>CM062819.1:1101127323-1101663001 GCA_031772625.1 Pinus tabuliformis
TCTTGAACACATAACGACACAACAGATGGGTTGGTGAAAATTGACCCAAAGTTAATACCCGGAAACCGGCTGAAGACTTTCAATATGGTTTGATCAACTATTAGGCAAAGGATTTCCCAACCCAGGTGAATGAAAAGTGTCGTGTTCAAGAGTGGTGATAAGGTTTTTCTGTGACAAAGGATAACAAATAGGCTCATTTTTCTCTCTTTTCCCCCACCATTTCTGGCAAGTACCTCTTTATTTTTTACAAGCTTGAGGAGGATAACATTTGCTTGATTATAAGCTCATCCTTCGGATGAGTCCAACTTAGTTTAGATTCGAATCCTAAAAAGGAGTGGTCCGTTCCTGTTTGTAATCGAACAGGTCCTTTACTGTGAAATTTTAACGAGTCCTGTATAGGAGAAACTCGGCGTTTTTCAATTTTAGAGAGTCTGAAAAAACTTAAGAAGACTCCAGGGTTGACCTTTTTCGTAAATTTGTGTCTCCCAAGCCCGAAAAAGTATAAAATAATACTTGAGAGAACCGCTTGATATTTACGACCAAGGAGTACTTTCATGATTAGTGTCTCTGACCTGAAAAATAAAAAGCGATCAAGGACACGTCGTTTTATTTCCAATATAGAATTTGAAACGACAAAAATCCGACAATCTTTTCATGTTTTTACGGTCAGAAAAGGGCTATAAGACGACCGTCTTTTAATTCCGTTTTAACGAGTGTAAAAGAAATGCTCGACAATCTTTTCATGTTTTAGGAGTCAGAAAAGGGCTTAAAGATGACTCTGATGTTTTTGTTTGTGAAAAAAGACAATTTTCCCTGAAAATCCTTTATCCTGCACAAAAACCAACACATTACTCATACCTGTTGAAGATAGATAAAAATACTTTGAAAAATACCTTTCCATGGTGAAAAATAAACAAATTTACCATTTATTTACCCAAAAAACCTATAAAAAGGGCTTTTACCAATTCATTTTTACCATTTTACTGTTGAGGAGAGAAAAAGGGCTTTTGGCAAGAAACTTCCCGTGGACATTGCGGAGAATCCGACCGTCGAAATCGAACGCCGTCTCTTTCAGGTAATTTTGAACATCCTCCTCTTGATTTTCATCCGTTTAGAATTCTTTTTTAGGCCCTAGATTCATTTTTTGGAGGCTTTGGGGTTTCAAAATCCGCCTTTCGGGGTACGCAGGTGCCACACTAGGGACCCTCGTACCCCGACATTTTCTCAGTTGGGAAAATGTCAGGCGTACGCACCTTGCCTAAAGGGAACCTGCGTACCCACGCTCTGTTTCTAAAGGCGGGGTGCGTACTCCGCGCAAAGAGTTTTCAAACCCCAAATTCTCTAAATTGGACCAACAATTTTTGATTTCATGGATTCTAATGGATGTTTTCTGGTGTGTAGATTGTTCACCATGCTTGATTGGCACGAGAGAGAGCACGAAGATGTTGATTTGGCCGCCATTAATCATCAACCGTCAATTGATGCTTTGAAGGCATGCGGCCTTTATAAATACTGGGCCATACCTGGCATGAGGGCCCAAGTGAGATTTCTAGAGTGGCTGGTAGAAAGATGGAACGTTCAGGACCAGTGTTTTTATATTGGAGGGCACCAGCTCGAGATAGAGCCCTCAGATATCTATTTTCTCACTGGTTTGCCCAAGAGAGGCGAACACTTGACTCTGTTCGGGACTAGGCCGGGTGGCCAGTCCATCGCTAGTCTCCGACTAGAGTGGTGTAACACTCAGACTCATGAGAAGGGGATAGAGATCAAAACTATATCCCGCCCTGAACTTATGGTGATTGCTTTTACAGTTACCAGACTTTGCGGGGCTGCCGCTTTACACATTGCCACTGGATCCCAGATGCGGATGGCGATTGATTGCTATCGAGGTACCATTTTCAACTGGTGTGATGCTGTGTTGGCCAATTTAAAGGGCCAACTGACTAGAGCCAAAAACGGACAGCTAAAGACTTTTGGTTATGGGCCTTTAGTTGTGAGTTTTGGCTTAGAGATGGCTCCGATGCTAATCCCACAGCAGCTCACTATTGAGGCTGGGCTTCCCCGAGAGCCCAAATTGATGCGATGGGTTGCGGTTATGGCCCGTCATCCTGATGAGGGCACGGAGGTTGTCCGATTTACTCCGGAGTACTTTCACTGGTTAGAGGACCAGGACTTTTCTATACAGGATTTTCCTTATGCCGGAGTTGATTTTCGTGGAGATCCGGACATTGTTCTTCCACCGGGAGAACAATGGGATGACACAGGTAACTTCATTTTCCACAAGTTTTTAAACTATCTATTTTTTTTGCTTGTTTTTATATCGTCTCAAAACTGATAGTAATAATTTTCAAAATGCAGATGTAGGCCCACGACGTCCAGCCAATCTCCGGCCTTTCGAGAGGAGACTACCATTTGCAGCGGCACCGGCCCCACAGGACGAGGCCACAGAGAGTTTAGCTGAGTTGGAACATGACCTAGAGCGTCTTACAGCAGATATACCGGAGACTACAATAGATGATATCCCTATCAGGCTTCAGCGCTATGTAGTCGGGGTCCCAGGACCTTTTAGGAGGTTCTTGTGTAGGGTGGCCCGTGCAGTGGTGTCATATAGAGATCATCACCAGTGATTGGATGGTCATTTTGTAGACACATGTGACATTTTGGTTTTTTGTACTTATCATTTTTGCCGATCATAAGGTGTTTTTCAACCTATGATCGAAGACGATGTATTTTTTGACACACTCCTATCTATATATATATCATTATTACCGGCTTATCTTGTTGAACATGTGTGATGAAATGTTTTTAAATTTACATGTATGATTATTGCAAATGTCTATTTAACATTCGAGAAGCAATTGCATCTGCTAATGTATTTAAAGACGTTGGAATATGTTGATATTCAATGTAATCAAATTCACGTTCCAAGAGACGCACTCTCAAAAATAACCTTAATAACACTGGATTTCTAATGGCATACACTCTATTAAGTTGTAATACAACGAGTTCAGAATCTAACCTCACTTTCAAACTCCGAATCCCAAATGAAATAGATTCAGACAATAACTCAATCACTGCACTGTATTCGGCAATGTTGTTTGTTGTTTGACCGAGGCTCACCCCATGCATAGATACTAACTCGTCAGAGGGCGAATAGATAACCCAAGCTGCGGAAGAGATATTCCGTGTACTACGACAAGCACCATCAGCAAATCCAATGTATGTTTAGAGAGGCATCGACATCTGCAATATCAAGAGTAAAACCAAGATAAGCCAGAATAATGACGAAAAACACACTTTCTAAGCTAAGCACACTGTCTAAACTAACAAACACACCAGCTAGAAAGAAAAACTAACCTAGCTAAAAATTCTCCATACCCATCATTTAAGCATAATACCTCTTTAGGTAAAGTCCATTTCTGGGTTTACCCAAAGAGTCCCTGTCAAAGTCTACTAGCTCATAGGCCCCTTTTGCTAGCTTTCGCTTGACAATATAGGGCCCATGCCACATAGGAACGAATTTTCCAGCACCTAATTTATCATTAGCTTGATCATATAATAGCACTAGGTCTCCTTCCAAAAAATTTCGAGGGGTCACATTTCGATCATACTGAGCTTTCATACGTTTTGCGTGAGTCTCGATCGCCAATGCAGCATCACGTCGAGTCTCATCTAATTGAGCTAAGTATAATAAATGCTTTTCCTCTTCGGAAGTAGCTGGAAGTAACTCGATGGCCATTTGCAGTGATGGGATTTCGCATTCAATGGGTAGCACAGCTTCCAAACCATAAATTAGTTGGAAAGGAGTGAACCCTGTTGATGTTTTTACTGAGGTTCGGTATGCCCAAAGCGCTGAAAATAACATGTTGTGCCAATTCGACCGATGAATACCAATGATTCGTCGGATCATGATAACTAAAACTTTGTTGATGGAGTCAACCAGACCATTTGCTTGTGGATAATAAGGAGTTGAACTATCGTGATGCAAACCAAGCTGGCCTGTAAGTTCTGTCATCATAACGTTTCGAAAATGGCGCCCATGGTCAGTGATTATCGCTTGTGGGACACCAAACCTAGCAATTATGTGATTGAACACGAAAATTGATGCTGTCTTGCCGTCTGCCTTGAATGTAGGCATCGCCTCGGCCCACTTAGTAAAATAATCTACCGCAAGGATGATATACGCATGCCCCCCGGCCGAGTGAGGGTTACATGTAATAAATTCGATACCCCATTTTGCAAAAGGACCAACGGCAATTATAGGGTGGAGAGGAGCAAGTGGAGCGCGCATCTTTCGATCAAACACCTGACAGTTGTGGCATTTTCGGATCGCAATAATACAATCTTTAAACAAGGATGACCAGAAGTAGCCAGCGCGCAATATCTTTTGGGCTATGGCATACCCAGACATATGACCGCCACACGCTCCAGAGTGACAGTCATTCAGAACCCTTTCAGCTTCTTCGTGAGTTAAGCAACGTCGAAAAACCAAGTCTGCCCCGCGACGATAAAGAGTATCTCCAATAATTTTGTACTGTTGGGATTGGAATCGAATTTTCCGACGTTCCAACTTTGAAACTTCGGGCCGAAAGGATTGGGTCTGGAGATAGACAATGATATCCCCATACCACGGATCCAAAGTGCTGATGAGAAACAAAGATTCGTCCGCAATGGGCTCCTCTACCACAGTTTCCGTGTCAGCACGCGGGAAGTCACACATTAACTCTGCAAAAACTAAAGATTTCTTAGACTTAGATTTCTCAAACTCCAAGTCGAACTCCTGCAGGATAACAATCCATTTAGAGTACTTGCCCCCTAGCAATTTTTTAGTCAAAATGTATATCATAGGGTTGCAATCCGAAATGACTGTAGTTTTACGGTGTAAAATGTAGTGACGAAAACGTTGGACAGCTTGAACGGCTGCCAATGCCAATTTCTCCACATGTGAGTATTTTAGCTCAGTTGGGTTTAATGTCCGACTAAGGTAATATATCACATGTTTCGTTATGAATTCGTCTTCCTGAACTAAGACCATCCGAATGGCGGAATGAGCGGCGGCGAGGTACAAAAAGTAATCCTGGTTGTAGTTGGGAGGATGCAGCAACGGTGCATGGGTCAACGCGTGCTTGAGTGCATCAAAAGATTTCTAAGCTATCTCATCCCAAGCGAATTGAGCGTTTTGTTTTAACAACCGGGTAAAACCCTTTGTAACCTCGGCATAGTTAGGAATGAATCGTCGTAAAAAGTTTTCTTTCCCCTGCAAACTTTGGAGTTGGCGAAGACTCGAAGGAGGAGGCAATTTGATGATAGCTTCAACCTTCGAGGGATCGACGCGAATGCAGGCTTTCGAAACTACAAATCCTAGTAATCGACCCACTTCTATACAGAAGACACATTTGTGTGGGTTCAACCGAATACGATAATGCCTACACCTCATGAAGATTGCTCGTAAATGGACAAGGTGGTCAGCTCGATGTAATGAATGAGCGGGAAAATCATCGAGATACGGTTGCACAATGTGTTTGATGTCATGAAACGCATAAGACATCGCTCTCTGAAAAGTTCCTCGGGCATTATTGAGCCCAAAAGCTAATTTGCAATAAGCAAATGTCCCCCATGGACAAATGAAAGCCGTTTTTGGTTGATCGGCAGGTAGAATATTGATTTGATTGTAACCGGAAAAACCGTCCATAAAGGAAAATATTTCACTACCGGCACAATCATCAATTATTTGATCGATATAGGGTGTTGGGTAGTTTTCCTTTGGACAAGCTCGATTAATGTCCCTATAGTCGATGCATATTCTTATTGTTCCCTGTTTTTTGTTAATCAGAACAATATTCGATACCCAATCCGTTAACGGGATCGGATAAATGAAACCTGCTTTCAACAGTTTTTCAACTTCTGCTTTAATTGTAGCCGCTTTTCGTGGGTGAATCTGACGCAAACGTTGCTGGACGGGTTTAGCGTCCGGGTAAGTCTTGATCTCATGGACAATAATCGCAGGATCAATTCCTGGCATTTCCTCATAGGACCAGGCAAACACGTCGCGAATTCTTGAAATAGGGCCTTGTATGTCTGAATTTCGTCATCTGTACACGAGGCACCTATATGAATGTTCTCAACAATTCCAGGCTTGACTGAAATGTCAATGGGAATAGTTCGAGAGATGTTTCCCAAATTCAGCTCTGAATCAGGATGTTTCATTGGATTCTGAGCTTCTTTGACATATTCAGCTGTAAATATTGATGAGAAATCATTTTCAAAACGATCATCCTCAGGTAAAAACGAAGATCTGTGATGGAGATCTTCCCATGGTAAATCGTCTACTCACAGGACTTCATGAAGTTTCTCGTCAGATGAAACACTTCGGGAAACGCTATTAACTCCGAGGTTGATGTAAAAAGTGATTCCTCACGGACCACATTCATTTTGTCGATTTTGGTTGAAAGCGGGTCGGTAAAAGACTGCAGAGCTTCATAGGCAATTTCATATGGACTCAACGGCATAGCATCACCAAATGAGTCTATCTCAGATTCAGAAGGAACGATCCAAGGATCGTCATAAACAATGGTGTCTGATGTAATCATATGATTGGAGGCAAACGAAGACATTGCGTTGATTGGAGGAAAAAGAAAAGTTCCCAGTAAACCGACATCTTTAACTAATCCTACTCCAACATCCTTATATGGGATAGTCGTTTTACCGACATGCTGAATACTCTCTGAAGAGGATGGGTCGGATGAAAAGTAAGCCAGCTGGTCTATTGTTACGATCTTTCCATTATGTGGAAACTTTATTACTCGGAAGACCGATGAAACGACCGTTGTCATAGCGTAAGACCAACTTCGACCCAAGAGAAGGTTGTAGTCTAGAGGGGCATCAACCACCTCCACATCTAGACTAACGGTTTTTCCTTCAACCCCTATAGGCAAATCCTGTAGAATGCCAAAAGGATGAAACCCACGGCCATCAAAGGCCTTAAGAATTGTCGGGGATTGATTTAGTGAAGGAGAACCAAGCGATCTCCAACACTGTATCGACATAATACACGTGGAAGCTCCTTCATCAATTACAGTCCGATGAATAGGCCTGTTTTTTACTATCACTGGGATCTGGAAAGCCATTTGATAAGGTAAACGCGGTGTACTATTTTCTAGATCAAAGATGATTAGGTTCGGGTCCTAAACATCAACAACTCCTATAGCCGACAACAGTAATTTGCGTTGTGCTGGACACAATTGCAGCACTTCCAAAGCCGACATTGCTGAGGGTGGAATAGCTAAGTCCTCAACAATGTTATAATTTTGGGCCACTCTCGCATGTGGATTGAAAGCAGACTTTCGAAGTATACCCTTGGCGGGCGGTTTGATTACTAAGTCCAGGTTAGGTTTCTCGATCTGTAGTGGATCGGAAGCGGGAGCTGATGTTGATGGATTAGAATGAGAAGATTCTGCTTCTTTGCCATCAACAGGACTTTTACTACCATAATCTTGTAATCGAGTCACAATCCTTACATGAGACATCATCAATATGGGTTCTTCACTGGCACTCGAGGAAGAACCTATCATCTTACTCTCCTGCTTTGGGAATGGACCTTTCAAAACAGCAGGAGTTTGGGAACCTTTAACAATCTTCGCAACCTCTGCCCGATGAGGCCAATCTCTTGTAAAATGATCTACTTCACAAATAAGACAAGGATAACGAGGTTTGCGCTTTTCGTCATTGGTTTTCGACTTTTCAGTTTTCTCCTTTGGAGTTTTGTCTGCTTTATTCTTCTTCTTACCTTTCTTTTTCCCACCGGATTTTGATTTAGCCATAGATGACTCTACAGCGTGAATATCGGCGGAAACCTCAGCAGAAGAATCTCCTGTCGGGGAATCAGGCAAGGTTATAATAGGAGAAGAGTTCTTGGAAGACTTCTTCTTACTTTTAGTGTTCACCGTACCAATCATACCATCAGCGGTATGAGACCACGAAGGAGCAGCAACGATTTGATTTGACTTAGGAAGATCTGGGATCTTTTCGTGTAACGTACCTGACTGAGTATAAACTAAGTCAAGGTACTGTGCTTGAGCAATCACTTGCTCCTCAGTAACTACTCCGGCCTTAGCTACGTCTTCAGTAATCTTCGGTAACAATGATTTAACAAACCATTCAGCTAAGATCTGGTCCGGGATAAAAACTTTCACTAACCACCTTCGACGTCTCCATTCATGAATATGATCGGAAATATATGTGGACGTCGATTGTTTTAATGAAGTTAGTAACTCCATGCCATTATCATATCTGACCGGCAAGTGAAAATGAGTTAAAAACGAGGTAGCTAACTAGCTAAAATTATAAAAAGAGGCCCGTGGTAACTCAATGTACCACTTGGCCGCGAGACCAATGAGAATACGCTGGAAAAGACGTAATCGGATCGAATCATCCGAGATGGAATTAGAGGCACACCAGAGGTGGTAAGTCATCACATGATTCGACGGGTCCTCTCCAGACTTACCTTTGAAATTGGGAATGTCACTGGGAAACTTATTTGGCATTGGCGGCCAAAATGGAAGATAATTTATTGGATCGTTCGTTAGGCGCAACAAGTCTGGTAAATCCAAAGTTGCGATAAATGGTAACTGCCGATTAGGATCCCTAAAACTCTAGGTCACGAGACCAGTCCCAGGAGGAGGATATCCAGGATAACTAGGAATGGGAGTTGCGTTCGGGATATTGTATCCTCCCAGAAAACCAGGATTAACCGGACCGTACTGGGGTTGTTCTAATTGTTGATAAGTGTACCCAGGATAAGGTTGATACTGGTAAACGGGCTGCTGGACAGCAGGACCGAATTGGTACTGTCCTTGGTACGGTTGATAAGTGAATTGTGGTTGACTTGTGACAACCGTACTTAAACCAGGTTGTCCTACAGGCATCTGAACCGTAGTTTGAATCGTGGATCCAGACGATGGTAAAGATGTCTGAGGAGTAGATACAGAGACAGTAGAAACCGGAGCTATCGATACTCCAGAAGCAAGTGGGGTACATTGAACAGATGTTGCGGTAGTTGCAGCAGTCGTTTGAGATGGAGTACGAGACGAAATAGGCCCAGACTGAGAAACTACCGAAGGTACAGAAGTTTGAATATTAGACTGGACTAGTTGCTGGGGTGAACTAGAAACTAAGGGTTGTCCAGTTTGAGATGACAATTGTAAACTTGGCTGCAATACCTGTTGAATTTGCGATGGATCCCACACTATGTTCATTCCGGGGTATTGACCCATAACAAGTTGAGGATATTGAGATCCATAACCGGATTGAGGGTAAGATTGATAATTGAAAGGTACGTTTCCCATACCTTGAACATAAGATTGACCTTGGGGTGGCTGGAAACCTTGACTCGAGTATTGACCTTGGGGTAGATACCCTTGAGGTAGGTACTGATACTAGGGTTGACCTTGAGGTATAAATTGATACTGAGGTTGACCTTGGGGTACATATTGAGTCTGGGATTGACCTTGAGGAATGTATTGTACCATGGGTACATACCGTCCTTGAGGTTGCCCCCCAGACACAATTTGTGTACCTTGAGGTTGCCCCCCAGGCGTTAATTGAGGCTGCCCCCCGGGTGGTAATTGACCAACTTGAGGTTGAGAACTGGGAATTGAACCTGACATCATGTAAATGTCTCCTACGCTCAATGGTTTATTACCATTGTTTCCAGTTAATAACCCATGTTCAATGGGTTGAGGAGATGCTCCCGCAAAAGTACCAGAAATTGACTGATACCCAGAGGGAACAGAAGGACCGCCGTACAAAAAAGATTCAGGCGATTGAGTAAACATGGACGACTGACCAGACATATTTACAGGAGTATAAATACCTCTAGGTGGATAAGGAGCACGAGGTGGAGAAAAACTTAACCCTGAGTTGTCCAAATAATTAGTTAAAGAAAGATACAAAGTAGTACTTCTAGGTGGACTATAAAAAATGGATTCACGCTCCCTTAGATCAATAGTAGGTTGATTTTCAGGGATAGGGATGCCTATTTCTTCTTCTGGAGCAAGTTCTTCAATAGCTATCAAACCAGAAGGAAGATTTTCGGTGATGACTCTTTCTACCCTAGGTGAATCAGGAGCACTAGAAGTTGGAGTAACAGGTTCAGATATCTCAGGTTCTTCGCCTATATCACTAGTAGATGAAAAACTACCAGCAAGTTCGGAAACCGAAATAGCTTCAGGATTATAACCTGTTTCTAGAGTTTGGTAATCAGGATGAACTACCAACGAAGACTCTCCTTCTTCAGGTGAACCTACTTTACTGCCACTAGGAGTTACGAGGACTTTCAAACCTTCGTAATGACCCGGAACGTCTTCAGGAGGTTGGCCCCGAAGTCTACGGGACTTCCTCAACAAATCGGCCACGGTTACAACCTCAGGAGACTGGCCCCGAAGTCTACGGGACTGTCTCGGTAATTCAGCCACAGTTAAGACTTTTAACTACTACACACGCAAACAAAGTAAAATCTCAAAGAAAACCGCCTAAAGTCTCTAAAGAACCAAACAAATTCGAATCACACGCCTAAAGAATCTAGGGCGTCAAACCACACACAAACAGTAACCTTCCGGACCGAAAAATCTAGTTGGTGATGAAATCCAACATCGCAGGATTCAGTACAGAAGTGGCGGGTGGAACAGTTACCCCGGCAACCTGCTTAATGAATAGACTGGCACAAGTTCCTCCACTTTAACCGTCTCGAGTGAAGTGAACCCCCCAAAAAATCCAAGTGAGTCTAGCTGACGTCTGCTCCAGGTACAGTGGGATCTTCCCTCCACCGTCACCTTGGGTAGAATACTAAAGATAATAGTCACTAAGGTTACCAACAGTATACCTGGGGGAACAGTCTACGATCCGATAGCACGCAAGGGCAGAGTAACAAGCTCAATCCCCTTGCCGACTCCTTGACAATAATCCAAGGTTTACCGACAAGTGACCCCAGGCTCCTCGACAATGGTTAATCCGAGGTTTACCGTTTGTAGTACGTGCATATCTGGCGTCGTTCCTAATGAACGAGGATTGATCCCCTCACTGGTTCGGACACGATCTCGTGCTTCTCCTTTAAGAGGAGCTTTCCTAGAGCATAAATGTAACTATTGGATTTATCCTACCACAAGATGAGCTACTTGTTTGGTTTTGCTGTCTTGGAGAGTTAATTACTCTCCTACTCCAAGACACTAGCCTGATCTATGTTGGTGTTTCAGAGCCCTAGTAAATAAAAAGTTACTAAGTAAATTTTACTTTAAGCGTTAATTTTTATGACTTTTCTTTAGGACAAAAGGTAGTGGAGATGAAACTGATGGTGTGTAGACTCGACTCAAATCCACTAAAAAGATGCACCTAAGATGATTTAAGCTATCTTTCCTTTTCAATGAATTCCCTAGCTAAGAGAGTTGGAGAATGCAAAATTTATAAAGACAACTTTCTTGTCAATGAAAATCAAAGAAACAATCTCTTTATCTTTTCCAAAGCACACAACACATGACCACTAATTATTTGCACGAAAACTTCCTTTCTCTTTTCAAAGACTTCAAACGCTACTTAAAACTAACTTTTTCAAAAGAGATTTTTTGTATTTTTCCTATTTTAACAAAGCATGTAAAACTACTTAACAAAAATCAATTTTAAGATCTATGAAAGTCTAAGACCTAAAAGCAAATCTAAGAGAAATTTACCTAAAATCAAATCTAATGAAGTAAAAGCCTACAAAATATAATTCCAGGATGTTTTACTCAGTTACAATTCAACCAAGGACTAATTCATGCAGAATCATAAACCAGTCAAAAACAAAAACAAAAAGCTCTTGTTCTTTTTCTTAAGAATGAAATTCACAGCTTTAACCAACAAGCCTTCTCGAAATTCCGCAAAGAGACAACACAAAGGTAGGTTTCTCACAAAGGTTGATTTTACGAAAGGTCCGACTCCTAAGAAGACTGAAAAGACCAGGGATATCCAAGGTTTTTACAACTTCTAAAGCCAAAGTCACTACAAGACCAATACAAAAATCAAACCTAGGGCTAAAATTTCTATGAACTTCACTAAAACCCTTGATGCTAATGAATCAAGCTTAGATGAAAACTTTTGACAGGTAACCAGTGGATCTAGGCAGCAATAAACAAATTATAAACAAAATCTAATGGGTAAAAAAGAAAAAAATGGAATTTTCTAAACTTTTGACAGGGTACGCAGGCAGCCTGTTTGCACAGGTGTGACCACGCTCTGTGTACAAAGCAGAAGTGCGTACAGGTACGCACTGTGCTTAACACAGAGGGTGCGTACTGCTCTCAAAATCAAGAAAAATGAAAACTAACTGAACCCTAAGCTATTCCACCCAAATTCACTGTCAATCAGTCAAAAACCAGAAAGAAATCAGATTTTCTCGAATCAAAGTATCAATCAAAAGAGAAATCAATCAAATCCATGGATTCCCCAGTGGAGTCGCCATTTTGTCATGCGGAAAGAGTCGATTTTGCGGACAAAACCGACCTCCCTAGAAGCTAAGGCTTTCTAGTGACAAACAAGACAATCAAGCACTATCTTTCCCTAAATATGCATTTAAAATAAAAGCAACCAGGTGTTTAAAGCATACCTTTAGTCCAACGCTATTTGTAGCAGTCAAGCCTCTTCGATCCAGATGAGCTCCTCCTTCTCCTTGAAGCCTGCATTCACTAACAAGCAAACGATTACATAGCACCTGAATAACTCATATAATAAAACATATTCATCATAAAGATCAAGGAGTTTATGAAACAAATTATATATAACAACTTGTTGAGAAAAATGAACTTAATTGTATTAATTGGAAACAAAAGAAACCATTACAACCAGTGCCTTGGTGTTGTGCAGGTCCCTTCCAGGGTCCAGCAAGAGTTCTCCTTTACTTTGATTAGCTCACCCACTTCCAAATGAAGCTAAGAAAGGATTGGAATCTCTCCTCTCAAGCTCTATAAGGGAGTCCTAATTTCAGCAGCATCTACCCTTAGGAATGTTCAGCTTTCAACCTCCTCTCCCTCTGGCCCAATGCCTGTATTTATAATTCTTTGGAGGAAGTTAATCAGGTCCACCATCAATGGGATAAGCCCCTCTTTCAATGGGATAGCTCCCCTCTTGATGGGATAAGTTCCTCTTTCTTTGGGATGCATGAACCATCTGGAGGCGCTCAATCCACGTCAAACCATCTTCTAGAATGCTCTAGATTCAACCACAAGTAACTTTTTTGAAGTAAAACTTGCGCCTTTTGACCTTTACAGGAGTACGCACCCACCCCTTTACAGACAGAGCGTAGAAGTACGCAGGTATTATGAACTTGAGGTGCGTACACGCAGGTAAGGGTAAGAGAAACTGCGTAACCAGAGTTATATTGATTTTTAAGGATTTTCTCTCTTTCTTGGAGTTTGACATGAGGAGCAGAGGTATAAGACTTGCCAAGGAGGACAGTATGACAATTGATGGAGCCATACTGACTGCAAATAGTCATGGTGACAAATTTTAGTGTAACAGATTGTTCAACCGAATACGATAATGCTTACACCTCATGAAGATTGCTCGTAAATGGACAAGGTGGTCAGCTCGATGTAATGAATGAGCGGGAAAATCATCGAGATACGGTTGCACAATGTGTTTGATGTCATGAAACGCATAAGACATCGCCCTCTGAAAAGTTGCTCCGGCGTTCTTGAGCCCAAAAGGTAATTTGCAATAAGCAAATGTCCCCCATGGACAAATGAAAGCCGTTTTTGGTTGATCGGCAGGTAGAATATTGATTTGATTGTAACCAGAAAAACCCTCCATAAAGGAAAATATTTCACTGCAGGCACAATCATCAATTATTTGATCGATATAGGGTGTTGGGTAGTTGTCCTTTGGACAAGCTCGATTAATGTCCCTATAACAATGCATATTCTTATTGTTCCCTGTTTTTTGTTAACCGGAACAATATTCGATACCCAATCCATTAACGGGTTCGGATAAATGAAACCTGCTTTCAACAGTTTTTCAACTTCTGCTTTAATTGCAGCCGCTTTTCGTGGGTGAATCTGACGCAAACGTTGCTGGACGGGTTTAGCGTCCGGGTAAGTCTTGATCTCATGGACAACAATCGCAGGATCAATTCCTGGCATTTCCTCATAGGACCAGGCAAACACGTCGCTGAATTCTTGAAATAGGGCCTTGTATGTCTGAATTTCGTCATCTGTACACAAGGCACCTATATGAATGTTCTCAACAATTCTAGGCTTGATTGAAATGTCAATGGGAATAGTTCGAGAGATGTTTCCCAAATTCAGCTCTGAATCAGGATGTTTCATTGGATTCTGAGCTTCTTTGACATATTCAGCTGTAAAGATTGATGAGAAATCATTTTCAAAACGATCATCCTTAGGTAAAAACGAAGATCTGTGATGGAGATCTTCCCATGGTAAATCGTCTACACACAGGACTTCATGAAGTTGCTCGTCAGATGAAACAACTTCGGGAAACGCTATTAACTCCGAGGTTGATGTAAAAAGTGATTCCTCACGGACCACATTCATTTGGTCGATTTTGGTTGAAAGTGGGTTGGTAAAAGACTGCAGAGCTTCATAGGCAATTTCATATGGACTCAACGGCATAGCATCACCAAATGAGTCTATCTCAGATTCAAAAGAAACGATCCAAGGATCGTCATAAACAATGGTGTCTGATGTAATCATATGAATGGAGGCAAACGAAGACAATGCGTTGATTGGAGGAAAAGGAAAAGTTCCCAGTAAACCGACATCTTTAACTAATCCTACTCCAACATCCTTATATGGGATAGTCGTTTTACCGACATGCTGAATACTCTCTGAAGAGGATGGGTCGGATGAAAAGTAAGCCAGCTGGTCTATTGTTACGATCTTTCCATTATGCAGAAACTTTATTACTCGGAAGACCGATGAAACGACCGCTGTCATAGCGTAAGACCAACTTCGACCCAAGAGAAGGTTGTAGTCTAGAGGGGCATCAACCACCTCCACATCTAGACTAACGGTTTTTCCTTCAACCCCTATAGGCAAATCCTGTAGAATGCCAAAAGGATGAAACCCACGACCATCACAGGCCTTAAGAATTGTCGGGGATTGATTTAGTGAAGGAGAACCAAGCGATCTCCAACACTGTATCGACATAATACATGTGGAAGCTCCCTCATCAATTACAGTCCGATGAATAGGCCTGTTTTTGACTATCACTGGGATCTAGAAAGCCATTTGATGAGGTAAACGCGGTGTACTATTTTCTAGATCAAAGATTATTAGGTTTGGGTCCTGAACATCGACAGCTCCTATAGCCGACAACAGTAATTTGCGTTGTGCTGGACACGATTGCAGCACTTCCAAAGCCGACATTGCTGAGGGTGAAACAGCTAAGTCCTCAACAATGTTATAATTCTGGGCCGCTCTCGCATGTGGATTGAAAGCAGACTTTCGAAGAATACCCTTGGCGGGCGGTTTGATTACTAAGTCCGGGTTAGGTTTCTCGATCCGTAGTGGATTAGAACCGAGAGCTGAGGTTGATGGATTAGAATGAGAAGATTCTGCTTCTTTGCCATCAACAGGACTTTTACTACCATAATCTTGCGATCGAGTCGCAATCTTTACATGAGACATCATCAATATGGGTTCTTCATTGGCACTCGAGGAAGAACCTATCATCTTACTCTCCTGCTTTGGGAATGGATCTTTCAAAACAACAGGAATTTGGGAACCTTTAACAATCTTCGCAACCTCTGCCCGATGAGGGCAATCTCTTGTAAAATGATCCTCTTCACAAATAAGACAAGGATAACGAGGTTTGCGCTTTTCGTCATTGGTTTCTGACTTTTCAATTTTCTCCTTTTGAGTTTTGTCTGCTTTATTCTTCTTCTTACCTTTCTTTTTCCCACCGGATTTTGATTTAGCCGTAGATGACTCTATAGCGTGAATATTGGCGGAAACCTCAACAGAAGAATCTCCTGTCGGGGAATCAGGCAAGGTTATAATAGGAGAAGAGTTCTTGGAAGACTTCTTCTTACTTTTAGTGTTCACCATACCAATCATACCATTAGCGGCATGAGACCTCGAAGGAGCAGCAGCGATTTGATTGGACTTAGGAAGATCTGGGATCTTTTCGTGTAACGTACCTGACTGAGTATAAACTAAGTCAAGGTACTGCGCTTGAGCAATCACTTGCTCCTCAGTAACTACTCCGTCCATAGCTACGTCTTCAGTAATCTTTTGCAGCAATGATTTAACAAACCATTCATCTAAGATCTGGTCCGGGATAAAAACTTTCACTAACCGCATTCGACGTCTCCATTCATGAATATGATCGGAAATATATGTGGACGACGATTGTTTTAATGAAGTTAGTAACTCCGTGCCATTATCATATCTGACCAGCAACTGAAAATGAGTTAAAAACTAGGTAGCTAACTGGCTAAAATTATAAAAAGAGGCCCGTGGTAACTCAATGTACCACTTGGCCGCGAGACCAATGAGAGTACGCTGGAAAAGACGTAAGCGGATCGAATCATCCGAGATGGAATTAGAGGCACAATAGAGGTGGTAAATCATCACGTGATTCGACGGGTCCTCTCCAGACTTACCTTCGAACTTGGGAATGTCACTGGGCAACTTATTTGGCATTGGCGGCCAAAACGGAAGATAATTTATTGGATCGTTCGTTAGGCGCGACAAGTCTGGTAAATCCAAAGTTGCGATAAACGGTAACTGCCGATTAGGATCCCTAAAACTTTGGGTCACGAGACCAGTCCCAGGAGGAGGATATCCAGGATAACTAGGAATGGGAGTTGCGTTCGGGATATTGTATCCTCCCGGAAAACCAGGATTAACTAGACCGTGCTGGGGTTGTTGTGATTGTTGATAAGTGTACCCAGGATACGGTTGATACTGGTAAACTGGCTGCTGGACAGCAGAACCGAATTGGTACTGTCCTTTGTACGGTTGATAAGTGAATTGTGGTTGACTTGTGACAACCGTACTTAAACCAGGTTGTCCTACAGGCATCTGAACCATAGTTTGAATCGTGGATCCAGACGATGGTAAAGGTGTCTGAGGAGTAGATACAGAGACAGTAGAAACCGGAGCTGTCGATACTCCAGAAGCAAGTGGGGTAGATTGAACAGATGTTGCGGTAGTTGTAGCAGTCGTTTGAGATGGAGTACGAGGCGAAATAGGCCCAGACTGAGAAACTACCGAAGGTACAGAAGTTTGAATATTAGACTGGACTGGTTGCTGGGGTGAACCAGAAACTAAGGGTTGTCCAGTTTGAGATGATAACTATACACTTGGCTGCAATACCTGTTGAATTTGCGATGGATCCCACACTATGTTCATTCCGGGGTATTGACCCATAACAGGTTGAGGATATTGAGATCCATAACTGGATTGAGGGTAGGATTGATAATTGAAAGGTACGTTTCCCATACCTTGAACATAAGATTGACCTTGGGGTGGCTGGAAACCTTGACTCGAGTACTGACCTTGGGGTAGATACCCTTGAGGTAGGTACTGATACTGGGGTTGACCTTGAGGTATAAATTGATACTGAGGTTGACCTTGGGGTACATATTGAGTCTGCGATTGACCTTGAGGAATGTATTGTACCATGGGTACATACTGTCCTTGAGGTTGCCCCCCGGACACAATTTGTGTACCTTGAGGTTGCCCCCCATGCGTTAATTGAGGCTGCCCCCAAGCGGTAACTGACCACCTTGAGGTTGAGAACTGGGAATTGAACCTGACATCATGTAAATATCTCCTACGCTCAATGGTTTATTACCATTGTTTCCAGTTAATAACCCATGTTCAATGGGTTGAGGAGATGCTCCCGCAAAAGTACCAGAAAGTGACTGATACCCAGAGGGAACAGAAGGACCGCCGTACAAAAAAGATTCAGGCGATTGAGTAAACATGGACGACTGACCAGACATATTTACAGGAGTATAAATACCTCTAGGTGGATAAGGAGCACGAGGTGGAGAAAAACTTAACCCTGAGTTGTCCAAATAATTAGTTAAAGAAAGATACCAAGTAGTACTTCTAGGTGGACTGTAAAAAATGGATTCACGCTCCCTTAGATCAATATTAGGTTGATTTTCAGGGATAGGGATGCCTATTTCTTCTTCTGGAGCAAGTTCTTCAATAGCTATGAAACAAGAAGGAAGATTTTCGGTGATGACTCTTTCTACCCTAGGTGAATCAGGAGCACTAGAAGTTGGAGTAACAGGTTCAGATATCTCAGGTTCTTCGCCTATATCACTAGTAGATGAAAAACTACCAGCAAGTTCGGAAACCGAAATAGCTTCAGGATTATAACCTGTTTCTAGAGTTTGGTAATCAGGATGAACTACCAACGAAGACTCTCCTTCTTCAGGTGAACCTACTTTACTGCCACTAGGAGTTACGAGGACTTTCAAACCTTCGTAATGACCCGGGACCTCTTCAGGAGGTTGGCCCCGAAGTCTACGGGACTTCCTCAACAAATCGGCCACGGTTACAACCTCAAGAGACTGGCTCCGAAGTCTACGGGACTGTCTCGGTAATTCAGCCACAGTTAAGAATTTTAACTACTGCACACGCAAACAAAGTAAAATCTCAAAGCAAACCTCCTAAAGTCTCTAAAGAACCAAAAAAATTCGAATCACACGCCTAAAGAATCTAGGGCGTCAAACCACACACAAACAGTAACCTTCCAGACCGAAAACACTAGTTGGTGATGAAATCCAACATCACAGAATTCAATACAGAAGTGGCGGGTGGAACAGTTACCCCGGCAACCTGCTTAATGAATAGACTGTCATAAGTTCCTCCACTTTAACCGTCTCGAGTGAAGTGAACTCCCTAGAAAATCCAAGTGAGTCTAGCCGACGTCTGCTCTAGGTACAGTGGGATCTTCCCTCCACCGTCACCTTGGGTAGAATCCTAAAGATAATAGTCACTAAGGTTACCAACAGTATACCTGGGGGAACAGTCTACGATCCGATAGCACGCAAGGGCAGAGTAACAAGCTCAATCCCCTTGCCGGCTCCTTGACAATAATCCAAGGTTTACCGACAAGTGACCCCAGGCTCCTCGACAATGGTTAATCCGAGGTTTACCGTTTCTAGTACGTGCATATCTGGCGTCGTTCCCAATGAAGGAGGATTGATCCCCTCACTGGTTCGGACACGATCTCGTGCTTCTCCTTTAAGAGGAGCTTTCCCAGAGCATAAATGTAACTATTGGATTTATCCTACCACAAGATGAGCTACTTGTTTGGTTTTGCTATGTTGGAGAGTTAATTACTATTTTACTCCAAGACACTAGCTTGATCTATGTTGGTGTTTCAGAGCCCTAGTAAATAAAAAGTTACTAAGTAAATTCTACTTTAAGCGTTAATTTTTATGGCTTTTCTTTAGGACAAAAGGTAGTGGAGATGAAACTGATGGTGTGTAGACTCAATTCAAATCCACTAAAAATATGCACCTAAGATGATTTAAGCTATCTTTCCTTTTCAATGAATTCCGTAGCTAAGAGAGTTGGAGAATGCAAAATTTATAAAGACAACTTTCTTGGCAATGAAAATCAAAGAAACAATCTCTTTATCTTTTCCAAAGCACACAACACATGACCACTAATTATTTGCACGAAAACTTCCTTTCTCTTTTCAAAGACTTCAAACGCTACTTAAAACAAACTTTTTCAAAAGAGATTTTTTGTATTTTTCCTATTTTAACAAAGCATGCAAAACTACTTAACAAAAATCAATTTTAAGATCTATGAAAGTCTAAGACCTAAAAGCAAATCTAAGAGAAATTTACCTAAAAGCAAATCTAATGAAGTAAAAACCTACAAAATATAATTCCAGGATGTTTTACTCAGTTACAATTCAACCAAGGACTAATTCATGCAAAATCACAAACCAGTCAAAAACAAAAACAAAAAGCTCTTGTTCTTTTTCTTAAGAATGAAATTCACAGCTTTAACCAACAAGCCTTCTCGAAATTCCGCAAAGAGACAACACAAAAGTAGGTTTCTCACAAAGGTGGATTTTACGAAAGGTCTGACTCCTAAGAAGACTAAAAAGACCAGGGATATCCAAGGTTTTTACAACTTCTAAAGCCAAAGTCACTACAAGACCAATACAAAAATCAAACCTAGGGCTAGAATTTCTATGAACTTCACTAAAACCCTTGATGCTAATGAAACAAGCTTAGATGAAAACTTTTGACAGGTAACCAGTGGATCTGGGCAGCAATAAACAAATTATAAACAAAATCTAATGGGTAAAAAAGGAAAAAATGGAATTTTCTAAACTTTTGACAGGGTACGCAGGCGGCCTGTTTGCACAGGTGCGGCCACGCTCTGTGTACAAAGCAGAAGTGCGTAAACGTACGCACTGTGCTTAATGCAGAGGGTGCGTACTGCTCTCAAAATCAAGAAAAATGAAAACTAACTGAACCCTAAGCTATTCCACCCAAATTCACAGTCAATCAATCAAAAACTAGAAAGAAATCAGATTTTCTCAAATCAAAGTATCAATCAAAAGAGAAATCAATCAAATCCATGGATTCCCCAGTGAAGTCGCCATTTTGTCATGCGGAAAGAGTCGATTTTGTGGACAAAATCGACCTCCCTATAAGCTAAGGCTTTCTAGTGACAAACAAGACAATCAAGCACTATCTTTCCCTAAATATGCATTTAAAATAAAAGCAACCAGGTGTTTAAAGCATACCTTTAGTCCAACGCTGATTGTAGCAGCCAAGCCTCTTCGATCCAGATGAGCTCCTCCTTCTCCTTGAAGCCTGCATTCACTAACAAGCAAACGATTACATAACACCTGAATAACTCATATAATAAAACATATTCATCATAAAGACTAAGGAGTTTATGAAACAAATTATATATAACAACTTCTTGAGAAAAATGAACTTAATTGTTTGAATTGGAAACAAAAGAAACCATTACAACCAGTGCCTTGGTGTTGTGCAGGTCCCTTCCAGGGTCCAGCAAGAGTTCTCCTTTACTTTGATCAGCTCACCCACTTCCAAATGATGCTAAGAAAGGATTGTAATCTCTCCTCTCAAGCTCTATAAGGGAGTCCTAATTTCAGCAGCATCTACCCTTAGGAATGTTCAGCTTTCAACCTCCTCTCCCTCTGGCCCAATGCTTGTATTTATAATGCTTTGGAGGAAGTTAATCAGGTCCACCATCAATGGGATAAGCCCCTCTTTCAATGGGATAGCTCCCCTCTTGATGGGATAAGTTCCTCTTTCTTTGGGATGCATGAACCATCTGGAGGCGCTCAATCCACGTCAAACCATCTTCTAGAATGCTCTAGATTCGACCACAAGTAACTTTTTTGAAGTAAAACTTGCGCCTTTTGACCTTTACAGGAGTACGCACCCACCCCTTTACAGACAGAGCGTAGAAGTACGCAGGTATTATGAACTTGAGGTGCGTACACGCAGGTAAGGGTAAGAGAAACTGCGTAACCAGAGTTATATTGATTTTTAAGGATTTTATCTCTTTCTTGGAGTTTGACATGAGGAGCAGAGGTATAAGAATTGCCAAGGAGGACAGTATGACAATTGATGGAGCCATACTGACTGCAAATAGTCATGGTGACAAATTTTAGTGTAACAGAGTGCCTTCCTTCAAGTGAAATACTAGTCTTGACCTCAGTGCCCTTGGTGATTTTGTGAACTTGACCGCAATTACTTCTCCAGGATTCACCTCAAACATCTAAGGCTTCATATCCTTCATATTTCCAGCCATGATGCCTTTGAAATCAAACTCCACGTTAGGTCGTTAGAGTCCAATGGTTGTTAATGATGTTAGTGTCAGCGTCTTCACACTACCATCAGTGATCAAAATTTACTCTTTTGCATTTCATACTAGGAGTCCCATTCTGATGAGTTGCATTCCATTAGGTCATGGATCAACTGATGGTAGGGTTCATTTTAGGTTTCTCCCTCATGACACATATCTGCTGACCTCTTTTCATATTGTTCAGTCAATGGTTCATGTTTATTTATAGTTCATTTCATCAAATAGGTCTTAGGTCTTAGGGTTTCAGTCTCATTAGGTATTAGGGTTTTACCATGGTCAAATTTCAAGGACTATTGATTAATAATGGTCAGCAGACACATGAGGATGACAATAATCATCAGAAAAGTACTAATTTCTTAATTTTAAAGCTTAATAAAGTTCTCACCTCAAAACTAGTTTTGAGGTGAAAACAGAGCATTGGTATATTATTTGTAAATTTCATGTAATTTTATTGATCCTATATGTAATAAATGGTTCCATGCTACTCCTGTTCACTTGGTGATATTACCAGGTACATGCCACTGCAAAAAGTCAAAGAAATTGAGCATCATTTCACCTATATGAGCAAAAAGTCAAATATCATAAAAACAGAGTATTTAAAAAAGGCAAAAAGACATTACAAAGTGGGTTTTGTACATCAAAAATCAAAAAGTGGAAAAACTGTATAAAGATTATCCCTCTATTGATCATTTCATTGTTTGAGTTGAAAATCAAGAGCTAAAATGTGCTTTTGAAGTGTCATTGAGAAAAAGTGTGCAAGTGCTACATTTTTGGACAAGTTTAGACCGACGCTACGCACCAGAGGCCGACGCTATGCACCTAATTGGCGCTACGCACTTGGCAGAATTCCTCAGTGTAAAAGTGAACGGGTGCTACGCACCTTACTGGTGCTGGGCACCTAGGTGAGGCGCTGCGCACCTAGCAGCCAAGCTCCAAATCATTCCTAATCACCCCAATTCACCTCAAAACTCCCAAATTACCTCTTTGAAAGTAAGTAACTCAATCATTCTTGTTGAAAAGGGTTTTTGCATCAGTCTTTGGTGATTTTTTCTCTCAAGAAGTCAAACCCTAGTTTTCACCAAACTGTCTCATAAATTTTAATTCTCACTCATTTATTGCTATCCTATCTCATCCATTTATTGTTCCCTAAACCCCATTCCCTCATATAAAATTCTGTAAGCATCATTCCCTCATATATTTTCCCCAATTCCCAAACCCTATACATGCACCCCAAACCCTACACTATCCCCAAACCGTACTCACTCCCTAAATCCCATTCACTCTTATTCACCCTCACCTACTTATCTATAAAATCTCTTCATACTCATCTTACATTCATTCACCCTATCTCTTCATTCACCACAAGAGAATACAACTATAAAAACAATGGAGAGAGACAATGAATATGAGCTTGAAGAAGACACCCTTAGTGATAGTTCTAGGGAGAGAAACCTACAGCACAAGAAGCCTCATAAAGGAGAAAGACATATCAGAGAGGAGCCTACCAGTTTGAGGGAGCTACAAGCCTGCCCATTTGCCATTTCTTGTTTTAAACACCAGCCATGTTTTGGTTTTTGTGAAATGGTGGAAAGGGTTAAATTTCATCATGAATTAGCAAGGTTTTTTGTGACACATTTGGACAACAATGAAGTAAACCTTGCTGGAGTTACATTCACTTTGTCACCAGTTGTTATTTCAGAGGCTACAGGTATTCTAGATGTGGGTGAAAAGTGGAACAAAGGTTAGGATATTGACAGGGAGTACTATGAGCCTTACATCAAGGCTAGGTGCAAAGACAAACTCAAGAAAGTATTCCCCTTTAAGTTCTTGGAAGACAGGTTTGCTCCATTGATGAAAATCATCATCAAGTACTTTACTTGTGAAGGTAGGTTCTCCCGATTGTATGCTTACCGCATTAGACTACTGATGCATTTTACTAGAGTAAGGATGATGAATATCCCTTACTTAATGTTCAAAAACATTGAGAAGATGGCACTTTTTGTAAAGCAGAAACCATATCCCCAGTAGTTGACTAGCATTTACCACTTCTCTTTGATTAAAATCATTGTTCTACATCAACTGAACCTTCTTAACATGCCATGGGAGTCTTTCATTTCTCATGAGATTTTCAAAGGCCCTCAAATAGTTTCACCAGTTCCTCATGAAGTAGGTGGACCTTCAGGACATGAAAAGGTCAAAGAGACTGAAATTGTTGGAGTGCCGGTGTTTGTGACATATGGGAGAGGCACTAGGAAACTTTTTGTAGCTACCAGGCGAGTATTATCTCCACAAGGTGTGGAAGGGGTCTCACCTTCATCATCAGGCTATATCTCCACAAGGAGTGGAAGGGGCTTTGCCTTCTTCTTCAACTAAACAAGTACAGGTGGAGTAGCAAAGCAAGGGCAAAGGTAAAGGCAAGAAAAAGATGGATAAGAAGGATCTTGGAGAACAACAAGAAAGAGATTTTGATCTTGTTGATCATGAGGAGACACAAGGAGTTGATGTCATTGACTTAGAAGCTCAAGATCCAAAAACTTTCAAAGACATGATCATTAAAGAACAAGAGGCTAAGATACAAGCTTTGTTTGACAACTTAGAGAGGGCTAAGTGGGTCATCAAATATCTAGAGCAAGAAAACAAACAATTGAGTGACAAGCAAGTCCTCATGGAGCTGCAAATGATTAAGGAGAACAGGCAAAAGGCCAAGAAGGCCAAGGTCAAGTTGACTTCAATTGAACAAGAGATCGAGAATGACCGGGAAAATTGGCTTGAGAGGGTTAATATAAACCTTGAGGGGTTGATTGAGAAGGCCAACAGGGACAAGAAAATGCTTTTCCACATGGCCTATCACTACATGACTTGTAACAAGATCTGCAATATAAGAATGAGGAAGCTTAAGGCTAGGTTGAGGAAGGCCTTAAGGAGAAAAAATGAGGAAGACAAGTTGAAAATCTTGGCTGAAGCCTCACTAGCCCATCAAAGCAACTAATGGTGGTGCCTTGTGCCAAATCTGGGCAAGTTTTGATAAGTTTTTGTCATTTTGAAATTTTGAAATAGTAAACACAGAAAATTGCCCTAGGTGCATAGCGCCACCGGTGCTATGCTTTTCACTGGAGGAATTTTTGAAGAAATGGCTTACATATCTAGATTCATCATGATGAGAACATCAAACCCAGAAAATCTCAGCAATTTTGGAGCAAAACTTGGTCACCAAAAGGTCAAAAAACTATCAAAAAATGACCTCTCTACCTCTTTTTGGACACACAAAAGAAGCCTTGGGAGATTTCACTTTTGAGGGGGCAGATGACATCCAAATGCAAAAATTCAAGATGTTCCAGAAACTAGACAGGAAGACCTTTCCAATGAGCTATCTTGGGCTCAATTTGGCTAAGGGGAAGGCCTCCAAAAGTGGCTGTAAAGCGGTGCTACGCACCTGGCCAGTGGCGCTATGCATAGAGCCAGTTTGCCCAAAAATCCAGTTTTCGCCTAGTTTCTCTGCAAATTGACTTTTTCTCTCTTCATGGATGAATTTATGATTGTAATTCATGCTATGCTATGTAAATGTAGTTTTGAAATTATCTTATAGGGTAGATTCATCATTATGAGGTGGTTTGGGGGTCAATGAATCAGTTTCCATGTTTATAGAGGCAAGTTGTTCCATTGCCTATATTCCTGCTCCTTGTTTGGAAATGGTTGTAACAGTTTCTTATCTCTTGGATTCGACCCCTAATGGCTAGAATAGGTGGTTTGATTGTCTATCTTATGTATTTTTTCAAAAATTAGTAAAGGTTGGACTCTCTTGGATGCTCTGAGCTACATTGTACATCTTTACAACAATTTGGTAAGGAAATAAACCAGGATTTGCCGCTATTTTTGTGGGATACTTGTGGTAAAGTGTTTTTGCATAGTTTCTTCTTCTGTTATTATTTTTTCTCATGTGTTATGTGTGCCACAATATTATTCATTCTTCTAAATAAATAAAATAAAGATAGATAGGTAGAATACATTGGTTACAGTGCTCTGCCTTGGGAATCCATTTAGTTTTTGATGTTTTCTACTGTTTGAAGAGGACTCGTGATCTTTGCATGCCCTCCTCAGCTCCTCACCAGTATTATACCTACCATCTCACTCAATTTTAAGTGCTAAAACACCTACCTACCTCACCCCATAGAACACCTTGCATTCCTGACTTGATTTCCCGGACCCAAAGCTGCCTGCTTCATTTGATCTAGCAAAAACCCAAACAAAATAAATCAAAAAACCCTAGAGCTACTATAACTAGCCTAAAATCCAAATTTTCAGTCATCTCGACTGAGATTGACAAGGAGAGAGCCCTGTCCCGACCTGGTAGGGCTAGCTACCAGGTTAAGCTTGGTTTTTGGTTATCTTAGGATTACCTCCTTTCAGCCTGAGGTCAATCTAGGCTCTAAAAAATCACAAAAGAGACGTCCCACTAGAACTAAGAGTTGAGGCATGAATTAGAGGCGATGACCATATAGACTTGGAAGGTGGTTGGGTGTGACTTTAATAGCAGGACTGCAAGTATACCCAAAGCCAGGTGCCATGAGAGTGAAATTATTTGGCAAACAGACAATGGTACTTGATGTTGAGCTGAAAAGTAGACATGGATCTGGAAGGGTGTTGTGCTTAAGAGGATATCACCCCTTTGCAGTAATTGGAAATCTACTGGTTGTAAGGAACACCCGAAAATGGTTCGACCTTCTAGACTTGGTTCATTTTGTGTTATTCACAAGCACGCTTCTAATGTGAGATTATCAATTTTTTGGTTACTAAAGCTAGATATGTTATCAGTTGATATGTTCCCACAACATCTCTTCATGTAATTGGAAAAGAGATAAAAAATTCATTAGGAGAAGGGTGACTAGAATTCCATGAATTGTTTTGTAGAATCTTAAAGGGTTGAACTCTTGATTATCTCACATTGTGCCATCTTTGCACACTTAGTTCAAGGCATATTTAATACCAAAATTAACCAAGTTTTGCAAAGGAGATAGGATTTCAGCTTACTAGAGTACTTTTTGTTACATGCGAAGTAACATCAAAAATGTTATTTGTCATTATTCTCCCGGGATGGTTTTATATAGAATATTTGAAGTATTTTCTCAACACATCAAGGGAACTGATTCTTTTGGTTTCAATTACAATGGCACCTATTATTCACAATTTCTCTTAAACACTTTCTGGAGTTACAATACTTCAAGCTTTTTTCCGCCAAGAAAGATTCGAGTATATTAATGCTAGGCTAGTCAACACATATGTATCCATCATTTTACATATTATTGCTAACAATGAATGGTTTGGATTATGTATTGAGAGTAATTGTACAATGATTTTGTGCTGATATGCATTGTTTTTGGTTCTCCTTCTAAAAAGTATAATACAACTTCAATTTGTGGGGTTACTCCTCTCTATATATGACACTTATAATTTATATTCATGATGTCATAAGCTAATTTACACTTACCAGTCCTTTGATGTTGCTAGCCATATCTCAGATAGGCCAGTGGGAACAACATTCTATTGCTTAGTGGGTTTGGTTAAAGATTACTAAGTATACCAGTTCTTATATTTGCAGTTTTACTAAAAAATACTTTCTATTGTTCTTCTCTTGTAGGACCAACACTTTTTGTCTATCCATGTATCCATGCCAACTTTATTTGTTTCCATAATTATTTCTATCTTCCAGACAGTTGAGCGAGGTTGGGGTGAAGGAGACTTCTCTTGCAGCTGATTGGTAGAATGCTAACTCATTATTTATAGTTTGACTTTTCCAGGGTGGTAGTAAATAGGCAAAGTTCTAGAATGCCTTCCCTAATTTTGCAAATATTTGATATGAATACCCTGTAGTGGTAATTAGTCGTAAGGTCTCAAAAGGTCTTTCCAAGAAGATTGGAATTCTTATTCTAGTATTCCATTTTTTGCAATTTCTTCTCCACTTATTTCCATTTCTCATCTCCACCATCCATTGTACAATATAATCACGGGTATACTTGATTACAATTTTCTCTTATTTAATAAATCAAGGAATAAGTGTTATGACAGTAACAACAATCAACAAAATGAGATGGTTCTTCCCCATTACTTCCTATCATAAAAAGTTTCATAGGGAATTTGATCGTATAGGGTCAATAATTCCTGAATTGATGAAACATTGGCACACGTCTTACATGAGACAAAGGATTTTGTGTGTGTTACTTGTTTCCACATTTTCTTGCCTTCTCATTGTTCCTTTAAGAGATGTCTGCAAAAGATAACCATGACAAACTATATTAAAAAAAGGATTTAGAATATGGTGTCAACAATGGAGTATTAAAAACTCAACAAAATTGGGTATTGGATGAAAGTGGTTGTAGATAATTGTAGATACAATGTAATGGGTGGCAAGCCAAAAGTTCTCTGTAAAGCGAAAATTGCAGAACACAAAGATAAAGTGGAGGTTGAGATAAACAAGGATTGGCAAAAAAATGGCAACAATCGAACTGAAATAAGAGTTATAACTCCAAAGTTCTTGAAGTCCCATTTCTTTGATGAATGCGAAGTTAGTCTCATTTCTCACAAAGAGGTGGCCCCTGGTCTTTGTTTTGTTACCGTTGTTATCAACCTTGAAGGTTAACACATGAAAACCGATTGCAAGATCATGTAGATTAGAAATCCACAAAAACCATTCATTGTCAAAACAAATATATTTCTTTAGAAATAGTTTTAAGAATGGAGAATGTGAAAAAACAATACGGGTCAGTGTTCATGTACTCGCTACAAATAATTTTTTTTCTCTTAAATAAATATTGAATGAAAAAACCCAACAAAATTTTATGCCCTATCACTAGAAGGAGAACCATTGCTCCAGTGGAATACTGAAATGAAGAAATGGGTATAAACTCAGAAAGGATACATACATGTGTATAATTTCTTGGTTATTTATGTAAAGAAATAGACCATTGACTGTAAGGTTTTCTCATAAGATAATGACAAGATTTTGATAGACCATACAGGGTAAAAGAAGGGAAAACTGGCTTGATGCCATAAAAACTATGCTAATAGGTTACTTGTCCCAGATTCATTTAAAAAAAATAAATTTAAACAGTTTATATGAAAAACCAATAACATTCTGATAAAAAAACTTTCATAAACATGATCAGTTGGTTTCATGCCATTTCTTAGAAAGAAAGGGACACTTACATGGTAAAAATGCGGATGAATATGGGCATAGGGGCTGGAAGTAGATATATATGAGGGTATTTATCTCAATTAGCCTCTTTTATTATCAAACCAAGATATACAATTATGGGAAACCCATCATTCTGATTTAGATGCCAGCATAAAGGTTTTTATTAATGGGGATCCCCATCAGTCTGGCTGACTGGTCATCCACTACTATAAAGGTAGAGAAAGAACAAGTAGGAAATGTTGGGTGTATATGATTCCCCTCAACTTACTAATTTAACTGAGTAGTGATGAGCCTCATCATTGGGTAATTATATGGGCCTTAATTCACCTCCTAGCTTAGTCAAACCAACTTTTCTCAAAACTTATTACATGTTTTGATTATATTTTGTTTAATGAGATGAGTTAAAGTGAGATATTATGCCTAGTGGACTAATATGCATTGAATGCAGGTCTGGAAGAGAAAATCAAGGAATTTTGGCAAGACCAAGGTTTGAAACTCGAATGGGGCAAGGGAGAGGGATTGTAAGAGGTAAACCCTCCTCATTTACTCCTCCTCCACTCGAATATTCCTCCAATAATCACACCAGCTCAGAGTGCAAGCAACCAAGTCATGAAGATTAGAAGGCAGTCGAGCAAGTGATAGACAAAGAGTTAGTTCATCTCGAGTTTGGGAGCCGAACCTCCCTAAATTTAAGGAAATTGTTGGGGACTTCAATTGTATAATTAGAGAGGCCTAGAGCCTCATTAGGATTCAAACTTTTATTGTAAAAATCTAGCTATTTTCGAGCTCTAGACTTGTGGAAGACTTTAATGTAATTTTTTGTTTTGGTAATAAGAATGAGCTTTTTCTTGATTGAGTATTGAGTTGAACTCAGAGGGCTGAAGCTCTTGGGTTAGGGCCCAACCCTAGCAACCAAGGCTCCTCTTCTTGTACCTTTATGCTTAGCTTAGTTTCATAGATTCATGGTTAAACTGTTTTTAGAAGTATTTCAATGCAAGTAGTGTAGATTTGATTAATTGTTTATTAGTTTGCTTCCATTTGTGCCTTACTTTAGTAGCAAGTTAAGAGGGATAAAAGAGGCACCACAAGCTGTCAGTAGGTGTCTTGGCCTCACTTCATCCTTTTGGGATCATGATTTGAGGAAAATACCCTTATGCAGCCCAAAAGACGGATTTCTATTTCTTTCATGATTTTTAAAGTTTGTTTTACTTAAACTAGCATTTGATCACTTTTGCAAAGTAGGTTTTCATTGCCATCTATTCTATCTTCATTCTTGTAGTAGATCTCATCCATGATTCCATGTTATTCAACAATTTTTTCATGCATAAGGTAGACTATTAGTTCATTAAATTCTGCTTTTCTAGCTCATGAGCATTATTCTTGTTTACATGACTTTTTGGAAATTACACATGTTTGATGTAGCGCAGATGCTTCAGAAGTAGACAGAGATCTCATAGAAATTAACCACCTTCCAAATTCATCCACCCATAGGCATTCCTTGTTTTCATCAAAACCTTCACCAATTTCATCATTTTACATAGAAATTTCCTCAAGCATTTCAAGCGAATCCAACCATATCCTAAACTTGGTTTTGGTTTCTGAGTGATCCTAGGCCTTTTCTCACTCCATTCCACCCATAAACCACCTTCCCTAAGCCTTCCATCACCTCCAACACCCATTGTTTTTCTCACGGCTGTATCCTGTAGAAATACAGGGAATCCTATAGGTTTCTAGTACATCTTGTAGGTTTTCCTGTAGTAGCCTGTTTTGAGGCTAAATTGAGGGAAAACCTCTACGAAGCCTCCCAAGGTCACCCAAGGCCCCCCCAAACCTTCCAACCATCTCCTGAACCTTCCAACCATCCACCAGTATCCTTAAACCACCTGCCACATCACCAAAAGAGATTAGTTTGCACACTTGATTTTTCATGAAAAGCATAAAAGGACAAAACAGATTTATTACAGTCCTTTACATGCATAACAGTTGTGTTTGATGTTTTAACTTCCATGCTTAGGATAGTAGCATTTTGTTCATGTTAATTTAGCATCATTGCAAAGCATAGCTCTTAGCAGTTAATTAGGAAATGGTGTGCCTTAGCATTGAATTTCAGTCTTTTTCATTATTGTAGTAGATCAGTTCTCTCTTAGAGTAGATTTCTATTTCTTTCATCAAGGAACCAAGCTTCTTTTGAATCCATAGAAGTCTGGCTTGAAAACCCTAGTGGTCTCTCGCTAGCTGAACAGTGACAAAAGGCAGAACCATCACTTTTACTTGTGTATACAGCACTGTCACCTCCAAGTTTGTACGAACCCTGGGTTGATAAAGTAAAGCTGGTAGCCCAAGAGTTGCAACATTCTTGCTGCAATATTGGTGCTCATCAACTAGGTACCACCATGTCATGCCTTGCATTGAGGCTATGCTCCTATTTTTTATCACAATTGTCGACATCACATCTCATTTTCCAAGACCGCCAGTAGCTCCACCCAGTAGGTACCTGATTCTCTAATGAACACCACCATGGCACGATTGATCCAGAGATTGAAGATAACAATTACCGTTAATTTTTAACCAATGGTGTAACCAAAATATGACAAGGACTACCGCCACATCTATTCGATGATGAAAACCTTGATTTTTACCTCCTTTGTTTCTGCTATGTTGCGAGCCATGCCACCCCCCATTCCACACACCTCCTCTTTTCATATACATCTTTCTCTCTCAACCCTAACACCAATTTTCTCTTTCTCCTCCCCTAAACATATATAGACCAATGCAACACTTACACTACCATAATCCTCTGCATCAAACCCATAGCATGATTAGTAGAAATATAAAGTCAACAAAAACCTAAAAGACTCTCGGATCTCATACAACATTGTTAACAATTTAGGCAGAGACTCAGACAAGAATTTTCATTGCCAACCGGGGAGGAGAATTTGTTGTTGTTGCTTCTTCACTACTTCTAAACAAAACCCAAAGTGTTACTGCCTACTCCTACTAAGGGATTATGCCTGCCTGTGTGTGAAGTTGCTCATTGTTATCACCAAAATATTAATCATCAAGCCTAATTTACTAGATGTATTGAAGTACACCATGTAAAGCAAATTTTACCATAGTAAAATTTCTTTCGCTGTGAGAAATTACTTAATAAACCACCTGTGTTAAGTAATTTACAGTTAAACCCATGAAGAATAATTAAATAAATCACTATTTATTTGATTTTCTTCTAGGAATTATTAATTAAACCATTGTTCAATTATTATTCATTGTCATATTTCTAAATAAAAGTTTAAATACTTTTTCCCTCCTAACCAAATATAATAAAATATTCCAAGTGGTTATTCCAAGAATGGGGTTAATAATATTTTATTATTGCTCATTATTCGACGATAACTCAATATTTTGTTATAAATAGAAGGGTTTTCCATTCATTATTCACTTTTGATTATTTTCATTGTTCCACTCACTGTTGTAACTCTGATTATTTTCATTATCACACACCATATTTTTGTTGGGTTTACACATTATAGAGGAGAGAGACTCTACACAAGCTGAAGATGTTTGAGGATAGCCAAGAACCCATCCCATAGAGGGGGACTGGTAACATTTATTTGTTCCCTTCATAAGTGTTATAATAAAACTATTCTTTGTATATCTAGTTTCCATTGGATGATTGAAGCTATTACTATTTCTTTCTATTGTTTAACTACAATTGTGGCATAGATAAGAATTATGGTAGGTTTTGTTATATCATTTGCTGCAGATCTATAATGTTTAGCATCCATTTATATTGTTGAGATTGTTTGTCATCCACAATCTTAAGTGGGTTCTTTTCATACATCTTTGAGAAGAAAACACTACAACAAAATTGGCGACTCCACTAGTTTAATACTTCAGATCCAGAAACCTAGGTGGCCTTCGGGTTTTAGCTTAGGGTTTTTTATTTTTTGTTTTTTGTTTTTGTTTTTGGTTTTGGTTTTTTTGTTTTGTTTTTGTTGTTTGTTTTTTGTTTATTTATATATTTTCTTTTCTTTTATTTTTATTTTATTTTATTTATTTGTTTATTTATTTATTCTATTTTTATTTGTTTATTTATTTATTTATTATTATTATTATTATTTCCAGTATCTTAATGTTTCCTAGCTTTTTAACCCTAGATCTATTAAATTTTTTACTTCCGCAAGTTTTCTGGTCTTTTTCGCAGGTCACAAGAACTAGTCATGAAAAAGGCGACATTTTTTCCTGAGGTTTGCTGACCGGGGATCATAGAGCAGAAATCACACTTTTTAGCCCAAAAAGTGTGATCTGGAGGCCAGAGCACACCTTTCAGCCCAAAAAGTGCGATCTCACCTGAAAACATGTCAATACTTGTGATTTTAGGGTTTCCGGGTTTTTATCAGATATGTTTTTGGGTTTTGCTGAGAGTTGTCTGCTGGGTTGTTTGACCTCTGTCTCATCCCACTTAGGCCTTGATCTACTCAAATTTACTTGTCGAAGTGGAATTTAGCCCCTTAGGGCTTCTAGTACGCTTCCACCTTTACAGGAGGAGTTTAGCTAAGTGAGTAGTCTAGGTTTCTGCAACACTTTCAGCCATATTTTCCAGATCTGTAACCTTCTGTTTTATATCTATAAAGATAAGTTGTCACCATCCATAGTTTCATATTAAAACTTGTTTTGCCATTGGCCTTAGGGTCCCATCGGTTTCCCTAGGTGTTTCACCCATCTCCCTATCTTTTTGCAGCAATCTTCCTCTCTGTTTTTTTTTGATGTTGCACCACTTTTCAACAGCCTAGTGTCCCTTGATCCCAGTCACATCGAAAATAAGACATCTTTCTTTTTTAGTGTGTTTTCTATCGATTTAGCCACCAACCAGCACGGTGTTTGCAAACCCAGTTTGGGTGGGGTTTAGTTAATTGTTTTGTTGTTCATTTTCTATGGTTAATTTCAATTTATTTTCAATAAGATTTTTCCTTTTTTACAAAAACTATTTGGGCTTAATCAATAAATACACTTTCACACACAAGCACACCTTAAGTGAAGGCACTTGGTTTACACAGCCAAGCCAAGACTTAACATAATAAATTTATCTCCCCTCATTGAGAAAAAGGCATATTGTTGATCTCCCTTCACCATTTCCATGTCACATGTGTCTTACCACCATTGCACCACCAAGGCATTTGTTGCAGAGACTTTTAGGCTTTCACCCCCAGTTTTGCTTGGGCATATTACCTTTCCCTGTCGGGTTCGAGTTCATAGCCCTTCGAGTCCCCATACCGACTCTTCTTCTAGTTCATCCAATTCCTCATCTAATTCTGAGCCTCCTTCACCGCATATCATCACCATGTCTGGATGCAAAGCTGGTGCAAGAACCCAACTTGGTGTTGTCTCTGGTTCTATCCCAGTGGTCACATCAATTAGAACAATCTCAGGAACCGTTCTGGAAGCCCCCATGCTCCCCTTTATGGTTTGGTTAAGTCTACCTAATTTTAGCCAGTTAATAAACAACCCCATACACCATGATGCTGGTTGGCCTTCTATGCCGACTAAGCTTCCCTCAGAGATCCCAAAGTTTGAGTGTCATGTTGGAGAGGATCATACCAACCATGTCTGATCCTTCCACATGTGGTGTTCGTCCAACTCCATTCTTCTTTGTCTCTTCCAACGCATGCTCACTGGAGACGCTGCAAAATGATATGTAGACCAGCCCGTCGCATCTCATTCCATTTTCGCGATGCTTGATAAAGTGTTCCCTTCATATTTCCAGTTACCTCTCCAGTACGAAATTGGTATGGAGCTATTGACCTCATTCTGTCAGTCCTCCGCCACTCGCCTTTTTGACCATGTTCAAGAGTGGTTTGAAAGGAGGAGCACATGTCGTGCCTCACCTTTCAATGACCGTGTCTATCTAGATTGGTTTCTTAGGAGCCTTTTAGGACCCATTGGAAAAGATGTCGCGTCCCATTCTCCTCATATCGAGGAAGAAGCTCTCCAAACCTCTCTAAGATATGACCTGATTTATGTGCAATCTGATTGTCTATACCGTCATTCTAGACCTCCTTCGTCCTGAAAGTGCCAATGCATTGGGGGCATCTCACACCACCAACGGTATCGTTGGAACCCTTTCACATCCTTCACGATATACTAAAAAAAGTTATGGCTATTTGTAGGGAGCACTAGTTCCTCTAACACCCATGCCCCACTTCCTAGCAACATGTTTTCAGGACCCCAACCTGTCTACCAAACGGTTTCTCCTCCTTATGCACAACCGAGTGCTCCATCCCCACAAGCATTAGCGTCACAACCTCCCATGCATCCTCAGCCCCAGCAGCCAACGCCCCCTTAGGGTCAAGTGTTTGCGCAACAAAGTGTGACCAATCCCAAAAATTCAAAGAAAAAGAATAAGGGGAAAGGTAATAAGGGTAGCCATGGTAATCAAGGTAACCAAACTAGTGAACCCCATGAGAACCAACCTAACACCAACAACCAGCAACAGGGAAGTCAGCCCAAGCAGAACAAGGATATTCATATGAACAAGCCTTGTGCATGTTGTGGTGTGCATGGCCATTATACACATGAGTCTACTCTCTTACCCCATATGCACCAAATTTGGGAAGCTCAAGTAGCTTCTAGAGGTCAACAATTGCCTCTGAATCCTTTGCCATTTCAACTGGCGGTGCTTACAAACACTTTCCCTCAACAATGATTTGTCACTACTCAACCTCAACTAGATTAAGTAGCCCATCCTCCCCAACCTTCTGGTCTTGGTGACTACTAGATCCTTATGATGAACTCTAATGAGGTTAACCTCTCCAATATCAACCTACAAACTTAGTCGCGTCAATATGAAAAGCCAACGACTTCGTCCATCACTAAGTCCAAAACCAAATCATCTACTAAGCCTCTTACGACACCAAATGGTCTGTTATATATCCCTCAACCTAAATTTGAGGCAATTCCAAAGATCCCAAATGGACCATTATGCCATATCATGGCTTCTAACTGAGCTGCCCATACATACAGTATAGTAGATGACTTGGCACAATCACTTGCTGCCATGTCAATGCTAGAAGTACTCTAGTCGTGCCCATCTCAAAAGAAAACTCTAACTTATTTGGGTGCAGTAGATCCTGCTGACGATCGTTTGATTGTCTTCCCAGTTGATACATCAGAACATCCCCCATTGCCTTCATCCATTGCTTTCCAGATACTAGTCCGAGTCTGAAATGCCATCATCTCTCGATGCATTATTGATGAAGGTGCATCCACTTGTATGATGTCTGTTGCTATTTGGAAACAACTCAAGTCACCTAAGTTGTCCCCCTCCACCATCACTTTGCGTGCTTGGGATGGACACTCCTCCCAGCCTCTTGGCATGTACCGCAACTGTCTAGTGACCCTTGCGGGTAAGATTGTTCATGTCAACATTAAGGTTATTGGTGCCCCTTCGGATTACAACATTCTCTTAGGTTGTAGTTACACATATGCCATATTAGTCATCACGTCTGTGGTGTTCCACAAGATGTGCTTCTCCCATGAAGGGAAGATCGTTACCATCGATTAGTTGACTTACCATGAGCTGACATCTGTGACCTCCCCCGAGTCCATTATCTCATCAATGTCGGATAAGTAGTCCTCACCTCCTCTCACCAGTGTCTCACCTAGAGTCTATAAAGATTCCTCATTTTTGGGTGCTTTCCCTAGTCATCCCCCTCTCATCTTAGAGCCTAACTCTATGCGTGTTTGCATGTTACAAGCGTCATAGGCTACTCTCAAGCTGTCTGGTACATCCGATCAACAACCAGCTCCTCAACACCCTGTTGTTTCCATTCCAGCTGAGCCCTTCGGATCCACCCTCCCAAGACCTCCTTTGTTTGTGGGTCCCTCTCCTATGTTTCCACCAGGAACTATTCCTCCAAGTATCAACCATCCAGGACCTATTCCGTCAAGACATTACCCTGCAGGCTAGATACCTTTCTTATTTCCCCCTCCGGGAGTATTTTCTACCCCTGTCATGGCTTTGTTGGTCCTTCCTAACATGACTTTGGGGATCCAAGTATGGTATATCGATCCCCTTGCAAGAATTCTGCCTAGTCAGCTACGACCTTATCGCACTATGATCCCAGTTCAACCGGTCCCTACAGCCCCTGCTTCAGTTCCATCACAAACCCAACAGGAACCCACTCCTATTGCTCAAGCATCCAGAAAGGGGGGCAAAGCTAAGAGGAAATAACCGAAAGATAAGGCTCCCCAAGCTCCTCCAGCCCCTAAGGCCCCAAAGCTGTCACCTGCGTGCGCTTTGTGTAAATTTGTTGGGAACGCAACCAATAATTGTCCCGAGCTTCCTCATCTTAAACCTTTGGTTCATGAAACGTTCTGTGAGTCAAATATACCTGAAGTCCATGTTAACTTACCGGGTCCACCCAAGAAACTTAGAACGTTGTGGACAAATCACCCTTGTGCCTTGTGTGATCATCATGGTCACTATTCCCATTATTTCCCTTGTCTCGATGAATTTCACAATTGCCTTGAAGTGCTTCGCGAATACGAGGCCACTCGTAATGGAACCCCTACTCCTCTACCTGTGGATTCTAGTACCCCTAGTCAACTAGAACAAGGGGACTCTGGTCCCACCATCGTGATCCCTCCCCCCGATGTCGAGATGACAAATACCACATGACATATCCTTTACCTATCGTCATCCTTGAGTTCCTCGCAGGAAAACCTTTTTGAGGTTTCTGCACGTGCTTCTATCAAAACTATTTCAACAGAATCCCAGGCCTCAATATCTGTAGATCCTCCATCTACTAAATCATCATCTACCATTCAAGATGATGTGTATGTGAACCTTATTTCTCAAGTTGATGCACCAGGTAATGCCACCACATCATGTAGTCATCCTTCCTCCCGTCTTTCCATCTTCCACTCTCATGAGGACATCATGGAAGCTATGTCTACCCCTAGTTGCCCTTTCACTTAGGCAAGGGGGCATATTTTTGGAGAATTCTGAAGGCCATTTCCTTCCTAATTCTCCTAGTCAACTCTACCTCAAGAAATGTCACTCATAGCACATCCCTTTGATTTGTGTGTCTTTATTTCTGCCATGAAGTTAGGTAGATTGCATCATCTCATCTGTTGTCTTTTTCACCTTTCAGATGGATCCCTCATCCACACCATATATCGGTCACGCCGACGGTGTGAGTCGCTTCTCCTAGAATCTAGCCTCGACAACCTGGGCCATTTTTAGCCCCTTGCATACGTTACTCCTTCCAAACGGTGTGTGCATTGGATCTACCACCAATAATCAAGCTGAATATGATGCAGTGATAGGTTTGTTAGTCGATGCCCTTGCTCACCGCATCCTTCATCTTCATGTTCATTTAGATTCCTTGATACTTGTCATGCAATTGAATGGTGTGTACCATGTGCATAACCAAGTCATATTTAGAAAATAACTACGAGTTAAGCTGTTAATACGTGAATTTGAAACTGTTACTTTCAGTCATGTTCCTAGACCCCAAAATAACTATGTAGATACCATTGCAAATAACATCCTAGATTGGCATTTATCAAATGTATACCATAGAAGACAACCATAAACATAACACATGGTGAAAAATCATCATCATATCAAAATGCATAATCATATTATGTATCATATAAGTGTTTGGAACGCATAGCTCTAAATACATTGGACATGCCCATAGCATGTTACCAAAACCAAAACCAAAGGGACCTACATGTCCCCACATCTAGTCATTGTCCGACATATCCCGCGCCAAAGGCTATGCTCCACTTGCACGTAGATCGTGTACTGCCTGACCAACCATCGCCACGCATCGCATGATACCTCGCCACTCTGAGGGAAGGCTGGTACACTCATCTGTGTATCGATCGTATAACTCATGCCATCCATGCTCTGAAAATCCAGTCAAAAGTACCTCAAATCTATGATGTAGATCAACGAGTAGCGCACTCTCCTTTAGACCCTGTTGTGACAACGATGTTCCCCGATCTGCAGCCTCAAGCACTGTAGCTCGTCCTGCATATCCTACCTGTTTTACAGGTGCTATGTCTGCATACAACATATTTTACACTCAGTACCATATACATGTGATAGAAATATGAAATGCACCATAAAACAACAACTTAATACTTATCGTCTGGTCCCCATGCTCGCCCGGGCGAAAGTGGAAAATTAGGATCTCCTTGATAGTTCATCCCGCTATAAGGGTAATCGTCAATGTAGAGGGGCATCTAATCCCAATGTGTGAAAAACTTGGGTCAAAACACCCGTCCGACTCCCCCTACTCCTCTTCATAGTAGCTACTCCTAGCGGTGCATCCTGGGCTCCTATGGGCCCCCATCTCAGATATGTACATGAGGACAGTTGGTGGGTATGTTCTCAAAGAAGAATGCACACAATACTGTACCAAAAGCGCAATCATGGTTCACCTACTTCTTGCAAAGACTTAATTGCCATTTCACCGATGACAGCATCATCTCGGCCTGCCCATAGTAGGTCCCAGCCAAAACACTCTCAACCAGCATCATTTGCCCACCAGTGATGTGGTGGAACGCTTGGTTGCCCAAGACCCATAACACAGTTGCGGCAACAACCCGTGTCTCTAGCCACTCTATATCACCAATCGAGACAGTCATTCCCTTGACATGAACATACCATGGACAATGGAGCTCCACAAACTCATTAATGTTCCTCCCACGAGGCAACACTAGATGAATATCCCCCACCACTCCGAGGGGAGACAGTCCGGTCAAGAAATAAATATCTTGTAATGTGAGCTCAATCTTATGCCCCTGCATAACAAAGACCTCATGGTCTGGATCTCAATAGCTCACAATTCTCGATAGAAAGGGCTCACCTACCCTCATTAATGGGTTCTCTACCAACTTGAGAACCCCATAGCAAGCTAATGCCCCTCGAACCCCTTGATCCCTTTGAATCTCAAATTGAAGGGTATCCAAGTCTCACTCACACCATTTGATTTCTACTCTGCCATGCCTGCAAAACACCACATGTCTTTTCAGTTCAGAGAAGAAAACACTGGTCTATGTTGGTCAACCTACAACCCCCACCAGGCCAGCAGACCACCATCTTTTCAACCCCAAATCATAGTTTTCTGCCCAAAAAGTGTGAACTCACAAGTTTCTAGCTATTTCCTGCAAGCCAGATCGCACTTTTGGGCCCAAAAAGTGTGATGCGACTGCGAAGAAGAGCAGGGGTCTCCCAGGGAGTTGCCAGGTGCCAAAAATCAGGAAATAAACCACTAAAATTGAAGGGATGAGTAAGACCACCTACTTGAAGTTGCATATCGTGATTCCAACGGTTGGTTTGTCCACTATGATATCCATAATATTTAGGACCTTTTCCTCCTCTCGAAATTCACCACATCTCACTTAGAAAATGGATCCAAATTGGACAGAAAATGTCCTTTGATAGAAAAATCCACAATTTTTCTGTCACCCATTGGGACCATACTGTAGCTCAGTTTGATGAACCGTCAGCACCATTGGAAATATCTCATCAATCTCTATAATGGGTCTTCCTCAGTTTTTGATGATTTGACACTTCACCAGGAAGTCATTTTTCCAAGAAGGGTCACTTCGTTGCCTCTCAAAATCGAATTTCTTCATAAAGTGACACTTGTACTTTGAGGTCCACCTCCTCTTAATACTTTTCATACCACGTGTCGATTTTTGTCATGAGTAACCATCTTTTACTCATGTTTTCATGGTCCCCATCGGGCCTATTCTATGTGGCAGCGTCATCGAGTCACCCTTGTTTAGAGCATCTGTGATGAGTCACCCTTGCATCCATGGAGTCTGTTTCACATCCCATTCTATCATGTCATAGTATTCCATCCATATATTCATATTGTTCATCCCATGTTGCCCATTGTTTCCTCCAGTCATACTGTCCCTATCCCCTCTGGAGTTGAGTCAGTCGCTGCCAGGTCAACCATGCACTTTATGATTTGACAAGGGAAGTCGTCTGTTTTTCACTTAGTACCACTTTTCCCATTATCCTTGGTGTCAGCCCATCAGTCACATTACTATTTTCCCTTGTGCCTTAGTTGAGGATCATCATTTCCTCATCTATCACGGGCCCTATTCTGTCGACATCAGCTCATTTATTCTAGAAGAACGACCTAGAGGGTAGCGTATCTTGGTTCCAACTTCCATTATTGTTCAGTGCCTCAGATCGAGCAAAGGGACTCATTATTTCCCTTTGACTTGATTTTTTCTTGTTCGTGATCCATATACTTGATGGTCTAGTGATGTAGCAGATTGTACCAGTGATTCTTAGGTGTGTGTGATATGTTCCAGGCCTCATGAGGGGGTGGTTGTTCAGGTAACCCCCCACATGCACGGATGCATTCCTATTATGCTACAGCCTCAGATGCAGTTCCACAAATTTGATGTGTTTGGTTCCTACCAATTGCAGTGTTGATAGCATGCACGTATCCTTCATTACATCCATTCAGTTTTGCAGAGCCCTTCCCTATTTAGCAAGGCTTCTTCGGTTGTTCTACCCTCCCTCCCACCCATTTTTTGAGGGAAGGGCCATTATATCTCATGTACTCAGATATTATTGTATTCAGTCCCGGCTCATGTTTTTCCAGGTGCATTTTGTATATGGGACACACTGTATTATTTTTTGGCTATGTTCAGCCAGCATGTCATGTTCCATTCAGCATGTACTTCATTGCTTAGTTTTATGTTTTTGGGCACACCATTATTTTTGTATTAAGTTATCTCGGTGGGTATGGGTATGCCTCCCCCGCCTCATTGAGGTCTGATACCATAACATAAAAGGAGACTTGCGTTTGTCTCGCCCCCTTTGTCCCTATCCTCTTTCACTTCATCTTTATTGATCTCTCTCTCTCTCTCTCTCTCTAACTCCCCTGTGTTGTCTAGTGATTGTGTCTTTACACTGTACTTCAGTCATATGTGTTTCTCCTAACACTCATACGTTGGGGGGGAAATCCGTTATCGCCAAAAAATTGATCATCTAGCCTAATTTACTATATGGATCGAAGTACACCATGTAAAGCCAATTTTACCATAGTAAAATTGCTTTCACTGTGAGAAATTACTTAATAAACCATCTTTGTTAAGTAATTTATAGTTAAACCCATGAAAAATAATTAAATAAATCACTATTTATTTGATTTTCTTCTAGGAATAATTAATTAAACCATTGTTCAATTATTATACCTTGTCATATTTGACCAAATCATGAAAAATAAACAGACAAATCATTAATTATCTTATTTTTCTCTAAGAATAATTAATTAATTATTATTCTTTGTCAAATTTGACTAAATCCCTTATGAATAATTAAATAAATCATTATTTGTTTATTATTCCTTAACCAATTCCTTGAGATGATAAATACATTATTTATTTATTTATTATTTCTAAATAAAAGTTTAAATACTTTTTCCCTCTTAACCAAATATAATAAAATATTTCAAGTGGTTATTCCAAGAATGGGGTTAATAATATTTTATTATTGCTCATTATTCGAGGATAACTTAATATTTTGTTATAAATAGAAGGGCTTTCCATTCATTATTCACTTTTGATTATTTTCGTTGTTTCACTCATTGTTGTAACTCTGATTATTTTCATTGTCGCACACCATATTTTTGTTGGGTTTACACATTATAGAGGAGAGAGACTCTATCAGGTAACATTTATTTGTTCTCTTCACAGGTGTTATAATAAAAATATTCTTCGTATATCTGGTTTCCATTGGATGATTGGAGTTATTACTATTTCTTTTTGCTGTTTAACTATGATTGTGGCATAGATCAAAATTTTGGTAGATTTTGTTTCTATCAGTTGTTGCAGATCTACAATGTTTAGCAACCATTTATATATTGTTGAGATTGTTTGTCATACACAATCTTAAGTGGGTTCTTTTTGTACATCATTGAGAAGAAAATAGTACAACACTCATCATCATTCAAGTGAAACTGGTAGCCTTAAAATCAATGAAATGAATTATAAAGAAATGAAGAAATCAAATTGGGAAAACTGTAAATATTACCTCGAAGGGTTACTCGCTTGACCTCCCTTGCAACCTATCAAGGAAGCTCGAAATCAGAAACAAAGAAACCCTGCATTTATGTAAAACATGAAAAAATAATTTGGGAAGCCTAACCCTCTTCCATTGTTGGATATTTGTGCTATGTTTTGAAAAACAGATGCTTGTTGGGTGGTTCCAAACCGTTTTTTTTTTTTTTTTTTTTTTTGTTTTTTGTTTTAATCTCCATTGCCTATAATGATCCAAGAATTGAAATTATTTTAATCATCTAACACAAGAGATCAATAATGCACAATGAGACATTGTGGCATGCAAGGGATTTCTTCCCAAAGGGAATGCCTTACGATGTAAATATTCATGGATTTTGTTGTAGCCTTCACTTAAAATCTTAAATTTAGATGCAACTACAAAACATAATGCATTCTTCAAATATTTTCCTCTTGGATCCCAAGATTTATTCATCAAATGTAAACCTGATTTGCATCTCAATTGTACTTTAGTGTTTTCATCCAAAAATTTGTTTTCTTCTTGATATTGATTAAAACATAATAATATCTTATGCATAATTGAAGCCTTCTCGTGATTTATTTATTTAATTTTCATCTTCAATATGTTAATTCCTTATTTGATTACACCTGCATATGAAGTAAAAATGTTAAAGAAAACAACTTATTCATTAGGATTTTGAAGTCCACCATCGACCATCAAAATGAATTCCATGTAGATAATTTCCATAACAACATAAAATAAATTTGTCTCCTAATTATTCTACCTTTCCTTCCTTTCTTCCACATATGCATAGTCCACTATCTCATTTTATTTCTCATATGCATGAAATTGTACTGCATTGCTTGTTTTTGCTTCTCTCTTCTCGATCCCCAATTACTTTCTATCCCACAACCTAATCACAAAAATGTTTACTTATACTATTTCTAACATCATTTTGAGTTTTCTCACACAAAATCCCTTATTTTCTCTCAATACAACATTTTTCTTTTCATACCCCTATTATTCACTTGTTACAATTTCTTCATTATTTTCTTCTGTCACAACCTCTTGTGAAAATTCTCTTCTATAATAAATACTATTGAATGATCAAAACTTATGTAAATTTTTTATTTGGACTTGGATTGAAAGGGATCTCTTCAAAACCCTAGTTGTATTTTCTGAAAAACCCTAACTACGATAGTAAAATTTCAACTTTTCACCGCTTCCTATGGTGAGTGCCAATAGAGGGAGTGGTGATCCCTCCTATAACATGATTAGTTTAGGAGAAAAACCTATGAATCAGTCTTTGAAATCCAACCTCGATTCCTTTGTCCAAATCTTAGGAAAATACCAACATGATAAAAACGAATCAAGAGCTTAGAAAGGGAAGAGGCGGCCAAGAAGTGTGTTTCCTAAGGTAGTTGTAAACCAAAAAAATGAGATTTTCTCAAATCAAATCGACGAATATTTGCAATATATGAGGGATCATGAACTCATTGGGAATTTTTTGGGCAGTTTTCCATAAAAAAATACCTAACAACTTGGGTTAACAATAAATGGAACAAGGGCCATATAAATCTTGAACTTGGAGCCAAGGGCTTCTTTATAGTTATCTTCACAAATATAGAGAACTAGAATCAAGTTTTCGAGAATGGGACATACTTTTTCAATTCAACGAGAATGTCCCTATGGTTACAGATGGAATGTTTTTTCCTAGATAAGTAGGACTTCATGACTACCTTAGTATGGATTTGTATGTAATTTATTCTATAAGAGTTATGGGATGACGAAATCCTAGCCAATATTGATAAGGCCTTGGGATAGTTTGTTAAGATATGAGAAGTGAAAATGTAATCTAGATACATTTTCTATGTCAGAATATGTGTGTGTATGAACATTTCATAACCCCAAGAGGAGTTAATTAACATCTACTACCAAGATGAGCTATGAGAGAAGACACTCGATTAAGAACATATACATTTTAGATGTTGTTGGTTCCATAAATATGGTCACTTCCATCAATATTTCCCTCTAGTGGCCATGAATACAAAATCATAAACACCCCATCTTAGGATAAGAATGAGTTTACTAGGGTTGAGCATAAACATTAAATCCCTAAGAACAGCTCAACACAGAAAAATATTATGGAATGGAAGATAGTGGGGATAAATCCATATGAGGCATTGGCCTTTTTGGAGACCTCACATGGATAAGAGGATAATATCTCTCCTAATATTGTTAAGATGAAAGACAAGGACAACTCATGCCAACCCTCAAATCTTCCACCATCAACAACTACATTGCCTTCACTCATGGAAACAACCCCTACCATGTTGACTCAAATGCCTCTAAAATCTTCTCCACAATTTCCACTACCCCTAGTGTATTTCCATGAAGGCAAAGAACTATTATCATTTCTAGAACATTAAGTAATCCTACTGGGCAAATCATATTTGAAATATAGGCACGATGTCTCCAAAGCTAGTACATTGATCTGAAATGGAGCAGATTAGTAATGCTGTGCTAATTCCCGATTCAAAATAAAAAAATGTGCTTGAGGTTTGTACTCCAAAATAGCAAGTAAAAACGTGAATTTTATGTGTGTTTACTTAAGTTAGTTTCATGAAGAAAACTTAAAACATGAAACCCAAATATTGAATGGAAACATGCATCAAACTGTAATACACCAACCATTGTTAAAGGATTTCACCCCTCCTAGGCTACATCTCCTTGGGTCAGCTCTAAAGGAATGACCCCTTCTCATTATGCTCAATATCTAAAAAAGAAGAGTACATAAACTGCTGACATGGAAATGCTAGTTTCTCCTTCAAAGAAACAACTTCTGAAAAAGTTCTCACTCCATACACATGTTAACCTACAGTCAAACATGTAAACCTTCAGCAAACACAAGCATCTTACACCAAGACCCCATACTCCAACCTCCAAGAGAATAAACAATACCACAATCCACTTGAAGTACATCAACAAGTCTCTTTCTCCAAACACATATAGAGATAAGAAGAAATAAAGCTACATCATTGTTGTAATGGTTGTTGCTGAAAACACATGGAGACTGGAAGGCCCCTGCAAGGTCATCTCCATCTTCATACCACTCCATAAATTGAATCAACACTCTGGTTGACCATGCCACCCATAGGCTTCGCTTTGTAAAACTCCTATCCAGAATTGCAACTTTGATCCTGAAACCTATTCCAATGAGTTCAGAACATCCAAAAATGGCTATCTAGCCTCTTTCTGCATCCCATTTGGTAAAAAATTGCCTTAGTTATGACTTCTATCAGTCTTTTCAGAATTTTCTCCTCCAAATCTGGCTTACTGCCAGTTAAATTCATTATCTAGAGTTAACTCTGGTAGTTCTGCCGAAATCAGTGGTCCCTCCAACTTCCCTACCTATCTCGCAGTTAAGGCCGAGTGGTCACATAAAAAGTGGTCAGTCTGGCTATTAAGGTGACGATTCCGCAAGTCACAATCGACAAAAAACCATCACCGTACATACCCTTACATCAGGTGCTCTACAGACCCTCTAGGATTATTAAATACAACATATAACATATTGCATCAGAAACCCATCTCATTTCACAATCAACGGAGTTCTGTGGGCTTACTGACTGTGAACCGGGCAGGCGAGTGCAATTCCGATTCGGCGGACCAGACAAGTTATAAACTACAAATCTAAAATGATATCACATCCACTAATCACATCGGTAGAGTCCCTTGGTAACATATGTATTGACAGGGTACTGGTGCAATATGTGATTGCGATTATTGCAAATCGTAACCTTGACTACTTTGGGGGCCAATTCTTTAACTCCTCCGATATGTGATATCGCAAATCACAAATCGGCACTGCTAGGGGCCAATTCTTAAGCCACAACCACTCTTTTTTCCTCGATATGCGATATGCAGGACCCAATGGAAACTTTCCACTTGGTGCTTCCCCATTCGTTGGGACCTTTTCCATGTCACCCAATCTTGCCACGTGTCCAAGTCAAACTTGAACTTTGACTAACTCTAACTTCTGCATACGAGATCATATTTGAGTGTCGTTCACACCATTAGATTCAAAATGATGAGCTCTTCAATTTGAAGCTAATCTTGTAAAGATTTTGACACTTTGATTTTTTTTGGCAAATTTTGAGCTCTTGATCACTCTTCCCCACTGAAAAAATTTTGGTGTCCAAAAGTTTAAAATCATGAATCAACAGTATGCAATGTCTTTGAAACATATTCTTTGTGTCCTTCACCTCTGTTCTTCAGAATTTGAACAATGAAGCCATTACTTATATCTGTAGCTGACATTATCGAGTTTATAATGAAGTAATTTACTTGCCAAGAGTTTATAAAATACTCTTTGGACAAGTTTACATGGAATTTCCAAGATGGTTTAGGAAAATTGCTTCTTCCAAATCGATTCATAATGATGATTACAAAACCCATTACAAAAACTTAGGCATAATGCCTCTCACTCTCTCATCACCTCAAAGTGTTTACAAATCCCCTTGATGGGCATTTAAAACACTTTATGTTTTATTTTTCTTGCTATCATATTATCATGTACAAATAATGTGGTTAGTTCTCTAAGTACCATAAAGTACTAAAAAATTTAATTAAGGTTCTTACTGTAGACTCTCATAATTCAACAAATCTACTTGACTTTGGTTTGAAATGATGTTACCACTACGTGTTTCACCTTTGCTGTAGTTGATGCCTTCAACACATTCAAAGTGACTTCAGCTACTGGATCGACAAGTGCTGCCTTCGGATCATCAACTTTATCGATGATATTTGGACATGCCAAGTGAAACACTCCCCTACAACCATTAATGGCCGCTGCCAAACTCTCATGATATCTTCTAAAAAGATGACACTCATGTCTTCTGAGGTCTATGTAAGATCTGTTCATCGAAATGTGACTTTCGTTGCAATAAGAGAAATAGTTCCTCACTTCTTTCAACATTTTTGGCACGATGGCCAAATTATTGCGTTGCCAATTCATGCACATTTTCTTACTATGCAGGATGGAGCTGACTAGTAAGATGTGCTGGCCTCCACTCATTTTCTGTCTACTTTGAAGAGTGTGCTCTTTGCAGACTGCCAGATTCACTTCTTTCAACGATGAACAACCATTGGAAACTTCACCCATGCTTGTGGTAAGTCTTCCCACACATTCAACATTTTGTTTGTCAAAATCATGCTGGGCTTCCGGTCAAAAGGATGTTCTTCTCAGATTTTCCATGTCACTATGGCCATCCACAACAACATATTTTCCAAGTAGAATTCCAAGGTGCTCATCTGCAAAATCCTTATCGAGGATAAGATCCTAAGAGACTTTTCCAAATGAACCAAAACAAGCCTCACATAGTGAATACTCGTATAACTTGAGTGCTAAACACATTTGGAACATAATAAATGTGCTGCAACTACTCATACAACAATTTTAAAATTCTTTCTCAAACTACAAATAGAAATGCATTTTACAAAATGGAATAAACTTGACTCCCAAATTTTCCATTCAAATTGACTATCAACAAGCCAAACTAGCATTGTAATGCTTAAATAAAACATTGTTGCATATAAGTGATTTATTTATGAACATCACTTTTACAAGTTACCCAACTATGGGGATATGCAACTAGTGCAAAACAAAAATTTACAAACTTCAGTTGGACAAATAGTCCGCCCATTTCTTACCCAACCAGGTAAATGAACCCTCTATTTGAACTTTCTCTTCTTCTGAAGTTGCTTCAGGGATGGTCGCATCTTGCACCACTTTTTCTTTTGTCGCTTCCTCTTCTGGTGCTTGCATGATTTGCTTTACCTTACCACGATGAAGTTCTGGAAATAATTTCCAACACTTCTCGACCCAATGTCCACTGATATTGTAGTGAGTACAAAAGTTATTTTGATCTCCTCTTGGTTCACTTGCCTTTAACCTTGGATGAGATTTTCTCTTTTCGGTCTCAACTCCATTAGAAAAAAACATCTTCTTGATGATTGCATTCCTTTTATTGCACTTATCTACACATTGGTTAGATGAAATGAAAAAGGTGCATGGAAACATATTTCTCAACATGTTATTCAAATCATCATGTTGTTTGCCATTATGAAAAGCATTTGAATTAATAGGACAATTATACCTCTTTTTGGAGTCCTTTGGCTTACGCTTCTTGCGTGAGGAACTTGCATGGCAAGAAGAATTTATCTTCCCTTCTTCTTCAACTTTTTCATATATATTTGTAGAGGTTTTGCACTTAAAGTCCTCCTTACACTTGAGGAACCAGCGGGAACCAATTCTGGATGCAATCCCAACATCTTGCCTCCTCATGTCATCTCTTACGGCAAAAAGAACATGATACTTGTGAGCTATCACTAGAAGACCATTCTTCTTTTGAAACATAGCCTAAGCCTTCATATTTAGGCCTCTCCTTGGCCTCAATTGGATTTTTAATGCCTTGCTAGTTTACTCCAAGGCCTCCTCCCTTGTAACCCATCTTGGTCAAAAGCTTGGATCCAATGCCTTTACTATGTTTTTCAAAGGCTACAAATGAATTTACGTCAACAATTTCTCATAATGAAGAAGCATGTAAATTATTACCATTTTCCGCATCTTTTGATTGACATACAAAGATGTTTTCAAACTCCCTTTTGATTCTGGATGTGTCCTCTTGGAATCTTTGGCTCTCTTCTTTCAGCTCCTCGAATTTGGGTGTTGATAGAACCTCATCTTCCACATCATGTGGACAAAAAGTACAAACTTGTCCATCTACCTTCTCTGATGGACTTTCTACACTAGCATCTTGCATAAGAGTTGTAGAAAAACATGAAGATTGTGGAGAAGTTGGTGGTTTATCACCATTCTTGTTACCTTCTTCCCTTGGGAAACATTCTCCTCTTGGAGGTCTAGAGCTTTCACCTTGCAATTTGGTATTCCTCTCTTCATAGAGGAATTTCACCATTTCTGCCATGTCTTAGAAAGCCTTTCTAAAATCCTTCACAGCCTCTGAAATTCTTGCAGGCTCTCCTCCTTGGGACATGCTTTGCTTGAAGCTTCTACTGCAATTTGAGGTAGAACTTGGTGGTAGAGATTGTAACAATATTTCTCTCCTTTCCAAAACCTTCTCCTCACTTGAGCTTCAAGACACATTCACTTGGAAACAACAGTCAATTCCTCCTTGCACAAAGCAAACCTAAGCTTCGATACCAACTTGATTTGAAATGGAGTAGATTAGTAATGTTGTGCTAATTCCCAATTCATAATATAAAAATGTGCTTAAGGTTTGTACTCCAAAATAGAAAGTAAAAACATGAACTTTATGTGTGTTTACTTAAGTTAGTTTCATGAAGAAAACTTAAAACATGAAACCAAAACATTGAATGGAAACATGCATCAAACAGTAATACACCAACCATTGTTAGAGGAGTTCACCCCTCTTGGGCTACATCTCCTTGGATCAGCTCTAAAGGCATGACCCCTTCTAATTATGCTCAATATCTAGAAAAGAAGAGTACATAAATTGCTGAAATGGAAAGGCTAGTTTCTCCTTCAAAGAAACAACTTCTGAAAAAGTTCTCACTCCATATACATGTTAACCTACAATCAAACATGTAAACCTTCAGCGAACACAAACATCTTACACCAAGACTCCATACTCCAACTTCCAAGAGCATAAACAGTACCACAATCCACTTGAAGTACATCAACAAGTCTCTTTCCCAAACACATATAGAGAAAAGAAGAAATAAAGCTACAACAATGCTGTAATGGCTACTACAAAAAACATATGGAGGCTGGAAGGTCCCTGCAAGGTCATATCCATCTTCATACTCCTCCATAAACTGAATAAACACTCTGGTTGACCATGGCACCCATAGGATTCAGTTTGAAAAAATCCTATCCAAAAGTGCTCCTTTGATCCTGAAACCTATTCCAATGAGTTCAGAATGTCCAAAAATGGTTATCTAGATCTTTTCTCATCCCATTTGGTCAAAAGTTGCCTTAGTTATGACTTATGTCAGTCTTTCCACAATTTCTCCTCTAAATTTGGCTTACTGCCAGTTAAATTCATTACTTGGAGTTAAATATGGTAGTTCTGCCGAAATTGGCGATCCCACCAACTTCCCTACCTATCTCACAGTTAAGGTTGAGTGGTCACATACAAAGTGGTATTGGGTGTGGAGCCTGATTATCTTCTATATTCAAAGGTATCGCCACATTGGACCCCAGTTCGAAATGGGGTTGCCGCCTGTAAAATATTCGCTGCAAGGGGGGTCCAGGGGGGGGGGCGACTACATCCTTTGGGAGTCCCCCCTGGCGGGGGCTTTCGGGGGCAACGCCCCCGAAGCTAAAAACATCTGTAAAATTGCCTTGTAAAATTATAGTAATTTCTAGTCAATCTGGGCCGTTCATTAGGCGGATGATCTGACGGTAGAACTTATGTTTAGTTTAGGGTTTTTTGCCCTAGAAGGCAACCCCTCTCTTTGTATGAGGGCATTGTATTTGAGGCTGTGTGATATATGTGTATTCTGTGAGCGAGAAACAAAGAGGTGAGACTGTGAGAGAAAACAGAGGATATTACAGCAGAATTTGCTGTAGGTTGTGTCTCTTCATTTTGCTGGATAATAAAAAGGAAGGACTGGTTGTTCGGGGTGGACGTAGCCCAAACTGGGTGAACCACGTATATCTGTGTCTCTCTTTTTTTGTGCGTTTTCTGTGTTTATATTTCTGCAATATTTTATGTGTTCCATTGCTCCGTAATATATAATTTTCTAACAAGTGGTTAGTCTAGTAGTTAAGGTGACGGCTACGAACTCTATCGTAAGTCGCAATGAGCGGAAAACCATCAGCATATAGACCCTTACATCAGGCACTCTGTGGACCTACCGGGATTATTAAATACAAAATATAACATATCGCATCTAAAACCCATCTCATTTCACAATCAGCGTAGTTCTGCAGGCTTACGGACTGTGAACTGGGCCAACGAGTGTGATTGCGATTCGACAAACCTAACTAGTTATAAACTACAACTCTAAAATGATATCGCGTCCGCAAATCGCATCGCCAAAGTCCCTTAGTAATATATTTATCGGCGGGGTACTGGTGCAATATGCGGTTGTGATTATCGTAAATCGCAACCCTGACTGCTTTGGGGTTCGATTCTTTAACTCCTCTAATATGTGATATGCAATATCACAAGTCGCAAATTGCAAATCGGTATTGCTGGGGGCCGATTCTTAAGCTACAACCACTAGTTTTTCCCCGATATGCAATATACGCGCCGCAACCTGCTACTTGGTGCTTCCCCATTTGCTGGGACCTTTACCATGCCACCCAATCCTGCCACGTGTCCAAGTCAAACCTGAACTTTCGCTAGCTCTAACTTTTCCATACGAGCTTATATTTGAGTGTTGTTCACACTATTGGATTCAGAATGATGAGATCTTCGATCTGAAGCAAAGCTTATCAAGATTCTGACACTTTGATTTTTTTTTTTGGCAAATTTTGAGCTCTTGATCATACACACACAATTAATAGTGGAATTATTGGATTCCAGACGCATCCACTCAAAGAACATACTAACCCCCATTGAGATGAGAAAAAAACAGGTCACAAGAGAAATTCACAACTTCTAGATGAATTATTTCATAAAATAATTAATTTTGGGAGATTCAGGGTTATCATAGAGGCACTATGTGGAGCTAGCAAATCCTAGTCATAAAAATCTTATCTTGGAATATACAAGGCCTCCCCTGTAAAGGAAAATAGAGGCTCTTAAGAGAAAAATGGAAGGATAAATTCATTAATCATGATGATTCAAGAAAGAAAAACTTCCTCAAAGGATTTGAATAACATAATTAGTAAATAGGGGGGAATTTTTCAAGTTGTGGTGGTGGATGCACAATTACATTCAGGAGTATTAGGTATCATAAGGGATGAATAGGATATTAGGGTGACTAATCTGTTCACCTCTTACAGTATCCTTACAATTTAATTTCAGACTACTATATCCATCTTCAATGTCTATGGTCCAGATATCCCTAAGGACAAGTATTTATTTCTTAATTCCATCCTTAAGACTAGTAAGCTTATCTCCCCATCTCTCTGGATAATTGGAGGTGATTTCAATCTAATTAGTTCCATTGATGAGAAATGAGGTGATATATGGAGACTCGAGGCAAAGGTGATACTATTCCAAGAAACAATTGAATTGCATCAGCTAGTCGAAATTAACATAGAGAATGTAGTGCACACAAGGAACATAAAATAGGGGGGAAACAACAGGTAGTCTTATAACTCAAATGACCCAATATTTTTTTTTGCCTTTTTGCCAGCATGCCTGAAGCTCATCAATTCCTAGTCTTCTTAATCAGTAAGTATTCATTTGTGTTTCCACCAAGTAAATTTTTTTTTCAATTCCTAGCCTATGTAAAACTATCCAGCCTTAGTCTAAGTTTTATTTTTAATTAAATATATTAGAATTATTTAAAAAAAAATAAAATTTGAAAAAATAATTATTTCCTTCACCCACACCATACTTCATTACTTTATTCATGTAATTATACCATGTTATACCCACAACGTATCTTTTATCCTTATTACATCATAATTTATTAAATAATATGTGTTTAAGTCCACCATTGAGCGAACAACCCAAACCATAAAGCCCACGACCTACACTATGGTCCAAGCCCTATGTGTTCTATACACATTGAAATAATCCTTATTCCTTACCATATATAGGCCATTACGATTTCAAATTCATTGTGCATTGTTGGAAATAATGATATGGGGGTGAATCAGTATTTCACTTCAATTGGTTAATTTAATCTTTAGAGCATTAATTGACATTAGTGTTAGATAAAAACATAAGTTATCATCACATTACTTAAAAAAATAACAACACCACTTAACAATGCATAACATCTAAGACAATATACATGATACTTTTAGGTGGAAACCCTTCTTGGAGAAAAACCTTTGAACACTTCTTAATATAGGTCTTTGAAGATTATATCAATAGGAACCTCTAAATTCTAAGATTTTCATCATCAATTGAAGGAGGCTCCAATCCATTGGTTTACATGATCCAACCTAAAGGAAGCTCCACTCCATGATTTACTAGCTCCAACTGGAAGGATGCTCCAATGCCCTAATTTACTAGCTCCAATTAGAAAGATGCTCCTATGTGTTGGTTTTATCAACTCATACTGAAAGGATTCTCCAACATCATGCATAGGATCTAAACTAACCAAGCACCACCCTGCCATCTTGAAGTGTTCTCAAGATCCAACCTAAAGGAGAGTCCAATCTCCTGCCTTGCACCACCTTGCCACCCTGCTCAACAAGCTGCCACTTGTCCTGAAGGCTCCAACCTTTAGTTCACCATAGTGGATCACACTTCGCAATTTTTATACTAGATCCACCAATGGTCAATTAAACAAAAAAAACTGCAATAAAACCTCTACTTAATCAAATTTTCTTCTGCTAAAAATATCAATTTGTCTAATCATGGAACCTCTACTCATCATACATATCAAACCCTAGGTCACAACATCTTTCAACAGTACACTTATTGGAAATGATCAACAACATACATAGTTAACAACTCTACTTAGGACATTCATGTCTTGGTCAAACCCTGACATCTTTAGGTTATAAATCCTAGCACAACATACATCGACATCAATCATTCCCTAATAACATATATCAACAATCAATTCCTTGCTCAACATAACTGGAACAATAACATTTGGCTACCAAGACAAATTTACTTTTGAAATGAAAACCCTTAACAATGTCATCAATATTCAATCACAAATTTAGCCACACAACATCAAAAATTCTATTCATAATAAATAAAAACCTGTCAAAACCTAACTTTTTCCAACATAGCAACACTATCAAACATTAGATACACTCTCTCTCACTACTCACAATCAATAATCTCACTGCAAAATTCAGTCCTCTAGCAGCAACTATACTTCTTTATACATCATTAGTAATCAAGGCAATAACTTTAATTATTGGTGTACTAACATAAACCATAATTTAAGAAACTCTGGTTGATACACTTTAGTAGTATAATTAGATCAACAATATTATTCTTGGACAAGTAAGAACTTCAAGTTCTAGCAGACATTCAAAGATTAGTCACTAGCTCTTTGCCTCACACTGTTGTATGTGAGCCGATGTATAGTTCAGATATATAATTATAATTCATGTTAAAAAACTGTCCCTTGCAAACTTTCAACATTCATAGACAGAGTAAAATTGTCGAAGAAATATGTGTCAAGTGTTTTTCTTTAGATTTTTGTCAAATTTGCTTACAAGAACTTGTTGTAACAACTTCATATCATACTCCTAATTAGTCCTTTCTTGACAATAGTTTGTCCTCCTATACAATTTCTTCTCAAACAAAGAGATTAGCTTCCAAATGTTTCCTCAGAGGAGCTTCGAATTAGGTCTCAAATTAACAATAAGGGTTGCCTCAGGATCATCAACAAGAGGGTCCTCAGACTTCTCAATATACAAATTCTGCTCAAAATATCACACCGACAGATTAGCAACCTACTCATCCTTTTAACACTTAGTTATACAATGAAGTAATAATGCCTAGAAGTAGCAATTACTCAAGTAAATAAATTAACTACATAATGTATGAGTACTATATCATTTTAGGAGCTTTGACAATGCAAGCAACATAGCCCTAACAACATGTTAATGGAAGCAATACAAGTCCTCTCATCTATACATGACATCTTAGCATTCAACAACCTCATATTTATTCATCTCTTTGTCATAAGAAGTGCCAGATCAAGTTTCTAGTATTGAACTTTGATCAAACTATGTCTAATGAAGCAAAATAAAATTTTGATGGCAAAACCTTGAATGTGAGGATGCCATTAAAATTCATCACAAATTCGGTCCAAAAATCAATCAAAAAACAAATAAATCGATCTTCCATCTGTCACAAATTACTTCAAACTTCCTTGAAAAGGATACCACGTCTACTTCATGTTAGGCCATAGAAGATGCCTCAATAAACCTTGAAATCCACTTAATTAATGCTAAATATTTCCCTTGAAGTTGTTCCATAATTCTCTGAGTAGGGGGGAAATTAGGTATTAGAATTAGCTCAGTTTAGTGCCTTGAATTAGCCTAAAATTGCCTACAAAATCAGCCTTAAAACAATCTTTTCTCCTATGAATACTCTCAACAAAAAGATGCATGAAACACAACTTCAAACTTGTTTTAGGAACGCCCTGATATTTAGTGAAGAACTTCCTCTAATCTATGTGAGTAAGCCACAGAAGAATGATCCTTGTCAATTTGGATATGCTTCTACCCGAGGCCCGAAATTTAAGCCTCGGGTGTATTATCCCCCACAATGTCCCAGGCTGAGAGGAATCGATGGAGGTAACCACAGACCAAGATTTCAGTTAGTAGCTCGCCCTACCAAACCAGAGAGGGCTCTCTCTAAGAGATCAAAACCAAATAATTGACTGGAGTATAAAAGGATTTTAGGCTAGATATGCTAGGCTCATATAGTTTTCAAAATTTAGGGTTTTGATGCTGAACAAGGGAGGAAAACTACGTAATTAGGTCAAAAGATCAAAGAGTAACAACAATAGAAATATAAAGGAGAAATATAGCAATAATTTTGTGATATCTTAAGGTTTGTCAATGTAGTGTAGTTTTAGAAGACATAAGAAAACTGAGCATATATGTCATGAATTTATTAAGCTAGAAATAAAATAACACATAGTGATAATTCCATCAAAACAAAGATTTAAGACAAGAATTCTACTTATAACTTAAGAAAAATCACTGAAGAAACTTATGAATAGAAATAAGTGATGATTATCTAACATATGAAACTATAACAGATAAGAAACGAGATCTCAAACTCACTGCACATGAATTCCTAGATAATAGTTGCAACTATGCTTGATTTCCTGAAAATGTTGAAGCACAAGTTATAAGAGTTCTCTCCTCAAATGTCCAACCCCTCTCTCTAACTGAAAAATGATACATATAGACTAAGATAAATAGTTTCCCCATCTTCAGGGGTCAAATCCATGAGTGGTGGAATAGTTTCCAAGAATATCTCAACCAACAAGTGAGAGTGAGAAGGTTGAAAACAAACTCTTCTCTTAGACTTTGATTTGAGTTTTTCTTCATTTATGAGGCCTAATTAACCATAAAACCAACCTATCATGCTAATTTGTTCATGATTACATCATCAAGACTTCAAACTACTGAAGTTACATGACCAATTTACCTTTACACAAGTCAAACTAGAAAATCTGAGAAATTACATAGTGAAATTTTAAACTAAAATCTCAGAAAATTGCAGAAGCATAATGCCATGTTTAGGCGCCTTCTTGAAGTCAAAATTGAAATATGAAAAAACGATATCCTAGAATTTTATGTCTAGTTTCCATAACATCTTGATTTTTTTAAAATTACACATGGGAAGGCCTCCAAAAACGCATTATCCCTGGGTGTCTCCAGAAGTGCAACGCCTATCAACAAGAGGGACATAATGTTGATTTTTGACCCCTTTTTCTCATTTTTCTCAAAATTTGAGCCCTGTTTGAAAAATCTGAGGAAATGGGTTTTGAGAGGAGGCCATCAGATTTCCAAAAATTTAGCCCATTTGTTATTTAGATCTCTGAAGAAAAAGCGCGCCACGTTTTTGAAACTAGTGCATTTTCCTGAATTTGTACCAAATTTCACCAAAAACCAAAAATGCTCAAAAAACTAAAATTGGTCTAGAAGTGCTAAATGAGGTGGACTATGCTATCGTGGATGCTTCAAAAATAATATCCAAGTTTTCCTTCTCATCGTTTCCTTTTACGATTTCCTTAAACTTGTTTTGCATTTGTTTGACCTTGATGTTGCAAATCTTGTTTTTGGTTTGGTAGTGGTGGGCCATGTGCCTCAACATTTGGTTATCCCTGTGGCAAGGGAGATGGAATCAACTGAGAATGTGAAATAAATCCCTACAATGGTAGCCTTTTCTCCTTTCATATTGGTAGCAATCAAATCAGTGAGCTGCTCATGAAAACTTACCTCTCTCACTCTTTGACAAAACCTTAGGCTTTTGACATCTTCAAAGCATTGTCTTATGAATGGTGAAGAATTGATCTCATTGAAATTTGTGGGATCATACCTCAGAATCCTCCTCACTTTATGATGTTTTCTTTTCTCTGATGGTGAAGAGTCTCCTTCCATTTTTGAAACCCTAAATGATAGGAAAAGGGAAAAAACAGTGAAAAGTGATTGAAGTGGTGAAATGAGGGAGTTAGGGAAGGGAGATGGGAGTAGGGAAATTTGGGGAGATGGAAAAGGGTTTTAGGAATCCTAGCAAAGTTAAATTAAGGGAAATGAATGAGGAGATGAGCTAGAAAATTTAAACACATTCTTAGCAAGGGAAACTGCCCTATTTGATAGATTAGGGGTAGGGTTTGTAGGGAGGTGAAGTGGAATGAAGGGAAATGGTTTGTTGGTAAATGGGGATGATGAGTTGCATGCAAACAGAGGTATAGGGATAATTATTTTAGGGTTTCAAGGTTCCAACTGATCATTTTCAATCTCAAAACATGAAACTCATAGAAAACCCTAAAGGATTAAACTCACCATCATTTTATTTGTTTTGCCAAAGGAAAAGAGGGAATGAAAATGAGTGTACTTACTTTTTATGAGGCTTAGAGGATGAAGAAACTGGAATTCAAGCTTGAGATTTTAATTAGAGTGATTTTTTATGATTTTTGGGAGACTCTGTCCCATGCACAGTGCCAAAACATAGTGTAGTGCTTCTACGCGCAGCGCCTCCTCCAGAAATAAAGCACCTTCTTCCAACCCACTTTTGGAGGCCTTAATCTACTCAAAATTGCAAACGTGATAGCTCGTTTGAAAGCTCTTGAAGTATGATATAATATGGACTTCTCAATAATGTAATTTGGACAATCTAGCAGGGAGAAAAAAATATTTTCCCAAGGTAGCTCCAAAAACGCAGAGTGTCTCTGACAAAAGTGCAGCACAAACTTGCAGAGCACTTTTGGATGCCTTCCACTAATCCAAGTGTTACAGGGAAAAGTGTCTATATAGAACTGCTCTATCCCACTAAGGTGTGACAGTTGCCTTAGAAACAAACAGATAAAAGCTAATTTTGTTTTTCCTTTATGAATTATAGATAGAGAGGGACAGAAAGACGAACCTTTGTCTTGCGCTAATCTCCTGATTTGATCCCTCTCTTCTTTGATAGTCCTCAGCTACCTGCTCCCTTGCACGCCCAGCTTCACAAAGTACCTGTAAGATCATATAATCATAGCACTATACAAAGACATGGATCTATAATCATAAACAATCTAGGATCATATGTAAATTGACCATACAAATGTAACAAGCATCAATGACACAAAAGCATGGAGGAAAACTCAAATAGATTTTATTGATAAACAAGAAAAGAGCCGAGAGGAGTTACAACCAGTTGTTCTGACCCAACATCAACCTCCCAGCAAAGAAGCCCCTCTTCACCTCAAACAAAGCTTAGATCACCCAACAATCTGATGTTTGTCTCTAGAAACCAACAGCAATTCCTTACAATATGCAAAAATTCCAGCCTCTGGATCTCTGGGTTGAGGGATCCATATATAGATATCTGTAAGGGGGATGAGTCAGCTTGTGATTTGATTAGTGTCTTCTCTCTGATAGTTCTTGCTTCCACTTGGAGACTGATGGCCTCTTACTCATCCTTGGTCGAATTCAGTGAGGCAAGTGTCACAGGGGAAGATTCTGGAATCTTCCATTGCCTCTCCACCTCGCGGAATGACACTGCCATTTGTCATTTCTCGCCCATCGCACCCCACATAAGGGACTTTTGAAATGCAACGCACCCTCACAGTGTATTTGGGTGAGATGCAACGCATCTAGCCAGTGGAGCAGCTGCAATGATCCTGTTTTGACCAATTTTGAGCAGTTTCTCATGGAGAACTTCTGGGAGAAGCTGTAATCTTTTGACCTTGTTCCTTTAGGGGTTAGAACAAAACTTTTAGGGACTTAGGAGCCCTTGGTTTATGGACATTTCATGCTTGGGGTTGTAGGTCCCAAAAATGTCTATAACAGTTGCCCCCTAAAGCATGAGGCTGTTAATCTTTTGATGTCGGGTGAAATGCTTTATTATGAGGATCCGAAGTTCTTTCAATGCTGGGAGGAGACCTGTAATAAGATACAATACAATACATTATCTTCATACTATTTTCATGATCTAGCTGAGGCGGGCATTCCCATGCTCAACTTTATAAATTCATTTTCATGTACATAGGACAGACAATCGTTTGAGTGTAGACTGATGATTCTAATAGAGCCATCATCCTTTTGATAGGATGATTTTCAGTGCAACAATGATGTACATTTGATGTATTTATTTTCCCTGAATATATATTGCAGCCCGGATGGATGAAACTAGATCCGGGGTCTTCAATCTCGTCCGATCTTTACTCAAAGTACAAGTTGATCCATGTGAGAAATGTTATGAAGTCGAACATGGAAAGACATCGCTTGATTACCAGTCAATGATGTAAACTGTTAACAAGCGCGAGAGGAATCACTGATAATGATAATGACCCTCAAGGTACTACAGTACAATTCACGTGGTGTGAATAAAGGACTTGGGGTCGAACACCACACAAAATATTTCGGTCGAAGGCCATTGATGTAAACCTGTCGCTGGAAGTGAGAAACTTGCCATTGAGGCATGTAAGCTTCAAAGTACTGAATGGGGTGTTCCTAGATCGACTTCTTGGATAATGAGCTGATGTCGACAAGAAGTGATCCGTCACAGGAGGGCCCCAAAGAATCCCACATCAATGACACAGAAAGGAGCAAATGATTTTAATGGAGGTGAAAACGATCTGGTGATATAAGGTTCAAGGTGGCGGTCATGAAAGAATGGAGTATGATGTATGGTAGTGGGTGAGACATAGGTGAACTCTCTGAATGACTTCTCTTGAACATATCAGCGACACTGATGTGATGGATTGGTAGCATTAACCTAAAATGTGGATGGTATGGCGTGACCATGGTGATGTGACCGGTGAATGAAACAACCCAACCCGACTCGGACACAGAGTGGAAGTGTCATGTTCAAGAGCGACTTGCTACCAACAAAGTTTCTTTAAGTTTTCTTCCCAATTTTCCCCAGTCATTGCTGACCAGTACCTCTTTATTTTTGTCAAGCTTGAGGAGGATAACATATTCTTGTTCTATAATTTGCCCTTCGAGCAAACCCATCGCTATGTTTTAACGAGCCTAGTGATAGTGAAACTCGTTCTCGTCTATAGACAAGTTTGTAATATTTTTAACGAGTTTAACGACAAAGATAACTTGGTCCTTTTCAATTTTAGAGAGTCTGAAAAGGAACGTAAAGGTAACTCCAAAATTCCTTTTTCGTCATCTAATCCCTTAAGTCTGAAAAAGTATAAAACAATACAGAAGGGATGAATTTTCGATACTTTTAACGAGCCGAACAAAACAAGCACTCGATCTTTTTGTGTAATAATCCCTCAGGTCCAAAAAGATTAAAATCTAGAGGAGGGATAACACTTCCTGTCCCTTTAACGAGCTGGAGAGGCCAATGGCTTGGCAATCTTTTCATATTTTACGAGTCAGTTGAAAAGAGCTTAAAGGAGACTAGTCTTTTGAGGAACGAGTGATAAAATGGGTAGCAGATGATTCCAGGTAAGGTTTGGAATTTTCCAATCATGGCAGTGTTACAAGGATGGCTAGTGAAATCACTCTTCGCAGTTGTTCCTCAAAATGGGTAAACAATCAAATGGAGGTGAATGATCGGCCAATGAAAGAGTGGAGGTGACGGTGCAAACACGACCAAGGCTTTAATAGCTGAAGTACTACATTCGTGATGGTTATTTATCGAGGAATAGTTCATTTTTTAACGAGCTTAAATGCGGGAGGAAACATTTGCTCATGGCTTATGTTTATTTTTTAACGAGCTTGAACTATGTGCTAAAACTGCTCGATTAATCCAGTCGTGTGATAAGAATGTCTCATATAAAAATGACAACTTTTAGATTTTTTCCCCACATCCTTTCTTTATGCAAGTTAGGAAATGACCAATCCAAAAAACAGATAAATGATCACTCTTTGCTTGCACTCCAAAAGGTTTGCATACCCCCAGGTATAAAACAAAGTTTCAAGGTTACCCCTTCTTTATTCCGTTAAAACATTTGTTTTACCGAGAGAGGCCTACCTCTTATAGGTTACCAAATATTGTTCTATTTACGGCATAAACAAAACACTTCTTCGGTGATGTCTATCGAAATAACCAAAGGTGAGTGGAGGAAGTTACTCTACTCACGTAACTTTGACAAGAGAATCTTGTTCTAGAATAACCCCCTCTTCCAATCACGGATGGGAGTACAGACTAGTCATATTTTCTCATGGAAACCTACTCTATACCCGAAGTTCTCCTGCCGAAACAGACCAGGGTGCATGCCCCCTGGGATTCAGTCATGTCCCCCCGAATCACTCACGCTCATTAGGTGGACGGACTGAAGACTGAGACATTCTTGCATGAAAATACCATTCAGGGATGGTATATGACTATTTGCTCTGTATGATCCGGGAAATGAAAGCTGGTCTACGAGCTTGACCACTCTTCCTTCGTGCAAAAAATACATTACTCTAAAGAGTGAGGAGACAATTGCTCCCATGCAATAAATATAGTCTCGTCCAAGGAGTAGATTTTAATCCAGGGGTCCTTGAACTACCATCACGTTCATGTGAACGGTTTTCCCTCTCAATGTTATGGGCACATTGGGAAGGATCCCTAACGGTCGACTGGTTCCTTTATCAAAACCTGTTAGATTTCTCATCTCAGGCAAAAGCGATGGCGAACCAAGCGCTTTCCAAGCAGTTGAGGAAAGGATACTCACAGAAGCCCCCTCATCTACGATGGTACTAGCCATAACCATTCTATATATTTGAACAATGATTCGGAATGGTATACTAGCTAGTAAATGGGGTCTGCCTAGTTGATTCCAGTCGAAGGAGACAACTAGGTTGCTTGGAGGTGGGACCGAATAGACGGCCAGGTATCACTCTGACGAACTTCCTTCCTGCGATAAAGGAACGGGTAAATTGCCCCCATGTTCGTTGGAGTCTGTGCTTATTAAAAGAATTTGGACGGTGTCATCCTTGTTCTCTTCAGTGATTGTACCATCTAAAGATGGAACCTCTGAAGACAAGACCAGGTCAAATGCCGCCTCGACCTTTTGACTTTCGTCTGGTATGGGTTTAGATGGTTTATCTTCAATGATAGATGCTTCGACTGACCACTTGAGCGGGTTAGCCGGATTTTCAACTAGTGACAGACTCGGCAAGAGTTTTTTATATCCAGGAGGAAGTCGTAATGGTGAAACCGGACGATCGTCCAAAGCTCTTTTAGCTTCGTCTAAGAAGGGACAACGGTGGACGACATGATCGCCTTCACACAGTTTACAAGGAAATCTATATTTTCCTTTTTGTCCTGGGGCTTCACTTTCACTAGTTGACAGTGTGTTTTCAACATGACCATCAGAGGTTGACGACACCGGGTTGTGCAAACGAGGAGACCAGTCCCTTAAGATCCGAGCGATGCAAGGACAATCTCTGTGATAGTGGTCTCCTTTGCAAATGACACATGGCGATTTAGGCCTGGTCGGTGCAGTGTGTGGATTTTCGCTAGACGACACTCGTTTGCCTCGATTCGCTTTTGGCTCCTTCTTCTTCTTTTCCTTCTTCTCCTTAGGTACTTGACTTTTGGCTTTACCAGCCCCATCAAGCGAAGAGGAAGGAGGAGAGGAAGAATTAGAGGAAGTAGAAGGTTGGTGGGTAACTCTGGACTCGTCTAGTTGCTGATTCGATTGTTCAGGAAGTGTGGTGTTCTGAACGACAGAGGTTGAGAAGAGCCATACAGGCAAACCAATTGTTAGTCTTGGAAGCGACAATGTGGCCATATGGGGTGCACCAACATCCACCCAAGAGGAGAAGGGACTAGGATTTCCTCCAAGGGGAATTCCTTGGTTGGTGGACTCCATTTTCTCAACCCAAGATCAACGTAGGAAAGGGTAATGAATATTCTGCTTAAAATAAATTTTAGACGCTTTGACACAACTTGTTTTTTCAATTTTTAAGAGTCGAGAAAAAACAAAAGATGACTCTAGTCTCCTTCGATTTTTAATGAGCCTGAAGTGACAAGTGCTCAGATGGACCTTTTCCGTTAAGGAGTCTGAAAAGGAACGAAAGGGACTGCTCTGGAAATCTAGGTAGAGGGATTACCAAACCAATCGCAAAACTGCAGAATACTTTTTACGGTACGACAGTCAATCTTCTCGAATGCTGTGTTCAGTGCATTGCGATCGATAGGGCGGCAGACACGGCTTCCTATGGATAAAGGATTAAGCCTATTGGGGTCTCCCAAAATATACTCGACGGTACGTGGGAGCACAAATCCGTACTGGCACTTATCGTCTCAAAGTGGAGGAATCACCCAACCATCAGTGAGAACAACAGTTACCAGGCTTTACGACGCCGGAATACGTCTCTAGCCTAAACTTCTGAATGTTGTGCGTTAAGTTCCAAAGCGTTGTTAGATTCATTGAATTTATTTTAAGTTGATCTTGTTTATGAAGTTTGCCTTTCGGGTTCACCACGAGATGTAGATGTAATTCCTAAAATGCAATCTAAGATGATAAACAAACTTTTTATCTCCTTTATGCAATGAAAATCCTAGCTACTAGGGAAAAGAAAGACATAATATTTTCACAAAGAGCAAAGAGCACACTCTAAATGCACTTTCCTAAATCAAAACAATCAGACTGTCTATATGCAAATTCACATGCATGTATTTGTTTTTAGACTTTCTTAGTATATGAATGCTAAAAAGAAAGTTGATGCAAAAATCTGAATTTCTTTTCAAGCGACAAATATCAACAAGTTTCTTTTCGAAATCAAAAAAATGGAGACGATCACAACACCTTACGATTTTGAAATTAATACTTGTTCTCGACACTAGAAAATTACAAATTCAGACCAAAAGCAATAGTAACAGGATAATCGACACTTGCGACAGTTTCAAATCAAAGGACGACAATACGATTATGCTACTTTTGCAAAGGAGAACTGTAAATGACTCAAAAAACACACAAAAACATCTACAATTCTTTTGTACAAAGGAGGCGAAATAACAGCAAGGAAAAAGGGTTTCAAACAGACATATACTGATCACAGGCAGCAAAATTCAGGAATAGAACTGGAAAGAATGAACCACAGAAGCCATAACTACACAAAGCTAGTCTGATCAGCGCACCTGTAACACAGAGAATCTGAAATGCAGCGCAAGTTGTCCACTCGGGAAGTGCGCTGAAATTCAGAATCTCTGAACAGTACCTGTGCTGGGCCAGAAACGAGACTCTGTTCAGGTTCCGGGTCATAGTTTGCAGTTCAGTTCTTGGGTTTTGGTCGAGCAAAAAGCAATCAGTAATGCAACAGTCAGGGGTAGATCTAAGGAGGATCTAAGAGCTATCATAAGGGAAATCAGATAGTTTGTGAATCAGTTGTTTAAATCATAAACAGATCCAGTAGATGGATTGAAGTAGCAGTTGTCTACTTTGCATTTGTTATGGAAAATGCAGTTCGAATTCTACTTCTAAGTTTATGAAACAAACAACAAAGAATGATAAACAAACAAACTAATTAGTTCCCCAGCGGAATCGCCATTTTGTTACAGGGAAAAGTGTCTATATAGAACTGCTCTATCCCACTAAGGTGTGACAGTTGCCTTAGAAACAAACAGAGAAAAGCTACTTTTGTTTTTCCTTTATGAATTATAGATAGAGAGGGACAGAAAGACGAACCTTTGTCTTGCGCTAGTCTCCTGATTTGATCCCTCTCTTCTTTGATAGTCCTCAACTACCTGCTCCCTTGCACGCCCAGCTTCACAAAGTACCTATAAGATCACAGAAGCATAGCACTATACAAAGACATGGATCTATAATCATAAACAATCTAGGATCAGATGTAAATTGACCATACAAATGTAACAAGCATCAATGACACAAAAGCATGGAGGAAAACTCAAATAGCTTTTACTGATAAACAGGAAAAGAGCCAAGAGGAGTTACAACCAGTTGTTCTGACCCAACATCAACCTCCCAGTAAAGAAGCCCCTCTTCACCTCAAACAAAGCTTAGATCACCCAACAATCTGATGTTTGTATCTAGAAACCAACAACAATTCCTTACAATATGCAAAATTCCAACCTCTGGATCTCTGGGATGAGGGATCCATATATAGATATCTGTAAGGGGGACGAGTTAGCTTGTGATTTGATTAGTGTCTTCTCTCTGATAGTTCTTGCTTCCACTTGGAGACTGATGGCCTCTTACTCATCCTTGGTCGAATTCAGTGAGGCAAGTGTCACGGGGGAAGATTCTGGAAGCTTCCATTGCCTCTCCACCTCGTGGAATGACACTGCCATTTGTCATTTCTCGCCCATCACACCCCACAAAAGGGACTTTTGAAATGAAACGCACCCTCACAGTGTATTTGGGTGAGATGCAACGCACCTAGCCAGTGGAGCAGCTGCAATGATCCTGTTTTGACCAATTTTGAGCAGTTTCTCATGGAGGAGTTCTGGGAGAAGCTTTAATCTGTTGACCTTGTTCCTTTAGGGGTTAGGAAAACACTTTTAGGGACTTAGGAGCCCTTGGTTTATGGACATTTAATGCTTGGGGTTGTAGGGCCCAAAAATGTCTATAACACCAAGTCACAATAAAAAGGTACCATTGGAAATCTTATGATGTCTAGTTGTCCATAGAGTATTTAAACATGTAAAATGGCCTCTCCAAGGCTGAGGAAAATGAGTTTTCCCGAGGTCACTCCAAAAACACAACATGCTTCTAACAAAAGCGCAATGCCAACTTTCATAGAACTTTTGATTGCCTTCCTGGAGCAGTTTTGGGCTGAAAGTGGTATGGTTGGAAATATTATGATGTCTGATATACAATAGAGTCTTTAAGAACTACAACACCTACTCCAAATCCCTGAAAAACTGTCTTGAAGTAAAATTGTCCAGAAGTGTAGCAACTCTCCTGTAGCAAGTGTAGTTTGGGAATTTATTTCAAATCATAAAGCCTGCGCATAAAATGAAGGAGGTTTTCTTTCCTTGGCTTGTCATTGAGAAAAACCTCCACTTTTGTAAAATTCTTCTCCATTTGGTCAGAAACATATTTTGAAGCAAAATTGTCCCTATGGGAAATGATGAGACGAGGTAGTATATGCAACATTGTCTTATTTGAAATAAAACATTACCTTTAACTTTATTTTGTTTTCCCTAAACTGCTAACTCCCTTTACCCACTGAATCACATGATGGAATTTTTTTTTTTGACATATGGTATCATGATGACACATGGAGTGAAACCCTAGACTATGACCTAAAATGAGGAATTTAACCATTTCATGACCCAAGACATTTAAATGAAGATATGATACATCGAAGAAGACAATGACCATGATGAGTGATGAAGACCATGAGTAAGTGAAGGGAGCATCAGTGACCTAGACACAACATCCAGTGACCAAATTTTTATTTGAAGATTCATTGAAATGACAAAAATTTGACTTGACACCCTAACAACACCTTGTAAGAGCATATTTGATCACTGGTGACAGGCTAAACTGACTGACACTAACATTGGCTCCAGCTGGGGATGGCATCTCCTTGGAGGTGTCAAGAACACCATGGACCAAGTAACCTTATCCATTAGCCATGGAGTCAAAATGAAAATACTAAACTCAAACTGAAAACTGACTGATTAACTGACTAACTTGACTATAAAAACCTACTAACTGAAAAACTGACTTTACAACGTTTTTAAAATTAGTTGATCATAGAAGCCTTATGGCCTTATCCTCAGGCTTCAAACTTCTTATGATAACTTCTAACCTGATGAAGATGTATATACAATCATGTGTAATGATCCATCCAGTGTAACAAATCCAGCAGAAGGCTACTTACATGAATCCTACTCACACTTTTTTTGAGCAGGCAAAAAAAACAGAAGCTAGGCCACTCCAAGTTTCCATTGAGCATGTGCTCATGATCCATAAATACAAGAAAATTCATCTTCCCGGATGGCTCCAACAAATCAGTGCAAGGATCCTTAAAAATCTGAAATGTTACCTTATCTTGAAATCCATCAAAAATACAATTACTCCTTTTGTTTTGATCTGAAAAAATACTTGGTTGTTGATCCATAGGAAGGCATAGGGAAGTATGACTTTCTGCTACATGAGTGTTGGTTGTAAATTCCTCAAGAATGAACAACTGTGATTCTATCTCTGGCATAATATCTATCTCAGAATCATACTCTTCCAATTCATAGTCTAAATCATCCTTGAACAGAACACATTCTTCAAGATTATTAAACATGTCAGCCCTATCCTCTTCATGAAAGAAAATAGTCCCTGTTAGCTGATCTCCTTGCAGGAAATCTATATCACAAATTGGCTTACTCACAAAAAGTTCCTGTATAGTTTCATCAGTCTCATGACTGCCATCATTTAAACCTAGATTTTCATTTTCAATAATGGAAGAAATTTCTCTTACACATTCTTGACTATGAGAGCACTACAAACCTGACTTAACTTGGGTTGTAACATGGTTTTTCAAGAGCTGATCTATTTCATCTTCAGATAGAGGAGAACACTTAGTTTTATAGAAATCAACATTAGCTTGGTGATTTTCATTTTCAAGATCAGGAATAGGCCTTTCTCTATTTTGGTCCCAGACTACTTCATCCAAGGAGCAAGATACTAATTCTTGTTGGGAGTAAAAATCATAAAGGGCTTCTAATATATCTTCTTCCATAAATTCTTCATCCCCATACAAATTTTCAAGAAATTTAATGAAATTTTCAGAAATCTCACAACATCTATCCATCATTGATAAGGAAAAATTACAGTTTTGATAATGTTGAAAGAAAACTGAATGAAAATCCTTTAGATAATATAAGCTAACAGATGGTAGACTCTCATAACATTTCCTCGATATTTCCTCCAAGGTAGCCATGAAGATCTTCATCAGAAAATCTTCAGGAAACTTAGTCTTTAATCTGTTAATATGAAAATGAAATTTGACCGAATGCTAACAAGCATCTTCTCCATCCTGACCTTTAAACTTTGGTAGCCCTGTTTGCCAATCTATACAAGAAATATGATTTAGAAAACTAGGAATGTGAGCGTGATTCATAGGATCATACCTTTGAATGATTGGATCCATTTTGAAAATAGGTAAGTCACCAAGAAGTTATTAAAACTACCAGGTTTTGAACAATGGAGTTGCTGTGAAAATTCTGAACCTTTGGATTCTTTGACACTAGAGTCGACAGGTGAAATATGCACAACCTTTCTTGTGTCTGATCACTGTTCACCATCAACAATCAGATCTGATCCTTGTCATTCTTTCCCAGGAAAGATATATCACTCATTTCCCCGCCAACGATGCCAAAAAGTTACCCCCACAATGTCCCAGGCCGAGACGAATCGACAGAGGTAACCATAGACCAAGCTTTCAGTTCAGTAGCTAGCCCTACCAAAGCAGAAAAGGCTTTGTCTATGAGATCACAGCTAAAGAATTGACTGGAGTATAAAATGATTTTAGGCTAGATATGTTAGGCTCAGATAGGTTTGAAAATTTAGGGTTTTAATGCTGAACAAGGGAGGAAAACTAGGTAACTAGGTCAAAATATCAAAGAGTAACAACAACCGAAATATAAAGGAGCAAGATAGCAGTAGTTTTGTGATAGCTTAAGGTTTGTCAATGTAGTGTAGTGTTTAGAATAAATAAGAAAACTTAATGAGCATATATGTCATGAATTCATTAATCTAGAAAGCAAATAACACATAGTGATAATTCCATCAAAACAGAGCTTTAAGATAAGAATTATGCTTATAACTTAGGAAAAATAACTGAACAAAATTATGAATAGAAAGAAGAGATGATTATCTATAATATGAAACTATAACAGAGAAGAAACAAGATCACAAACTCACTACACATGAATTCCTATATAATAGTTGCAACTGTTCTTGATTTCCTGAAAATGCTGAAGCACAAATTACAAGAGTTTTCTCCTCAAATGTCCAACCCCTCTCTCTGACTGAGAAATGATACATATAGACTAATATAAATAGTTTCCCCACCTTCAGAAGTTGAATCCATGAGTGGTGGAATAGTTTCCAAGAATATCTCAACCAACAAGTGAGAGTGAGAAGGTAAAAAACAAACTCTTCTCTTACACTTTGATTTGCGTTTTTCTTCATTTATGAGGCCTAATTAGACATAAAAAACAACCTACAATGCTATTTTATTCATTATTACATTATCAATACTTCGAAATACTGAAGTTACATGACCAATTTACCTTTACCCAAGTCAAACTACAAAATCTGAGAAATCACATAGTGAAATTTTTAATTGAAATCGCAAAATATTACAGAAGTGCAACGCCAAGTTTGAGGCCACGTTTAGGTGCCTTACTAAAGTAAAAATTGAAATATGAAAGACAATTAAACTAGCCTTGTCTTTCTAGTTTCCAAAACGTCTTAAATTTTTGAGGATGACCCATGGGAAGGCCTCCAAAAACTCATTCTCCCAAGGTGTCTCCAGAAGCGTAGCGCCTGTCAAAAAGAGGGGCAGAATGTTGATTTTTGACCCATTTTTCTCAAAATTCGAGCCCTGTTTGAAAAATATGAGGAAATTGGTTTTGAGAGGAGTCCATCAGATTTCCAAAAATTCAAACCATTTTTCATTTAGAGCTCTGAGGAAAAAGTGCATTGTGTTTCTGAAACTAGTGCAATTTCCTGAATTTGCACCAAATTTCACCAAAAACCAAAAATGCTCAAAAAACTCCAAATATGGTCCAAAAGTGCCAAATGAGGTGTACTATGCTATCATGGATGCTTTAGAAATCATCTCCAAGTTTTCCTTCTCATCTTTTCCTTTTAGGGTTTCCTTCAACTTGTTTTGCATTTGTTTGACCTTGATGTTGCAAATCTTGTTTTTGGTTTGGTAGTGGTGGGCCATGTGCCTCAACATCTAGTTATCCATGTGGCAAGAGAGATGGAAACAACTGAGAATGTGAAATCAATCCCTGCAATGGTGGCCTTTTCTCCTTTCATATTGGTGGCAATCAAATCAATGAGCTGCTCATGAAAACTTACCTCTCCCACTCTTTGACAAAACCCTAGGCAGTTGACATCTTCAAAGCATTGTCTTATGAATGGTGAAGAATTTATCTTATTGCAATTTGTGGGCTCATACATTAGAATATTCCCCACTTTATGATGTTTTCTTTTCTTTTATAGTGAAGAGTCTCCTTCCATTTTTGAAATCCTAGATGATAGGAAAAGGAAGAAATCAATGGAAAGTGATTGAAGTGGTAAAATGAGGGAGTTAGGGAAGGGATATGGGAGTAGGGAAATTTTTGGAGATGGAAAGGGGTTTTAGGAATCCTAAGGAAGTTAAACGAATGGAAATTAATGAGGGAGATGAGCTAGAAAATTTAAACACATTCCTAGTTAAGGAAACTGCCCAATTTGATAGATTAGGGCTAGGGTTTGTAAGGAGGTGAAGTGGAATGAAGGGAATGGTTTGTTGGTGAATGGGGATGATGAGTTGCATGAAAAAAGAGGTATAGGGATAATTATTTAGGGTTTCAAAGCTCAAACTGATCATTTGCAATCTCAAAACATGAAACTCATAGAAAACTCTAGAGGACTAAACTCACCCTCATTTTATTTGTTTTGCCAAAGGAAAAGAGGGAATGAAAATGAGTATACTTAATTTTTATGAGGCTTAGAGGATGAAGAAACTAGAATGAAGGCTTGAGATTTTAAGTGATTTTTTATGATTTTTGGGAGACTCTGCCTCGTGCGCAGTGTAGTTCACTGGTGCGCAACACCAAAACGCAGCGTAGTGCTTCTACACGTAGCACCTCTTCCAGAAACGCAACGCCTTCTTCCAACCCACTTTTAGAGGCCTTAAGGTACTCCAAATTGAAAAAGTGATAGCTCTTTGGAAATCTATTGAAGTCAGCTACAATATTGAATCCTCAAGAATGTAATTTGGACACTCCAACAGGGAGAAAATTTGATTTTTCCAAGGTCGCTCCAAAAACGCAGAGTGTCTCTGACAAAAGAGAAATGCCAACCTGCAGAGAACTTTTGGATTCCTTCCACTAATACAAATCATGATATGAAGGTAACATTGGAAATATTAGGATGTCTAGTTATTCATAGAGTATTTAAGCATGTAAAACGGGCCTCTCCAAGGATGAGAAAAATGAGCTTTCCCAAGGTCACTCCAAAAACACAATGTGCTTCTGACAAAAGCGCAATGCCAACTTGCAGAGCACTTTTGAATGCCTTACTGAAGGGTTTTTGGGCTTAAAGTGGTATAGTTAGAAATATTATGATGTATGATACATAATATAGTCCTTAAGCACTACCAACACCTGCTCCAAATCCCTGAAAAACTGTCTTGAATTCAAATTGTCCAGAAGTGCAACAACTCTCCTATAGCAAGTATAGTTTGGGAATTTCTCTCAAATAATAAGACATGTGCATAAATTGAAGGAGGTTTTTGTTCCTTGGCCTATCAATGACAAAAAAACTCTTTCACTTTTGTAAAATTCTTCTCCATTTGGTCAGAAACATATTTTGAAGCAAAAATGTGCCTATGAGAAATGATGCGACGAGGTAGTGTACTACAACATTGTATTTTTTGAAATAAAACATTACCTTTACCTTTATTTTTCTTTCCCTAAACTTCTAACTCCATTTACCCACTGAATCACATGATGGAAATGTTTCTTTTTGACATATGATCATGATGACACATGGAGTGAAACCCTAGACTATGACCTAAAATGAGGAATTTAACCATTTCATGACCCAAGACATTTAAATGAAGATATGATACCTCGAAGAAGGAAATGATCATGATGAGTGATGAAGACTATGACTAAGTGAATGGAGAACCAGTGACTGCTAGGTTCCCATATTGTCTATTTTTAACTGTATATTTTGCCATTATATTACCCTCTTCAACCCTTAGGTGAAAGCCTTTGCTAGTGTTTTGGCTTAATCACTCCAAAAGGATCACATTTTTCCGTTGCTGAAACAGTAGAAACAGTGCAAAACTTGAAGCTGAAACAACATGAACAACACGTGCAATTTGAGGAACAGTTGGGATTTGCGTAACAAATCTGCATCGGCAAAGGAGTCTGACCGATTACTATATTGGTCGTAATGATCATGATCCTCATGACTGTAACAATATTTTGTTATCAAGAACTGACTTTCTTATTTTTGGTACAAAAGGGTTGAATCAGAATGTATGAAAATCTTTTGTAATAGGTGTCTCCTCTATAAAGAGGAGACATCTACATTAGAGAGTGGGACAGAAAGGAGGGTAAAAAACTGTAACATAGAACTTGTAGTGAAGGGATGAGACTGAATCTCTTTTTGTAATATGGTTTATTGGCAGATGAATACAATCCTGTTCTGAGTATTTTACCTTAATTCCTGTGTTCTGGGGAATCTTGTGAGAAGGACAGGGCCCACCTTCATCACAAGATTCACCCATCTTCTTTTTGTTGTGTGGTGTGTGTGTGATTTCTGTTTATATCACAGTTACTGCTTCTAATGATATTTACTTTTGCTGAAACTCTGTTTTCCTTTTTAACTGATTGATGTTGCATATGAGTGCCTCACCGGTGATTAGGATTTACAATGTGTATGGGTGAACTGGACAATAGAGGCATGTGCTGAAAGTCCTTACTCTGAGGATAGGGTCCTGATCCTTTGTTGCAGGACAACCATCACTTCCTTTTGCAGATTTGTTTCCTTTAAGTTATTTGTTCTTACTTCATTTTCCGCAATAGGCTGTAACCACTGTAACTGCTATAACACAGAGTAGGGATTTGATAGATAGTATACTGTTTATACTACAGCTTTAATACCATTAAGATTGAGTACATACAGTACGTAGTCACCTTTGGAATAATCAGACTTTCCTGGGTTGATAATCTATGCGGTACTCGACTGTTTTATTAATAAACAATTAAAGTGACCAACATTTTGGTGCCGTTGCCGGGGAAGGCGAATGCGGATTTTAAGGGTATTAACATTTTTCTTTAGAAATGCAGGATGCATGAGAGGACGCAAGAAGGTTAACCATTCAAGCGGCAAAGGCAAAGGAGGAGGAAGAAAAACTTTTATTGATGATATTATTTCAAAAGCTGAGACATCCCAGAGGTTAAGCTCTCGAAGGCCACAGACCCAACACTCTTCCCAGACAGATTATCAGACAGAGGAAGTAGTGGTACCAGAGAGGGTTATAGAACCATTAGAATATACTGAGGAACCGGCGGAAGAAGATGAACGACCAGTAGAAGAACCAATAGAGGAAGTTAAGGTGGAGGAACCAGTGCAGGACATTGAAATTCCAACAGAAAACTCCGAAGACCGGGCAAGCGCATCAGGAAAAAAACCAATGGAGGATAACAATGAAGGACTTTTTGGTGGAGGTTGCAGAATAGAGGGAAGGGGAGAAAATTCTCTATCCACCCTGGAATTCCCCATTGGAGATCTCCCCAGAGGAGAAACTCTTATGAAGAATATCCCACTTTCAGCATTATCCAATTTCCATGGGTTATCCACAGAAGATCCTGATGAATTTCTTTTCGAATTTGATATACTGTGTAGAAGATATGACTATGTTAATGCTACTCAGAAATTGAAGTTGTTTCCAGCTACATTAAAAGGGAACGCATTAAGATGGTTCATGAGCTTGGAAGCTCATGTGATTACAACATGGGACCATATGAAGGGGAAATTTTTGGCTAAATACCAAGATTATTGTCAAACAAGAGAAAGGAAGGAGGGATTATTCAAGATGACTCAGAAGGAGGACGAAAGTCTGGATGACTTCGTGGAAAGGCTACAGTATAACTTACAACGATCTGATCATCCTGATATGAGTAAGGATATTCTCAAGTCAATATTGCTAAAAGGGGTACGAGATGATTGTTTAGATATGTTGAATATGCTTGGAAAAGGAGACATATCTAAGGAATCATATGATGAGATTATCAATCTTTGTAAAAGATGTTCGTGAGGAGTAGCAAGCAGACCAAAGAGCAAAGACAGTACATACTCAAGAGTCCAGAAATCAGCAAGTGGAGGAGCAAAACGGGCTGAAATAGGTAACTTACTTGAAGAATTTAAAACTGAAATGTTAAGCTCTTTTGCTTCACAAATCGATACCTCGCAGGTTAAAAAGAAGCAGGCAGAAGCAGAAGCTGCTCTGGCTATTTTCTACTCTAAATGCAGGGAAAAACACCCACTAAGGGAATGCCCCCTGGACAAGGTACCAATCTGCACTATCTGTGAAAAGGACCATGAGACTCAACAATGCCCTTCTTTGCCAGGAATAAAAGCAGCACTGCAGCCAACTGAAGAAGAAGCTGAAGCAGTATACCTCATCACACAGAGAAGGCAATGGCAACCACGAGGACAAGGTACAAATTCTAACATGTCGTTTAATCGTTGGAATAATCATCCTCCTTTTCAAACAAATTACCCACCCTTCAATCAAATGCAGTACCCACACCTTAATCAAATGAATTTTCCACCCATGCAGCAACCAAACCCTCATTTTGTTGATCCTACGATGTGGAATCCCTGGGCTCTCCAACAAACCTATTTTAATCAATGGAACCCGAATTGCACATCTCCACAGATCCCATTTCCAAACCAATTACCTTAGTATCAGCAATCTCTCTCTTTACCATCAAATGCCCCACCAAATAATCAAACAATGAGACCTCAGCTGCCTGTACAACCTAACCCCAACCCGAATAATAATAAAGCTCTGCAAGTAATTGATGTTCAAAACCAACTAGTTTCCCCTATGCAATTTAATGACATTCATTTATGCTCTGGAAGAATATTTGAACCCATTATTGATGACATTACTTCCGATTCTGATAAAGAAGAAATCGGAAAAGAAAAGTCATCTAATGCTGAAACAGTTGGATCATCCTCTGATAACAATGCTGAAACATTGAAACATCCTCTAAAAAGACTGCTGAAGCAGCAAAGCCACCATTTCCTGAACGTTTGGCTCTTACCAAAACACTTGAGCCACCCACTTTTAATCTGTTAGGGGAGCTGCAAAATTTATATGTTAAAATTCCACTCTTACAAGCACTGAGAGATGTACCGATTTATGCTAGAACTATTAGAGATATTTGTATTAAGAAACCTGGAAGAAAAGCTAAGGACCCCCTCACAGTTCATGTGATGGGTGATCTAGCTGCTCTAATGTCTGAAAAAACCCCCTTGTGAAATATGGTGACCCTATTCACCCTACAGTCACAGTTCAGGTTGGTAAAACCTTTGTTTCTAGAGTTCTAGTAGATCTAGGTGCTGCAATAGACATCATGACACTTGAAACAACACAGTTGCTGCAGTTAAAAAATTTAATTAGGGAAACCCCAACCATTCTAGAGCTGGTTGACCGTTCCACAATCAAACCTGAAGGAGTCATTGAAGACCTGATAATTTCAGTTGAATCTTGGAACTACCCAGCTGATTTTGTGGTGTTACAGACCAAAACTAAGTTGGGGGGTCATCCATTGATTTTATGGAGACCTTGGCTGGCTACAGCAGATGCCTTCATCAACTGTAGGTCAGGTTCAATGACAATTTCTAATGGATGTGAAACCAAACAGCTTACTATGTACCCTCATGCTACTCCTATGATTAATAATGATAACTCTGTGTGGTTAGATTATGAGGATGATGAGACTCAACCCATCTTGACTGTCAGACAAGCCCTAACTTTTAAAGATTCAACCGAAGATGAATTAATTAGTAGCTTTATTTCTGAACCTTCTTCGGTTAACTCTGAAATACATGATCACTTCACTACAATCTTGGAATCTGAATCACAACAAAATCTTAAAATTGAGTACTTATCTAAGACATCAGCTGACACCCCCTCCAAAAGTATAGCAGTCGAAATCGAGCCTGGAAAAACATTAAATATAAACCCTAACCTAACAGTGCTGAAACACAAAAGTTAATGAAGTTACTCCATGAGAATAAACAAGCATTCGCATGGGATTACACAGATATGAATGGAATTTCTTCTGAATTATGTACTCATCGTATTTATATTAAAGAAGGATCGCGCCCAGTCTGTCAACCCCAACGATGAATGAATCCCAATTTAAGGGAAATTGTGAAGGAATAACTTCAAAAACTGTTGAATGCAGGATTTATATATCCTATATCTGATAGTGAATGGGTTTCACCATTAATAATAGTACCTAAGAAAAATGGGAAATGGAGAGTGTGTGTGGATTACAGAGCTCTAAATAAGGCTACTCAGAAGGATCATTTTCCCTTACCATTTATTGATCAGGTACTAGATAATGTGGCAAGTAAGAGATTCTTTTCCTTTTTGGATGGATTTAGTGGATATAATCAGATCAAGATTGCACCCCAAGATCAGGACAAGACCACTTTTACTAGTCCATGGGGGACTTTTGCCTATAGAGTTCTTCCATTTGGACTATGTAATGCCCCAGCAACATTTCAAAGAGCAGTGATAGGAATTTTTTCTGATATGCTTAATGATTCCTTAGAAATATTTATGGATGACTTTACTCCTTATGGTGTGACTTTTGAAGATGCTTTACAAAACATTGAAAAAGTACTTAAACGATGTATAGAAGCACATCTTGCCTTAAGTACTGAAAAATGTCATATGATGATGAATCAAGGTATTGTTTTGGGACACTTCATCTCATTCCTAGGAATTCAAGTTGACCCAGCTAAAGTACAAGTAATTCAGACTCTGGCTATCCCTAAAACACAAACTGATGTAAGAAGTTTTTTAGGACATGCTGGATATTATAGAAGATTTATCAAGGATTTTCCTAAAATAGCTTCTCCTTTGTTTGTGTTACTTATGAAAAATGTTGAATTTAAGTGGACTGATGGTTTTCAAAAAGCATTCAATGAACTTAAACATCAATTGTTTACAGCTCCCATTTTAAGAGGACCTGACTGGGCACTCCCCTTTCATATATCCTCTGATGCTTCAGATACTGCAAATGGAGCTGTCTTGGGTCAAGAAGAAAACAGTCTTCCCTATGCTATCTATTTTTTTAGTAAAAATATGACCCCTGTTGAACTTAATTATACAGTCACTGAGAAATAATTCTTAGCAGTTATTTATGCTATTAATAAGTTTCGACATTATATTACTGGTTACACTACTTTTGTGCATACTGATCACTCGGCCATTAAATATTTAATAAATAAATCAGTTACAAATGCTCAAGTTACCAAATGGTTATTATTATTACAAGAATTTGATATCACTGTTGTAGATCGACCAGGTAAAGAAAATGTAGTTGCTGATTTTCTTTCTCGGTTAAAAACTGATGAAAACATTCCAGTGGATGATTCTTTTCCTGATGAATATTTATTTGTAGTATCTGCTCACTCACCTTGGTATGCAGACATTGCCAATTACTTAGTTGCAGGATAACTACCATCACACCTATCGCACAGAGAGAAAAGAAAGATCGTTCAGCAAAGTGCTAGGTACAACTGGATAAGTGGGTGTCTCTTTCACACAGGACTCGATCAGGAAATTCTAAGATGCATCAGAGAAGATGAAGTTTATGATATATTGAAGGCTTGCCACGATGACCCTTGTGGAGGGCATTTTGCGGACAAAAGAACAACACACAAAGTTCTCAGAATGGGTTACTATTGGCCCTCAATTTTCAAGGACACAAAGAAATATGTTAGGGCATGCGATAGCTGTCAGAGAATGGGCCAGCCTAATCACAGGGATGAAATGCCACTTAACCCCCAGATAATACTTGAACCTTTTGAAAGATGGGCGCTAGATTTTATAGGTCCCATCAATCCTCCATCCAATCAAAGAGTTTATATACTAGTTTTCACAGATTATATGACTAAGTGGGTAGAAGCTAAGGCACTCATCAAAGCTAATGAAGAATCAGTGTTAACTTTCCTATTTGAAGAAATCTTTGTTAGGTTTGGGTTGCCTAGAGAGCTAGTTACAGATGGAGGACCTCCTTTTAATTCTCATGGCTTCAAAGATACACTCCAGAAATATCACATTAAGCATAAAATGACTACACTTTATAACCCCTAGGCAAATGGGCAAGTGGAGTGTACAAATAAAGTCATAGAAGCCATTTTAACAAAGACAGTCAAGGAGAATAGAAGGGACTGGTTTCAAAGGTTGCCTGAAGCATTATGGGCTTACAGAACTACTTGGAGGAACACTACGGGATTTTCACCTTATGAATTAGTTTACGGTAAAAGTGTTGTTTTTCTTGTGGAATTTGAAATCAAAACCTTAAGGACTGATTTAGCTGTTAACCTTGATTTGACTGATGCACAGACAACTAGGTTGCAGCAGCTTCAAGAATTGGATGAAAAGAGGTTGGATGCCATCCATCAAACAACTATGATACAACAACAAAGAACCAGGTGGCATGACAAAACTATTAAGCACAAGAAGTTCCAAAAAGGTAATTGGGCCTTACTGTATGACTCCCGTTTTGAAAATTTTCAGGGGAAATTAAGAATAAGGTGGCTAGGACGTTATGAAGTAGATGTTTTTTTTCCAAATGGAACAATCAGATTCCTAATGATTGATGATAGTAGAACACCATTATTAGTGAATGGGTATCGACTCTCTTTGTATCAACGACCTGTTTCTAAAGAGGATTTCAAAGCTACTTGCATGACAGACATACACTATGTTTTTTTGGGGGAACCAACTATCCCTCAATGCACTTAATTTCCTGTTTATGTATTTATTTTTAGATTAGATTTCTTAACTAATAATCCCTGTCAAGGGTTTCCATGTTACAATTAATTATTTTGTAGATCTTAGCTTTGGATGGTGGCTGAAAAGAAAAATTCCAATATAGGAAGAATTAATCTGCAGATTGGAAAAGCATTGCCATGTCATTCCAGATCATAATTCATTCCATACACCTTTTCCCCGTTGCTGATACACCATTTCTCGTTGCTGATACACCTTTTTCCCATTGCTGATACACCTTTTTCCTGTTGTTGATACACCATTTCCCGTCACTGATACACCATTTCCCATTGCGATACACCACTTTCCAGTGACGAAACACCAAATCCCACTGCCTAAACACCAATCTTTTCTATTTTCCTAAATATCCCCATTTTTACTCCCGAGAATGAACCATTACTTCAATAGAAACATATCATTCTTTATTCAAAGGAATCAGCCATTTATCCTATTAATAACACCCCTTCACTACTGCCTCTCGTGAATAATAAAAACCTCGTGTATAAAAACCCTCACATCTTACAAACCCTTTCTATAATGATCATTGATCTATTAAGGACGAGATAACATTTTTCGGCGCAACAACCAAAGGTTATTGTAAAGGTATGCATGTTATGTGTAAATATTAAATTGTAGTTAATGAGGAGATAGTTGACATGACCGCTAAAAGCATCGTACTGCCAACCATATCATTCAGCCGTAGTTGGGGGGGGGGATTACCGAAATATCGTAATCATTACATAACACGCCCATCACCGCCATCCCTATTCCTCGCGGTTCTATCTAATCCATCTCGTTTATGCCTTACCACGTCATAATTTCATTTTGCAACGTTCTGCTCTGTTTCGACCTCGACAACGCGGCTCTGCACTTTGTATTCTGCCTAAAACAGTAACCATGGGAGGAGATGCTATTAGACATGAACTGGGCTTGACGGAATTACTGGAACTTTACCCAGACGCATACCAAATCTTCCTACAAGCAGGATGGGTGGACTATTTCAGAAGACTTCCATAATTTTATTTGCAGCAAGTTCTCGAATTTGCATGCAATTTGAGGGAGGGGTACTCTACTGTCCAAAGGGCGAGAATCCAAGTAACAGAAGATGACATCGCGCAAGTTTCGGGGTTTCCAACCAACAGTATTCGCTGGTTCAATAGGAAGCATCTTATCCTCAATGCACATCAAGATTTTTTGTTACCTAGGGAGCAGGTGGAAGCCAAAGGTAGGGGTGTTGCGCTTCGATCACTACCACCACCTTGGCCAAAAGTTGCAGAATTTGTCAAGCATTACTTCACTTGCAAGGGCCACTATCAGGTAGTCTACCAACATGACTTTGTTTTATTAAATCATTTGCGGCATGGTCTTCTAGTAAATATGCCTTATTATCTCCTTGGATGTCTAAAAAATATGGCACATTATACTGTGAACGCAAGGCACCCACTCCTCTGCCTCACACACCATCGTTTGGTCCAACTCCTGATAAATAGGCTTTGCCCTGTATAATCCACCTCCCCTCATTAACCCTCCCCAGCAAGCTGAGGAAAATCCTTAGCAAAATGAAGAAAATTCCTAGCAAGATGCTGAAACTCAGCAACCAGTAGCAGGAACACCCCAATTAAGCACTGAAAATCTGGTGCAGTCCTCACCCCATGATGAAGCCGAACCGTCCACTCCCATAGTTCATATCCCTACCGATGATTCAGGCAAGGATACCCTCATCACTTTCCTTAAAAGGAAAAAGCAACAGCAAACTGCAACCCTGTTAAAAAGAAGAACCATGGCCTCAGTAAAGGCAGCTACTATTTCTGATGATTCCCTTACCCTGAGTAAAAGTCCTCGCAAGAGGAAAACTACCGTCTCTCCTTGTTCCCTACCTCGATAACGAACAAGGTTGTTTACAGCAACCGAGGCCGTTCCTCCTATCATTTTAAATCCCCGTATTCCACATAGCCCTGAACCTTCACATCCTTCACCCTCAGATCCGAAATTCAAAGTGTTCACGATTTTGTAACATCATTTTTCTTAACAGAGGCAGCTGCTCCACAAGAACCAGCTGCCAACAAATTCAAACTAGACATCCAAGCTGATATAGGACATGTGGCTGTTACACAAGAACCAACCACTGACCCAATAGGTGCCACACAAGAACCACCTGTTGAGGAGCAAAAAGAAGATGACCTGCATGTGGCTGTTACACAAGAACCACCTGTTGGGGAGCAAAAAGAATACGACCTGCATATGGCTGTTACACAAGAACCAGCCACTGACCCAATAGGTGCCACACAAGAACCACCTGTTGGGGAGCAAAAAGAAGACGACCTGCATGTGGCTGTTACACAAGAACCAGCCACTGACCCAATAGGTGCCACACAAGAACCACCTGTTGGGGAGCAAAAACAAGACGACCTGCATGTGGCTGTTACACAAAAACCAGCCACTGACCCAATAGGTGCCACACAATAACCACCTATTGGGGAGCAAGAAGAAGATGCCCTAGGTGAAACTGATACACAAACTGACCCAATAGGTGAAACAAAAGAACCACCTGTTGGCGACGCATATGATGAAGTTAATGTTGAACAACAATTTTCTTCTCCTTTGGAATCCGTAACTATAGAAGCCCCGGTTACTCTAGCCTCCCTACAAGAAGAAAATGAGTTCTTAAAATCAGAAATTAAGGCCTATCAGAAAGATTTAGCAATGGCTAGGGAAGCCTATAAAGAAGAACTCAATCTGTACATGTTAGCTCAGGTAGCATCTCAAGCTAAAAAGAGTGTAGAGAAAGAGCAATACAGTGAATACATGTGCAGTGAATGTGGGGATATCTATACTCAAGCAGGATATAAGATAATTGCAGTCCCATTTACTGGAGCCAGCCCTGTTATATTCAAAAAGGAACACCCTGCTGTTACACAAGAACCAGCAGGGTCTTCAAGGATTTCAGAAGAAGAAATAGAACCACCCTGGCCTACCCAAGTTATTGATGAGCAGAAACCAGAATCAAAATCTTTTACAACTGTGCATATACAAACTGAACCTCCCTGTGTTAGCAATGCTCATGCACAGACTTCTAGTTTTCAAGAATTAAGCAACACATGGAAAGTAGAATACGAGCTCTCCCAAGGAAAGGCATTTCAACAGCATAAGTCATTATGGTTTAACTATGCCTATAGGAATTGGGAAGCAATGGAACAGTCTCGTGCACAGCACAAAGAAAAAAAGCAATTAAAAGCCAGACTGTCCCTTATCATCGATTTGGTCCAGCGATTACTGGCTACAAGAAATCCTTCTTTTAATTACTCTGTATTCTTGAGAGAATGCTTAGCGTTCCTCCAATTAAAAGCAATAAAGGATGGAAGACCACACCAGGTCTCTACACCACAACAATTCATTGAAACTTTTGCAAAAGCACCAAACAATGACCAGAATTTGCTGTGTGAACTCTATCTTCACAATGAGGCTATGCCTGAAGATAGAAAGATTAATTTACTTCCTATTTGTGGTGATATTCAAATAAGAGCTTTTATTTCCTTTTTGGCCAACCAACTCACTTGGCAGAATGATTTCATGACTGCAAAACACAATGAGGAGAACTGTCTTCTCTGGATTCGTCTGGAACCACAAAATTTAGCCATCTTCCTCATGGAACATCAACGGAATCTACGAGAGCCAGGCATGGCCGATCACATTAGGAATCTGCAAGCAACAGTATTGGAACACTGCCAACATTATGTCAAAGCTAAAGGACCTCTGGCCATAAAAGCAAATGAATTATTCTGGGAACACTGTCCCAAAGAAAGACGGGAATACCATCCCTACAATCCCCTCAATCTTCAAGCAGCAATATCACGGATACCTGATTATGTAAAATGCATGAGACAATGTGCTGAACGATGGATTGGTTACCGTTTTCATTTCCCTCTCTTATGGCTTCCTGGAGAACAATACAAGGCTCAATTTACATTGACTAAAAAGGAAGAATTGGCAGCATGGAAAAGACTTCAGAATGCCCAAGGGTTCAGAGACATGGTTGACAACACTTTCTACACTTACTGCATAAGCAATCTACACTGTTCAGCCCAGTATTCTGATTCCGATTCAGATTAGACGTTGCATGTGGACATGAAACATTTTCAGTTGGGGCGGATGTTAGGTTCCCATATTGTCTATTTTTGACTGCATATTTTGCCATTATATTACCCTCTTCAACCCTTAGGTGAAAGCCTTTGCTAGTGTTTTGGCTTAATCAATCCAAAAGGATCACATTTTGCTGTTGTTGAAATAGCGGAAACATCACAAACCTCGAAGCTGAAACAACACGAACAACACGCGCACTTTGAGGAACAGTTGGGATTTGCGTAACAAATTTGCATCGGCAAAGGAGTCTGACTGATTACTATATTGGTCGTAATGATCATGATCCTCATGACTGTAACAATATTTTGTTATCAAGAACTGACTTTCTTATTTTTGGTACAAAAGGGTTGAATCAGAATGTATGAAAATCTTTTGTAATAGGTGTCTCCTCTATAAAGAGGAGACATCTACATTAGAGAGTGGGACAGAAAGGAGGGGAACAAACTGTAACATAGAACTTGTAGTGAAAGGATGAGACTGAATCTCTTTTTGTAATATGGTTTATTGGCAGATGAATACAATCCTGTTCTGAGTATTTTACCTTAATTCCTGTGTTCTGGGAAATCTTGTGAGAAGGACAGGGCCCACCTTCATCACAAGATTCACCCATCTTATTTCTGTTGTGTGGTGTGTGTGTGATTTCTGTTTATATCACAGTTACTGCTTCTAATGATATTTACTTTTGCTGAAACTCTGTTTTCCTTTTTAACTGATTGATGTTGCATATGAGTGCCTCACCGGTGATTAGGATTTACAGAGTGTATGGGTGAACTAGACAACAGAGGCAGGTGCTGAAAGTCCTTACTCTGAGGATAGGGTCCTGATCCTTTGTTGCAGGACAACCATCACTTCCTTTTGCAGATTTGTTTCCTTTAAGTTATTTGTTCTTACTTCATTTTCTGCAATAGGCTGTAACTACTGTAACTGCTGTAACACAGAGTAGGGATTTGATAGATAGTAGACTGTTTATACTACAGCTTTAATACCATTAAGATTGAGTACATACAGTACATAGTCACCTTTGGAATAATCAGACTTTCCCGGGTTGATAATTTATGTGGCACTCGACTATTTTATTAATAAACAATTAAAGTGACCAACAGTGACCTAGACACAACAACCAGTGACCAAATTTTTATTTGAAGATTCACTGAAATGACAAAAAATTGACTTGACACCCTAACAACACCTTGTAAGAGCATATTTGATCACTAATGATAGGCTGAACTGACTGACACTAACAAGGTCAGTCACAAAAAGGTGTGAATAAGAGCCTCAAAGGGGAACAAGATTAGCCTCAAAAGTACAGGAATTTCCTGCAACAAAACTATCTTAGGTGTGCCTTAGACCAATCAAAAGATATCTTAGAGAATGTGATGTAACCTAGCAAAGAACCCAAAAAGAAAAAAATAATTTTGGAAGTGTCAAGAACTATCTCCAAAATGACCTACTCCTTGTTTACTCATGACTACACCAGGCCTTTGAATTTTGCATGACTAATTCATATCATAAGTTAATGCTCCACGAAGAAAAAATGAGACATATTTATATAAGAGTGTAGGCTTTTTGAGGGGGAAATTTGACCTGTAAAAATGGAGGAAATCCAACTTAAATTTGAATTTCAAATTGGATCCAAAAAGGTTATTTTAGGAGGCTGACTTGATCACTTAAAATTTCAAAATTAGTTTGGAGCCCAAAAAAATATCAATTTGGAGGTCAACTTGATAGTTTAATTATTCCTTGATCATAGATTCGAAAAGGCCCATTTAGATTAATTTTTGAAATAAAAATTCCACCAATATATAGGCTGCTTATAGAAACCTCTTTGGGGATTTTTACCAAAAATGAGGCTCCAATATTTGAAATTCCATATCTCCTCAATTGTTAGGATTCATGGGGCGTGCAAATTATTTCTAGAATCATAAGAATGAGGAGAAACAAATGAAAATGGTCGTGTGATTAATATCAATGTCCTTTATATCCATTTTCCTCAACAAGTGCAAGGTTTCTAGGGATTCCCAAAGCTTCTTATCATTTGGAGCTTCCAATCAATGCAAACTAGATGAATATTAAGAGAATTCCAAGACCAACATTGGCATCAACGGCAACACCATTCAACATCTCTCCCTTTTTCATTAATGGCCATGGGGGCTTCACTCAATGAGCCTCTGACATATTACGTGGTTTCAGGGCATACTAAACAATACCCTTAATTTGACTACATATTGTAAAATACATCTAAAAATCACATTATTTTACCCCCTACCAATACGAACCCAATACACCTTCCCAATTTAAAAAACCATTATTTTCACTAGATATTGTAGGTATCCATTTTTTCATTAACATTTTTTATACACCTTTATATTTTTTCATTAACTTTGAGCTCTATTTTTTATACTTGCCAATATAAAAGAACTTTACCCCCTATTATATGATCAATATATTATGTCATTTTTTCCTCAATATATATCCTCCAATAGGAACACACATGGTATGGTATTTCTCCCCTAGTGAAGCCCCCATGTTGATGGAAACACACATACTCCCCCTGTCTCCATCCTTCTGATATTATTTTTCTAGTTTCCTCTCCCTTTGACATCAATGGAAAATGGTTACTCCCCATATATAAAGACCTTCTTCTATCATCCTATAATATACCTTTCTTTCTTTGATTTCTTCTCTCCCCCCTGACCTGCTATGCCTCTGGCATGGCTTGCCATAGCTGAATCTACCTATGAATATGCATCAACAACAATGAGTTCTTTTGCAAATATTCAATCTTGAAGGTTGAATTCTGCTACTTAACAATATGATTAATCTAGTGACGATGCTAACTAATGCTCTGATGAATTCTTCAGATTTGTCATATGTCATACTTCCAAAGGATATATCTTCAACCATCGCTACTTAGGCTCCACCTCTTCAATATTCATAGGACATGGAGTCATCAAGTTGGATTCTTCAGAATAATGTGTGAAATCGATTTGCATATGGATCATGCTATTCCTCGACACCTTCCATTATAGATTCATCATGACCTTGCAATTTCATAAATCCCGAGAGCATGAATTTTGAGATTTCTTCATTCACTTTATCTTATTGCTTTTGTTTTCTTCTCCAAACCTTCTCGTACATGATATTAGAGTTCTCCTTCATGGAGGATTCCATATTATATTTTTAGTCACCAACTATATGTCCATAGTTATGGCATTTGAAGCACTCTATATTGTTATGTGGAATTTTGCATCTACAGATAAATACAATTTCCCTAGGTGGGTAGCTACACCTAGAACAACATATTTAAAGCGTTTATCCTTTTTCTATAGAAGATAATAAGACAAGGGACCTAATTGTTATCTTTCGCTTTCCCTTTGTCTCCTTTGTTTGGCTCTTGTCGCTCCTTCTCAAACTTAATCCGCTCAACAAGTACCTGCAATCATAAACAGAGGACAAAAACCAATCAAAGCAAGAGATCTATCTACTATAAGCAAATGGAATTGAAAGCATTTACACATATAATCATCATGCATAAAGACAAGAATATGGGAAAAGGTGTAAACAACTTTATTAAGTAGAAGGAATAATTACAACCATAAAGTCTAATCCATTGTCACTCCTCCAGCTTGGGTTCCAACCAACATCACATCAAAAGCACAACACTTTGACAGCATAACAATACTTTCTTATGATCACAAACCTCACACCAACAATATCTCCTTATAAATTCTCAAAGTACAACCCCTAATCACTTAGATGAGTGCTCAATTTATAGGAAAATGGAGTAGGTTTGGTCATAAATGAGGGTATTCAATGGCCTTCCAAAATTAGAGTTAGTTTCCATGGAGGAAGGGATGAGATGATAGGAGGTTACTTAACTCATTCCCTATCCAATTTCGAGCTCATAGGAGATGATAAGTGTGGGAATCTTCTAGAAGGCTCCATAAGATAAGAATATTCCCAGAACCCTATGATGAATTTAGTCAATCTCGCCTAGCGCAGGTCAAAGTGGGTCTAAGTGCACTGAAATGCACCCTTACATGGGACTACCTACACTAAAGTGCATTTACCCCTGACCAAGGTTGTGCTGGTCCCTCAAGGAGGCATTTCTAGAGGGCATCAGGCCAAGAAAGTTTCAAGGAAGGAGGCATTCAATGTGATGACTTGTCTAGGGCATATAGCCATTGGATTAGGTTTTGATGAACCCTAATAGTACTGATCTGAATGTTGGGAGTGATGTGCCCAAATGGATCTGTAACAACTACCCCCTAAAGCATGAAGTAAAAAATGATAATGTCGAGTGATATGCTTTATGATGTGATGAGGAGGTTCTGAAGCGGATGGTGACTTGCATCAATTACAATACATAATATCATGATACTTTTTATTTTTCTCATGAATCGCTAAGAGAATGCATACCCATGCTCAGCATATAAACCTTCATTACAAGTACGTAGATAGTTGTCTACAGATATAAACCCATGATGGGATGACCATCACTGTAAAGCCATTGTAAAAATGATTTAGTACTATCTTGAAATTGTAGCCTGGATGGATGAAACTAGATCCGGGGTTTTCTATCTCATTCAATAATTTGCTCAAGTACGAGTCTAACCATGTGAATATGTGATCTGAAGTCAAACATGGGAAGACACCGACTGATTACTAGCCAATGACATAATCCGTTAACAAATGCAAGAGAAATCACCGATAATGATATTTATCCTCAAGGTACTGCAATACATTCTGCATGGTGTGAATAAATGTTTTGATGTCGAACACCATACAAATTCTTTTGGTCGAAGGCCAGTGATGTCAACCTAGCGCCAGAAGCGAGAAACTTTCCATTGACGTATGCAAGCCCCAAGGTATTGGTGAAGGTGATTCCGGTATGTGGGAACTTGGGGGCCATCTCCTCTGCCGTATGAAATGGTGTTTCTAAGTCAACTTCTTGGATAATTTGTTGATGTAGACAAGAAGTGACTCATCGTGGGAGGGCCTTGATGTATCCCATATCAACGACACGAAACAAGTGTAATTATTTTTGGAGATAGAATGTGACTAACGACACAAGGTTCAAGAATGGCGGTCATGAAAATGAAGCTTTATGAGTATTGCAAAGGATGAATTTTGACTGAGTGACTTCTCTTGAACACGTCGGCGACACTGAATGAATTGGCAGCATTTACCCAAAACCAAAGTAATGGATGGTATGATAGACCAAGGTATGATGACCATCGAGTAGATAACCCAACCCAAATAGTGATAGTGATGAAGTGAAAGTGTCATGTTCAAGAGTGACCTGCTGCCATAAAGTGGTTTACCCCTTTTCCCATTTTCCCCAGTCATTGTTGACTAGTACCTATTTATTTTATCAATCTTGAGGAGGATAACATATGCTCGTTGCATAATTCCACCCTTCGGGTGAATCCATTTCTATGTGATGTTTTAACGAGTCTAGAGAGGGTGAAACTTAGTCTTATCATGATGGACAAGTGTGTCACTATTTGATGTTTTAATGAGTTTAACGACAATGATAACTTAATCCTTTTCATGTTTAGAGAATTTGAAAAGGGACAAAAAGAAAACTCCACAAGTTATTTTTCATAGATTTGTCTCTTAAGTCCAAAAAAGTGTAAAATAATACCAGAGATAACCTATTGACCATGTTCGATCAATGTATTCCTTTTTCGTAAGTAATCTATCTCAGTTTGGAAAAGGGTTAAATTTATACTGAGTAGATGTCGTTTCTAATCCATTTACGAGATGAAAAGGACAAGCGCTTGAAAATCTTTTCATATTTTGAGAGTCTAAAAAGAGCTTAAAGAGGACTCCACTTAGAGGAATGAGTGGTGTCTAGGATAGAAACTGGTTCCAGTGACGTTGGAACTTCTCAAAACATGTTGATTTATGTGAAGAGGCTGGCTAATAAGACCACTCATTGCAATTTTTCCTCAAAAAGGGTAAAACAACCAAGTGAAAGCGTATGATCGGCCAAGCAGATAATGATGATGGAAGGATAAAAACCAAGGTTCATCGGACAGAAGAGGCTGATAGAATGGAAATGACGAGGGTTAAAATGGAGATGGGTTCATTTTTACACAAGCTTGAACCATAGGGAACTATGCTTGGATTCAGTTTCATGTTTACATAAGCTTGAAATGAAAAACTATGCTTGGATTCAGTTTACAAGCCCCTAGCATGATGACTCGATTCTGGGTGCATACCCCCTGGCTTCATTACATTCACCTAAGTAGACTACCCATGGCTATCAGATGGATGTAATGAAGGTTCATTTCCGAGATCAAGTGAAAGACTTGACTGCGATTTTACGAGATCTATTCAAGATTCAAATTAGAACTTTGCTCAAGGGGACCTTGTTTCATTTTTTAATGAGCTTGACACAAGACAAGGAACTATGCTCATATTCCTTGTTTCATTTTTCTAACGAGCTTGAAACAAGACAAGGAACTCTACTCTAATTCCTTGTTTCATTTTTTAACAAGCTTGACACAAGACAAGGAACTCTGCTCTGGGACCCGTTTCATTTTTTTAATGAGGTTGACACAGTAAAAAAACTATCCTCATATTCCTTGTTTCATTTTTTAATGAGATTGACACAAGACAAGGAACTATGCTCGTATTCCTTGTTACATTTTTTTAACGAGGTTGACACAAGATCAGAAACTATCCTCATATTCCTTGTTTCATTTTTTAACGAGCTTGACACAAGACAAGGAACTATGCTCAGATTCCTTGATCACGATCCATAAGAGGTCATGAATTTCAAGAGGTTCTCATCAGATGGGAGAACAATGCTCTGGAAGGATAGATCTGGTTCCAATGCCCCCAGTACATAATGTACAACATCATGAAATGGATCGTCCATTAACGTAGGCATGGAATGGGCTGCCACATAATTGACCCGTGGCAGGGAAGATACCATTGGGACAAAAGGACCATTTAGGGAAGATGGTTGATTGGAAACCATATTTGGACCGGGAAACGAAAGCTAGTCAATGGTGACAATTCTTCCTTCATGTGGGAAACACATCACTTGAAAGAGTGTTGAAACGATAGCTCCCATGCCATGAACATAGTCGCACCCAGGAATTAAATTGTAATATAAAGGGCCTGGTGTTATAGACATTTTTGTGCCTTACAACTCCAAACATGAAATGTCCATAAACCAAGGGCTCCTAAGTCCCTAAAAGTGTTGTTCTAACCCCTAAAGGAACAAGGTCAACAAATTACAGCTTCTCCCAGAAGTTCTCCACCAGAAACTGCTCAGAATAAGTCAAAACAGGATCATTTCAGCTGCTCCACTGGCTAGGTGCGTTGCATTGCACCTAAATACACTGGCTAGGTGCGTTGCAACGCACCTAAATGCACTATGAGGGTGCGTTGGGTGAGAAATGACAAATGGCAATGTCATTCCGCGAGGTGGAGAGACAATGGAAGCTTCCAGAATCTTCTCCTATGACACTTGCCTCACTGAATTCGATCAAGGATGAGTAAGAGGCCTTCAGTCTCCAAGTGGAAGCAAGAACTGATAGAGAGAAGACACTAATCAAATCACAAGCTGACTCATCCTCCTTACACATATCTATATATGGATCCCTCATCCAAGAGATCCAGAGGCTGGAATTTTGCACATTGTAAGGAATTGCTGTTGGTTTTGAGACAAACATCAGAGTATTGGGTGATCTATGCTTTGTTGGAGGTGAAGAGGGGCTTCTTTGCTAGGAGGTTGATGCTGGGTCAGGAACCATCGGTTGTAACTCCTCCTGGATCTTCTTGTTTATCAATAAAAACTATTTGAGTTTTTCCTCCATGCTTTTGTATCACTGATGCTTGTTACATTTGTATGGCTAACTTAAATCTGATCCTAAGTTGTTTATGAATATAGATCCATGTATTTGTATAGTGTTCTTCTTTTGTGATCTTACAGGTTCTTGGTGAAGCTGGGAAAGTAAGGGAGCAGGTAGCTGGAAACTGTCAAAGAAGAGAGGGATTGGATCAAAGGATTAGCGCAAGACACAGGTTGGTTCTTTCTATTCCTCTCTATCTATAGTTCATAAAGGAAATACAAAATTAGTTTTTATCTGTTTGTTTCTAAGGCAGCTGTCACACCTTAGTGGGATAGAGCAGTTCTAAATAGACACTTTTCCCGGTAACAAAATGGCGACTCCACTGGGGATCGAACCCAGAATCTCTTGGTGGCCGACGATTCCGCATAAACTTCCGTCAGATATTCCTAAATTTAATGGAAATCTGGGTGAAGACCCATCGAATCATGTGATGACCTTTAATCTGTGGTGTTCATCTAACACTCTAAACGATGATTCGATTAGGCTTCGCCTTTTTCAGAGGACGTTAACTGGTCCGGCAACAAAATGGTATATCGAATTGCCTAGAGCTTCATTCGACAACTTCAGTACCCTAGCCACAACCTTTTTAACCCATTTTCAATTACCGATAAGGTACGAAACGGCAACAGAACTTCTTACCAATTTCAAACAAACAACGACCACTCACATATCTGATCATATACATGAATGGCGACGTCGTTGTAGAATGGTGAAAACGTATGTTCCTAATCAGCTTTTAGCTGAATGGTTTATTAAATCATTATTGCCTTCCATCACGGAAGATGTGGCAAAAGGGGGAGTCGTCACAGAAGAGCAAGTTATCGCTCGTGCGCAATATTTGGACTTGATTTACACTCAGTCCGGCACGCTCTACAATAAAATACCTGACGCCCCTAGACCGGAATTCTCAGTTCCTCCTCCTCCTAAATCAAACAATGACTCTCATGCCGGCGATGGCGTGATTGGTGCAATAGACACGAAATCGACAAAGGCTACATCTAAAAAGGCCTGTAAGATTTCTAGTCATAATGCAAATGAGGAACTTCTTGCCTCGGAAGTAAATGCCGTGTCGGCCGACAAGGGCAAACAACTGAAGCAACCAGGGGGCAAGAAGAAAAAGAAAGGGAGAAAAAGGAAGCAGGATGAATCATCTCCTGGAAAAGCTTCTGCAAACCCTTCTGGGCAAAGGAAACCCCCTGCGGGGTGTCATATATGCGATGAGGATCATCGGACGAGAGATTGTCCACATAAAGCTGAAGTTAAGAAACTCTTTAAGAGTTCAAAAACCTCAGCAGTATTGACTGATCCGTTTCCAAACCCGGGAACCAAACTGGTTGCTAATCAAAATGCTTCCCGATCCCAAGTGCTTATGTTGTCTATCTCAAAGCAGCAAAGTGATGCTTTGACAAGGAATAAAGATTACGAGAATCCACAGCTGTCGAATAACAAGGCTAATGAACAACCTAGTAGTTCGACAACAACTTTGACTGAAGTTGTGCCACCCATCATTCCTGAACCAATGATAAAGTCACCAAAGGGAGTAGTACACAAATCGACATTTAATCCTAGTGCAAAAGGAGCACAAAATTATAATATAATAGAGGACCTGGCTCAATCGCCGTCCACTATGTCGACACTTGAGGTACCACAAAATTGCCCCTCCCAAAAGCAAGCTTTATTATCAGCAATAGGTGGGATTGGCCCAATGGATTCCAATCTTGTGGCCTTTGATCATAAAGGATATGACCCTCAGTTACCAGCTCAACTAGCTTTCCTTATTCAAGTGAAAGCCCTCAACAAAACTATTCATCGAACAATTATTGATGAGGGGGCATCTACATGTATTATGTCGATGAGTTGCTGGAAAAATTTAGGCTCACCACCCTTGTCAAGATCGTCAACAACATTAAAAGCATTTGATGGACGATCATAATCTCCATACGAGATTTTAAGTAACTTGCAAGTTGAACTGGGGGGAAAAATAGTAGAAGTTGATGTTGAAGTAATCGACGAAAACCTCGATTACAACATCCTACTGGGAAGGCCCTGGATATATGCCATGGCCACAGTTGTGTCGACCTACTTCAGGAAGATCGCATTTCCCTTCCAAGGAGGAATTATAATCATCGACCAACAAACATTTCTCCCCAATAGTTCACAAGTTACGGGAAGCATTCCAATGATCCATGGAAGTAATCATTCACTTCAAAATATTGGAGTAGGCCTCCTAAAAGACCCTGCCATAATGGGTACTTTTGCCCTACCGCCTCCGAGTAATTTGGTGGAAGTGGCCACAGTGGAAACCTCCAGTATGAAATCTTCTATATCTAATGGATTCGGAAGACTCCTAAACATTTTGTCAGCATGGATCATCGCCATAATAGAAATATTGTAGCAATCAATTTTCTTGGCCTGGGGGGCAAACCCAAATCAATGCTCATCGAGTGTTTGGATAGATAGGTCTAAGGAATATGGTACCTCTTCAGATCCTTGGTCGCATGTACATTCTACAGACAAAGGAATCAATCAGTCAATGATGTTTGGAGAGGCACCATGGGAAGATTACCACCATCGCTCCCATCTTCCGGATTACCACGAAGATTATTCCAGCAACCTTAATCATCCATCAGTTTTGATTTTCTATCAAATACTGTAAATATGGTGGATTTCGAGGATGGTTCTTATCTCGTGTCGACCTCGTTAAAAAATGAAACAAGGAGTCATGAGGATAGTTCTTTTAAAGTGTCAACCTCATTTAAAAATGAAACAAACTCCCCTATCCAAATCTCAAAGGTAAACCTTCATTCCAACCACCGAGTTGAATGCAATGAAGCTTGGGGGGCATGTACCTCGATTTGCGTTATTATGCTGGGGGCATGCAAACTTATCATGAGCAGTGTTACTACAGGGTTCAAGCTCGTTAAAAAATGAACATAAGACATGAGCAAATGTTTCCACCCACGTTTAAGCTCGTTAAAAAATGAACTATTCTCCAGTAAATAACCATCGTGAATGTAGTACTTCAGCCATTAAAGCCTTGGTCGTGTTTGCACCATCACCTCCACTTTTTCATTGGCCGATCATTCACCTCCATTTGATTGTTTACCCATTTTGAGGAACAGCTGCGAAGAGTTATTTCACTAGCCATCCTTGTGACACTACCGTGATTGGAAAATTCCAAACCTTACCTGGAATCAGCTGCTACCCGTTTTATCACTCGTTCCTCAAAAGACGAGTCTTCTTTAAGCTCTTTTCAACTGACTCGTAAAATATGAAAAGATTTCCGAGTCCTTGGCCTTCCAGCTCATTAAAGGGACAGGAAGTACTATCCCTCATCTAGATTTTAATCTTTTTGGACCTGAGGGATTATTGCACAAAAAGATCGAGTGCTTGTTTTGTTCGGCTCGTTAAAAATATCGAAAATTCATCCCTTCTGTATTGTTTTATACTTTTTCGGACTTAAGGGATTAGATGACCAAAAAGGAATTTTGGATTTACCTTTACGTACCTTTTCAGACTCTCTAAATTTGAAAAGGACCGAGTTATCTTTATCGTTAAACTCGTTAAAAAGATTAATAGCGACAAACTTGTCTTTAGACGAGAATGAGTTTCACTATCGCTAGACTCGTTAAAACATAGCGATGGGTTTGCCCGAAGGGAAAATTATAGTACAAGCATATGTTATCCTCCTCAAGCTTGACAAAAATAAAGAGGTACTGGTCAGCAATGACTGGGGAAAAAATTGGGAAGAAAACTCAAAGAATCTTTATTGGTAGCAAGTCGCTCTTGAACATGACACTTCCACTCTATGTCCGAGTCGGGTTGGGTTGTTTCATTCATCGGTCACATCGCCATGGTCATACCATACCATCCACATTTGGGGTTAATGCTACCAATCCATCACATCAGTGTCGCTGACATGTTCAAGAGAAGTCATCCAGAGAAGCCACCTGTGTCCCACCCACTACCATACATTATACTCCATTCCTTCATGACCGCCACCCTAAACATTATATCATCAGATCGTTTTCACCTCCATCAAAATCATTTTCTCCATTCCGTGTCATTGATGTGGGATTCATTAAGGCCCTCCTTTGACAGATCACTTCTTGTCGACATCAGCTCATTATCCAAGAAGTTGGTCTAGGAACACCCCATTCAGTACTTTGAAGCTTGCATGCCTCAATGGCAAGTTTCTCACTTCCGACAACAGGTTTACATCAATGACCTTCGACTGAAAGATTTTGTGTGGTGTTCGACTTCAGAACATTTCTCACATGGATCGACTTGTACTTTGAGTGAAGATCGGACGAGATTAAAGACCCCGGATCTAGTTTCATCCATCTGGGCTACGATATATATCCAGGGAAATAAAGACATTAAATGTACAACATTGCAGCACAAATAATCATCCTACCAAAAGGATGATGTCTCTATCATAATCATCAGTCTACAATCAGGCGATTGTCTGTCCTATGTACATGAAAATTAATTTATAAAGTTGAGCATGGGAATGCCCGCCTCAGCTGGATCATGAAAAATAGTATGAAGATAATGTATTGTATTGTATCTTATTACAGGTCTCCTCCCAGCATTGAAAGAACTTCGGATCCTCATAATAAAGCATTTCACCCGACACCAAAAGGTTAACAGCCTCATACTTTAGGGGGCAACTATTATAGACATTTTTGTGCCTTACAACTCCAAGCATGAAATGTCCATAAAACAAGGGCTCCTAAGTCGCTAAAAGTGTTGTTCTAACCCCTAAAGGAACAAGGTCAACAAATTACAGCTTCTCCCAGAAGTTCTCCACCAGAAACTGCTCAGAATAAGTCAAAACAGGATCATTTCAGCTGCTCCACTGGCTAGGTGCGTTGCATTGCACCTAAATACACTGGCTAGGTGCGTTGCAACGCACCTAAATGCACTATGAGGGTGCGTTGGGCGAGAAATGACAAATGGCAGTGTCATTCCGCGAGGTGGAGAGACAATGGAAGCTTCCAGAATCTTCTCCTATGACACTTGCCTCACTGAATTCGACCAAGGATGAGTAAGAGGCCTTCAGTCTCCAAGTGGAAGCAAGAACTGACAGAGAGAAGACACTAATCAAATCACAAGCTGACTCATCCTCCTTACACATATCTATATATGGATCCCTCATCCCAGAGATCCAGAGGCTGGAATGTTGGTTTTGAGACAAACATCAGAGTATTGGGTGATCTATGCTTTGTTGGAGGTGAAGAGGGACTTCTTTGCTAGGAGGTTGATGCTGGGTCAGGAACCATCGGTTGTAACTCCTCCTGGATCTTCTTGTTTGTCAATAAAAACTATTTGAGTTTTTCCTCCATGCTTTTGTATCATTGATGCTTGTTACATTTGTATGGTTAACTTAAATCTGATCCTAAGTTGTTTATGAATATAGATCCATGTCTTTGTATAGTGTTCTTCTTCTGTGATCTTATAGGTACTTGGTGAAGCTGGGCAAGTAAGGGAGCAGGTAGCTGGAAGCTGTCAAAGAAGAGAGGGATTGGATCAAAGGATTAGCGCAAGACACAGGTTGGTTCTTTCTATTCCTCTCTATCTATAGTTCATAAAGGAAATACAAAAGTAGTTTTTCTCTGTTTGTTTCTAAGCCAGCTGTCACACCTTAGTGGGATAGAGGAGTTCTAAATAGACACTTTTCCCGGTAACACCTGGGACTACCATCACATTGAGATAAACAATTTTTCCTCCCAAAGTAATAGGCAATTGAGGAAGGATCCCTAATGGTTAACTAGTTGCTCTGTTAAAAGCCAACAGATTCTGGGTAACAGGCACAAGTGGCGGAAAACTGAGTGCTTGCCAAGCAGTGGAGGAAAGCAAACTCACTGATGCACCGTCATCTATAATAGTTCTAGATACAACCATATTACAAACGTTTACTATGATCTAGAAAGGCACATAAGAAGGAAGATGACATCCTGCTAGTCGATTCCAATCAAAGGAAGTGACCAGACTGCTTGGAGGGGGTACCGTAAGAACGAGAGAATTACCCCCTTGAGTTACGAGAACGAGAGGATTTTCCTCCTGTCTTGATGGAACAGGAGGGTTGCCTCCAAGCTCATTGGAGTCTGAAGAAATGAAAAGAAACCGAGTGGTATCACACTAACTCTCTACGGGGAAGGTACGATTAACTGAAGGTGAAATTGGGTCAACTGTCTCCTCGACATGTGGTTGGTGAGGTATATACTCATGGGATTCACATTCAGAGAGAGTGGGTTTGACCGACGGTTGATTTGGGTTAGTTACTTCATCAACTAGTGAAGGATTAAGGGAGAGTCTCCTGTAACCAGATGGAAGTCATTGCGGAGAAGCAGGACGGTTATCCTACACTTTTTGGGCTTCACTCAGATAGGGACAAAGGTGAATGGGGTGATTCCCTTCACATAACCTACAGGGAAATTTAACTTTACCCTTATTTCCATGAACTTTACTACCACTAGTTGATGGTGTGTCACCGACATGATCTCTAGAAGTTTATGACACAGGATGATGTGAACAAGAAGAAAATTATTCTAAGATGAGAGGAATATCAAGAAAATTTGGAAGAATATGGTCTCCCGTACAAATTTTGCATGGATATCGAAATTTGTGAGGCTTATTGGATGGTTTCTCATCAGAAGTTGCATTCAAAGCAATGGTTGCTTGGTTTCCCCCCTACTAAATTTTCTTCTTCTTCTTCTTCTTCCCTTTCTTCTTCTTCTTAGCCACCTGGTTACTAGTGTCAATACTTTCACCAGGCAAAGAGGAAGAAGGGGAGGAAGAAAAAACCAAGGAAGAAGGCAAAGGTTCAACTTTAGGATCCACTGGAGGTTGATTTTGTCTAGTTGGAGAAGTACTCGATTGCGGAGAATTCACTACATTTTGAGCCAAGGAGGTTGAAAACAACCATACTGGCAAGCCAATGGTAAATCCTAGAAGGGACAATGTAGCCATATAAGGAGCATCAATATTTCTGAAAGGAGGAAAAGGACTAGGATTCCCATCAAAAGGAATTCCTTGATCGGTGGAATCCGGAGTTGTTGCCATATGTCTCAACCTAAGATCAACTAAGGAGTGTGCGTGGAGGATTTTATCTGCGGTCAATTAATTTTATTTTAATCAAAATAACAAAACAAAACAAAAGAGGGACAATCTAGGCAAAAGGATTACCAAGCAACTGTGAACTGCAATATAGTACCTCAGTAAACCAAGGACTTAACATATGTGTAAGCAATCTCCTTGAACGCTGTGATCGGTGCATCACAGTGTACAAGGCATCTGACTCGGTTACCTAAGCATGGATAGCAACCTAATGTAGTCCTCCCATATATACCTGAAAGTATGTGGATGCCCAATCCGTGTTAGCGCTGTCTAATGCGAAACCGCACAATGAGAGCATTCCTTTATACTTTACGTACTGTAACATCGCCCTATATACCCGGAGGTACGTGGATGAGCTACGATATACCCACATACATGGAATGAGGCATCACACTCGGAATGTATAGCAGACAAGTTAGCGACAACTGCTATGTTTTACGATGCCGGAACACGTCTCTAGCCTAGGCCTCTAAATGTTATGTGTTAAGTTACAATGCTCCATTAGGTTAATTGAGATAACTTTTAAGTTGATCTTCTTAAGAATTTTCCTTTCAAGGTTCACCATGCGATGTCTTTGAAATTCCTAGAATGCAACTAATATGATAAGCATTATTTCCATTCAATTTGAACAATCAAAACCTTAGCTAGTAGGGATAGAGCAATCAGATTCTTTTAATCAAAGAATAAAGAGTGCATCTAATGCAATTTCCCTAAACTATTCCTATGAGCACACACAAACTTTTTCAATGCACGATACAATTTTTATTTTCAATTCCATTAATGTTGAAATGAACAAAAGGAAACTAATACATAGACAATCAATCAATCCTTTTGCAAGAATGAAGACTTTACGATAGTTCCTTTTCAAAATAAATGAAGAGTTTTACGAAACTTTCTTTTGAGCAAAGATTAATCGACTATAATCTAACTTTGACAATGAATTGATAGTGATAAAGAAATCATTTAAGAAACACTAAAAAATCAAGGCCAAAGTAGGGCTAGTAAAGGAAATACAAATTGATTTTAGAGACACAACAATCATTGATCTTTTAGCAAGCAAAAATAGAAGGAAATTTGGGAAGAATCAAGTCAAAGGTGGGATTTTTGACCTAAGGAGGATCATCACAGCCTTGAATGGGAGACAGTGCACTTTAGAGCACTGTCCTCAAGCCAAGGGTGCTCTGTAACGCTCTGTGTCCTGACCAAGCCTGCGCTGGTGTCAGAGAGGCCATTCTAGGGGCTTTCAAGCAAAATTTTTACCAAAAGACACTTCAAAAGGGCTGAAACAAGATCAATGGAAGCAAGTAAAGTCTACTAGGGTGTACTAGGATGAAGGTAAACTACTCGAAATGATGATCGTTCCCGAGTGGAGTCGCTAATTTGTTATGTCGAATTTTGCATCTACAGATAAATATAATTTCCCTAAGTGGGTAGCTACACCTAGAACAATAGATTTAAAGTGTTTATCCTTTTTCTATAGAACATAAATAAGACAAGGGACCTTCTTGTTATCTTTCTCTTTCCCTTTGTCTCCTTTGTTTGGCTCCTATTGCTCCTTCTCGAACTTAATCCGCTTGACAAGTACCTGCAATCAAAAGTAGAGAACAAAAACCAATCAAATCGAAAGATCTATCTACTATAAGCAAATGGAATCAAAAGCATTTACAAATATAATCATTATACATAAAGACAAGAATATGGGAAAAGGTGTAAACAAATTTATTAAGTAGAAGGAAGAATTACAGCCATGAAGTCTGATCCATTGTCACTCCTCCAGCTTGGGTTCCAACCAACATCACATCAAAATCACAACACTCTGGTAGCATAAAAATACTTTCTTACAATCTCATACCTCACACCAACAGTATCTCCTTACAAATTCTCAAATTCCAGCCCTTGATCACTTAGATGAGTGCTTAATTTATAGGAAAATGGAGGAGGTTTGGTCATAAATGAGGGTATTGAATGGCATTCCAAACTTAGAGTTAGTTTCCATGGAGGAAGGGATGAGAGGTAGGAGGTTACTTAACTCATTCCCTATCCAATTTCCAGATCATAGGAGATGATAAGTGTGGGAATCTTCTAGAAGGCTCCAAAAGATAAGAATATTCCTAGAACCCTATGAGGAATTCACTCAATCTCGCCCAACGCAGGTCATAGTGGGCCTAAGTGCACTAAAATGTCCCTTACATGGGCCTACTTGCACTAAAGTTCATTTACCCCTGACCAAGGTTGCACTGGTCCCTCAAGGAGGCATTTCTGGAGGGCTTCAGGCCAAGGAAACTTTCATGGAAGGAGGCATTCAAAATGATGACTTGTCTAGGGCATGTAGCAATTGGATTAGGGTTTGATGAAACCTAATAGTACTGATCTAAATGTTGGGAGTGATGTGCCCAAATGGATCTGTAACATATATGGTAGTTGAATGGTGAATCAACTAACATACACATTTTGCCAACAAAGTATTTTTGAAATATGTCATGCAATCTTGCAAACTTACTTCTAAGGTTTTGATAATATATGCAATCCCTAGCCATATGCCTAAAGTTAGAATATGAGAAACAATAACCATTAAACATACTAAGGTTCCTGGATGAGATGTTTTGCCTTGGAAATCTTTTGTAAACATTCTTTCTTGGAGGAGGTACATCCCTTTGTTGATCTTTGTCCTTGATTACTTCATTATTAATTTTGGAGTAGCATTGCATTTAATCTTCTTTTGATCTTGATTTGGAAGGATCTTGTTGTCAGGCTTCTTATCAATCTTGCCTTGCGGGGGATTGGAGCTTGTGCCTTCATTGCATGAGGCTTCATCTGCTTCTTCCACCTTCATCTTTAATCGAGTAATGACATTATTATTCCTTTTTTCATCCAAGAATTTATCCTTCTTCATTTTTTTTGAGCTTGTCTATGTTAGTTAGAGAAGTGCTAAGTTCTCTTTTCTTTTGAGCAATATCTTCCTGAAACCAAATTTTCAAGACTTGTCTTCTTTCTTCTGCCTCCTGAACTTGCATTTTTAGAAGGTTAGTGTTTTCTATTACTTTATTAAAAACTTACATTTGTTCCTCGAGCTTCTTTATTTCTACTAGAGATGCATCGAGTTCCTTTTTATTTTGACCAACCTCTACTATATAATTATATTACATTCAAAAAATATAATGGGTTACTTTATATAGAATTCAAAAATACAGTTTAAACAATGAAAACTTACACATTGTATTGTACATTCTGAAGTAGTTTGCACATGAAGAAATTTGATCCCTCTCATCTCATATTATATCCATACTTAAGATGGATCTATGCTGGTATACTTTATTTGAATCACGATCATCATTTTTTTCTTGACCTACATGCTTCTTTGAGTAGAGACTATGGAGATTCTTCCAAAGATTTTTGGTTGATGAGCATTGATGCACTTTGGCTTTCACAGAATCTGGAAGAGAATTAAGAATGTTATTCATGACTTTTATATTTTACCCTTCTAGATCCATTGGTAGATGTGTCTCTAGAAACAACAAAGCACCATACATCACATCCATGAGCTTTCAAATAAGCGTCGATTCAGGATTCCCATATTTCATATTTAGCTTCATCTAACTCTAGAGATGGATAACCAACTTGGCTCTCTTCATTAACTATAACATATTTGAAGACTACAACAATACTAGTGACTTCCTTTGATCATTTGGAAGTGTGCTTCTTTGAATTTCCCATCTTTGCACTACTAATATCTACCTTCCAGCTGTTAAGTCGCAACTAAAGGAATTTGTTCTGATACCAATTGTTGGAAATACTGAGAGGGGGGGTGAATCAATAATGTTTCACTTCAATTAGTTAATTTTAATATTTAGAGCATTAATTAACATTAACATTAGACCAAAACATAATTTAACATCACATCACATGAACAGATAACAACACAATTCAATAATGCACAACATCCAAGATAATAGACATAAGTTTTTTAGGTGGAAACCATTTTGGGGGAAAAACCATTGAACACTTCTTACATAGGTCTTTAAATATTACATCAATAGGAAGCTCCAACTTCCAAGATTTGCGGCATCAACTGTAAGGAGGCTCAAACATGAAGGAAGCACCAACTCCATGATTTACCAACTCTAAATAAATGGATGCTCCAACACTCTAATTTACCAACTCCAATTGGAAGGACTCTACAATGCTCTGCTTTTATCAACTTTGACTAAAAGGATGCACCAACACTCTGCACATGCTCTAGCCTTCCCTAGCATCACTCCATCACCCCGAAGTGTTCTTATGCTCCAACCTGAAGGAGACTCCAATCTCTTGCCTTGGAACACCCTTCCACCCAACTCAACAAGCTACCACTTGTGCTAAAGGCACCAACCCTTAGTTCACCACCGTGGACCACGTTTCACAATTTTCAGATTAGATCCATCTATGCTAAATTACAATACAAAAATAAATTACAATACAATCTCTACTCAAATACAATTTGCTTCTGCTCAAAATATCAAATTTTCTGATCATGAGACCTCTACTCATCATACATATCAAACCCTAGGCCACACCATCTTTCAACAATACTCTTACCAACAACGATCAACATCATACATATTTAACAAATCTACTTCAGACATACATGTGTTGGTCAAACCATGGTACCTTCAGGTAGAAATCCTAGTGCAACATACATCGACATCAATCATGACCTAGTAGCATATATCAGTAATCAATTCTTTACTCATCATCACTAGAGAAGGGCACATTGGGATAAAAATTGGTTCTTATATATGGACTAGTTTCCATAAGGTATTTGGAAAAGGAAACCACATCATTATTGGTATTGATAAAATATAGGGGTTTGATGGTGGCAACCCCCTCTTTGAGGAAACAATGGTTAGATTATGAACTAGAGGTTACTTCTTTCTGAAACAGGTCATACTAAGTTGGAGAGGCAAGTTTCCTGTTTGGAGAAATGTTAAAGATATCGGTATGGCCGACCACTATGCCGAGGAATAAATACATGCATACATACATACATACATACATACATACATACATACATACATACATACATACATATATATATATATATATATATATATATATATATATATATATATATATATTAAAAATGGTAGGCCTTTCTATAACTAAGGATGGATATTGCATCACATGGGAAGGGAAATTACGGTGAAACTCGGTGGTAGTAGCAAAATCCTACAGAGATATACACGGGCCTAGTAGATGCCCACTATGTAGGGTTTCGATGAAGACAAATGTACATCTATTCTTGGAGTGTCCCCTAGAGATACAGTTCTGGAGAAGCATACTACTACAACTAAACATCCATTTCAGAAGTTTCCAGTCCATAGAACAATGCCTAATTTGGTGGATCGAGCGTGGAGTAAATGTTAGGCCACCCCACTCTTTATTTTCTGGGAAATATAGCGGGCCCATAATGGTTATATATTTGAATATTACATTATTGATATTCACAAAATCATATTAAACTTCATAAGGTGTATGGGTACATAGAGAAAAACATATAGAGGGATAAGGATCTATTGATATAAATCATCCCACCTGACATTCACTTTCCTTCAGGTTACCTTGATGGATCATATCAAAGAGGTATTTATGGTTGTGGCGTATGGCTCAGGACAGATCACAGGTCACGTTATAAGATATCATGGAATGGAGGTGTAGGTACAAACATTCAAGCAAAGATACTGACACTTGGGGACTTATATGGTTCTCTAGGAGATTGTTTATTACTATTCATGTATATGGAGACTCCAAGTCCCTCATTGATGGGATTTCAGAAAATACATATTTTCCCCCTCCAAACCTATTCGGTTGGATATCCCACATCAACTTCCTCAAGCAGTCCTTTCATCACATTACTTTTCAACATATCTTCAGGAAAACAAATTTTGTAGCTGACTCACTATCTAAAAAGGGCCTCACATATGATAATGGCTACATGCACTTCGTATATTTGGAGGAAAACACTATCAGGGATGAAAGCACAATATTACTCCCTTAGCATTAGAATCTAAGTTATTTGTATTTTTTGTGGTTTATGGTTGAACATACTTGTTTCTATTTTAATTTTAGGATATTCATATGAGAAAAATATGTGAACAGATCCCTGAATCACTTTTCTTGAACATAAAGTTATATTTAGAAAGTTTCAAACTTACTCTCTAGTATGGTATGGTGATCATAGTTTGGATGTAAATTTTGATATCTATTTGGAAAATGTACTGGTACATTACATAAACTAGTATTTTTCTCATATGGAAAAAAATAGTAGGGTTTCGTTTGATCAGATATAAAAGAAGTACCATCAAATTAAAAGCGAGTTTGATTCCTGTAGGGGTTTTCTGTAGGTTATGGTTAGATTTAGCAAGTGTATTAACAATTTTTTTTTTTTTTTGTAATCAATTTATTTTGAGGATAGAAATACAGAAATAATGTAATTATAGATTCTTGTGTCAAAACTATTCAGTCTATATATTATTTTATGTATCCATCTTTGTAAACCATAAGTTGCAATTCTTCTACATTTGAGTAAAATACTTGAACAATGTGGTGTTTCCAGTGATTTCTTTGAATTATTGGACTTCTTGCACTATGTAGGGTTATACTATCAAGGCATGTTATTTTAAATTTTATTCTAAGGTTTTGTTTCAGCTGTATAGAATTTTTTTCTTACAATTTGACTTCCTTATAAGAATGAAGCAAGATTGATTCTTTAAGGAATGTCTCGTTCAAGTTGATTGTCTTCTTATTCCTTCCATATGCACATCTGATCTCCAATTTTCTGAATTCTTTGGATTTCCTGCCTCTGATCTACATGTTTTTCCAACCATTTCTTGTAATATATGATGATCATCAAGTTATAAATCGATTTTCATACATTAGCTATATTGACTCCATGCCCAATGGACAACCACATTACCCAATCACTCTATCATCCTTTTTCCTCAGAAATCTGACCACTATGATCAAAATATAAGGTTGTTATCCAATGATAGTGAATAGTAAGTAATCCTCATAAAATTTTAAGGAGCCCCTATTATTTAAGAGCCAACTTGGGCCGAAAGAAGTTTTTTTTTTGCCTTGGCACAATTTCCTAGCTAGAAATAGTCTACAAGGAAAGTAACAACAAATAGCGTCAAAACTCAACTGTGTTTTCATTTCTAAAAATGTCTTGAATTGGGATATTTTCATGGAGGCAATGAGCCTCCCGAGCAATGGTTCAAACCATTGGCCAATCTGCCTCAACATAGACTTAAGAAAAAGGCTACAGAGCCACCCCTTTAGATTTGAGATATTATGGACACGAGATCCAAATTTCCAATCGAACATACAAAAATGGAAAGTCCACAAAGGAATCCCTTTATATTTGATATATATTGGACACAAACTCAAGATTTCCAATTGAACATACAGAAGTGGTGGGAGGAGATAAAAGGCTTAGTGGGGTCGGAAATGTTCTTACTCCACAAGGTATTAAAACATAACATATAAAAGGGCGGTTGAAAGGATGGACCAAATACCAATTGGGAAATATTATAGCGGAGAAAAGGAAATTGGAACAAAAACTAGTAGATATACAATAGGAGGTCATTCTGTAAGGTAGTTTGCGTCTCTAATTAAAAGATAGATAGAAACTTTAAAAGAGCTAGAAGAAAAAAGAAAGCAAGAAGAGATCTTGTGGAAACACAAATCACATATACAATGGTTGAAAGAAGTAGAGAGGAATACAAATTTTTTCACAAATCAATTCTCTAGCATCAACATAACAATAGGATATCAACATTGTTAGACTCACGAGGGAGAAAACTTGAGCCTCATTAAGAAATTTCAGCAGAATTATCTTGATTCTTTCAATATATCCCCTTAGAAGCCCAAATTGACAGGACTAGGGAGATACAACAGATAAATAGGATCGCCCCCAAGTAATTACCCTAGATAAAAATGAAGCTTTTCTCAAGGAATTCTCCTTTGAGGAGGTCAAATCCATCGTTTAAGGTGATTCCCTCGAACAAATATCTCATACTAGATGGTTTCACAGATAATTTTTCAAATTTGTTGGCCAATTATTGACAATGATGTATGGAAAGATGTGGAAGGATTTAGACAATCTTGAGAGATCATTAAAGCCTTGGATGCGACATCCCTTACTCTGGTTCCCAAAAAATAGAAGGTGGTATATCCTAATGGATTCAAACCTATCACTCTTTGTAATGTTGTATAATAAGTTACTACAAAGATAATAGCCAACAAACTTAAACCTTTCCTCCCCAAAATTATCTCCCTAGTGCAGATAGGTTTTGTAGAGGTTCATTAAATTCTGGATGGTATCATGGCTTCCCATGAATCCATCCACTATTTAAAGATTAAAAACATGTCTAAAATGTTGATTAAATTAGACCTTTCAAAATATTATGACAAATTAAGTTGGGATTTTCTATGTTGCATCCTTCAAACATTTTTTTTTGTTGAGGAATGGATTGATTGGATATATAATCTCATATCTTCAACATTCATTCTTAATCCTAGTAAATGATTCACCTCCTGCCCACTTCTATTCTTCTCAAGGAATTCGAAAGGATACCCCTTATCTCATTTCCTTTTAATATTGCTGATGGAAGGTTTAGGAAGATCCTTTAAATAAGATTTGTAAGAAAAAAAATTATTAAAGGATTACAAATTTTTGGAGAAGATCTCCCACTGCCCCACCAACAATTTGTTGATGCTATGACGACACTTGTAACCCCAAAAACTCAGGAAGCTTGGGAGATAAACAAATTCTAGAATAACTTCTTTGCAACTTTAGGTATGGAAATTAATAAATAGGAATCACAAGTCTTATTCTTTAATACTCCTATAATTTTGCAGTGTTTTGTTGCTTTTATATTTCACTTCCATATTAGTAAGATTCCTTCCAAGTATATTTGGGCTCCACTAGTGGAAAGCTCTCTCAAGTGGAATCTATCGGAGGAGCTCCTATCAAAGTTTCAAAATAAGCTAGCATTTTGGACCTTCATATCTCTTAACATATCCAAAATATTAGTGCTCTTAAAAGCAGTCCTACAAGCTTTACTTATTTTCCTATGCTCAACAATGACAATGGCATCCTCTCTAATACAATAATTTCGTCGAATCAAAAAATTCTTTCTTTGGGATGGGGCTCGTATGGAAAAGAAGTGGTCCTTGGTGGCTTGGGACATTTTTTTTCCCAAAACTTAAAGGAGGGTTGGGGCTTTTTGATTCAACTATTATGTACACAACCCTTGGAGCAAAAATCTAGTGGCTATGAATCCAAGGAGGGCTCGATCTTTGGAAATTTAAGTATTACCCTCATACATCTAAACAAAACATAATCCTAGTAACAAATAAATTGGTATGTGGATATTCAATTTAGACATTAGAAAAAAAAGTATAGACTTGATTCAAAAACACAACATTGTTTTGAAGGGATTCCTAGCAACAATTACCAAAATTGGGAGACTAAAGTGGTAGCACAACATTGTTTTGGAGGCATTCCTAGTAACAACTACCAAAATTGGGAGACTAAAATGGCCTAGAAATACCTATTCAATAGATGTAATATCATGGGTGAACCACTATAGCATATTACTGGGCAAAGGGGGGTCATAGTTGGTGGTGGTGTACATGGATACCCCCATAAAATTGACAACCTAAGTTAGGTGGGGAAATATGACAGGTGTTTTGGAGAAACCTTCAAAACCAACATATTAATTTCTTTATCCAAGAGGACAAAATCAAGTTGGGATATCAATCAAAAGGAAATTTATCCATCAAGGAGGCCTACCACCTTGAGGCAGGACATCAATTAATGCAAGAAAAAGAGATCTAGAAAATGATATGGAGGCATAATATATGGCCAAAATATATATATTCATATGCATCTTGCTTCAGAAAAAACCATTAATCTAGGAAAAATTCAAAAAAGAAACACTCAAGGACCATCCCAATGTGCCCTTTGTCTTCTCCACTTAGATAACCTGGAACATCTATTCAACAACAACACTTTCTCTATGAGATTATGGACTCATATAGTGGAATGTTTCAATATATGAGGGAGGGATCCATTCAATATTTCCAACACATTGATAGAATGGAGCTCCTAGGATTTTTCAAATCCTATATTGAAATTTATTTGGACCCTGACACCAGGCTTTCTTCTTTGGGGAATATGGAAAGAGAGAATCAAAGAATATTCAAAGGAAACTCTATGCCTTTTAACTCTATATGGAATGACCTTACTTACTAGATCAAAGAATCCATCCTTTCTCTTTCATGGTCCTCTTATGATTAGTAGTCACCAGGAACAGAGACAAGGCTTCTAAAATATTGTTTTCCTTCCCAACCCTCTGGTATGATCTCATCCTCTCCCCCATCCATTCCCTTCTATAGTCTTAAAAATTGGATCCCCCTCCACCCTCTTTCCTTAAATTGAATTTTGATGGGGCCTCAAAAGGAAACCCAAGTCCAATTGGATATGGTGAAATTATTAGAGATTATAGAGTCATGCATATTTTCATATAGATAGGAATGAAGGGAATTAACATTAACAATGCAATAGAACTTACGATACTCTTCATGGGAATGGAGAGTGTGCTCTCTCAAGGTTACACCAAGATCATGGTGGAAGGGGATTCACAAATCATCATAAATATGTTATAGAAGATTTAAAATGGTACTCAAATCCATAAGGTTTACTCGATTTTGTGCATGTAATATCTCTTAATATAGGTAGCTTCTCTCATCATGGAGATTCTAGTGCAAGAAATAAAAAAAATTACGTGTTAGCAAATTATGGAAGCCTAGAGTCATCTACTTCTATGTCAACTGCATGGAGTATGATGCCACAATCCCCCATGAAAAAGGCATGTTGTTACTAGCTTTGAAGGATGCTTTAGCCTTAGATTGGGAAAATCTTGAGATGGATGAGTGGGAAGGTGAGTTTTTGCCATGCAAACTGGGTGAAGAACTTGGGGGCGTGGTAGCTCTTCCTTGCAGACGTTAATGCAAATTGATGATACATAGGAGTTATTTCATTAATATAAAACAAACGAATGAGCTTAATAATGAAAATAGAAGTTGGTGGAACAAAGTGCATGTCTTGAGCCTGTAACTCATGAAAAAAGGAATGGTAATAAGACCTCCCTTATGGCCCCTCCCTTGAACAATACTCCTGTGTATGCTTTATCACATATCAGTTTACAATTTAGAGTGTGGACAAGGAAGGTGAAAAGTGAGTTCCCTATTTGTTGGTGTAAATGTATTTGCGTTGAATCTGGGTTCATATGAATTTAAATAGAGACATATCAACTAGTTTTTCATTATTATGAGATTGTTGTTTCCATTCAAAATCCAAAACAGTTACAATTTGTGGGTAATTATCTTTTGCTTCTTAGTATTAGTTTTGGTATCTTATCCTCTATTCACAGGCTTATCCACGATTATAATGTGCATCAAAATAAGGTGGATTTTTTACTGTTTCGAGGTGTGAGGAGGCTTTGGGTACTGGTAGATCTCCCTAGGTTTGTTGGTGAAGTCTCTGAAACTCATTTCCTTCTCTATCTTTTGTTATTTAATTCTCAAGCATCGTATCTCAATTGCAATTTATTTTACCTGACCACTACCTTGTCAATGTCTCTACTTCACTCTTTGAAGTATAATTGCAAGCCATCTAGGTATTTTTTTTGGAAAAGATCGAGGGAGCGATTTTTGGTTTTCTATATCCCTTCCCTTAGTGCAGTGTCTTGCCTAATTCCATGTTCGAGGCATCACTCTACAAGAATTATCTCTGCAAATATTTTTAGTGACTGAGGGTGGAAAGTTATGTTGGGTATTTAATACTTGTGGGGCATGAAAAAACACTGGAGCTCAACCATCTATCTTTGTCATTAAAGTGTAGGTATTTCACCTAGAATATGGTTGTATAATTATATCCTTATCCCTGACTTGCTGCTTTCCCATTTACATTCCTTGTCTTGGAGTATAGCATCGCAATCCCTGGCATTAATGACCTATATACTCTTAGAGAAAGAGGGTGGAAATTTTTGTTGGGTCTTATATGCATGTGGGTCATAAAGAAACATAGGAGTCTTGCCAAACTTCCTAGCCATTGCGGTGAAGTTTCTAAAATTAGAGTAGGGTTTGTATACTTGTGTCCTCACCCCCCTTTTATTTATTTTTTGGTTTCATTCCTTGTCATTTGGTATTTTTTTGTATTCATGTAACTCTTGGAGATGCTTTAATTTTTTTGTTTAGGAGGGGCACAAATTTACTTGGAGGAAAAGGTGATGGGAGGCCTTTGCACCACCTCCTACTAGACGGGTTAGGATGGAAATTCTCTTGTACTATCTACCATATAATTGATCTAGGAGGATCATCATTAGATCAATTGCATCAGTTTGTCGTCAGCATTTAGTTCAGTGTCGTTAGTTTCGACAATGTTGTTCATGGTTCAGGGCTTTCATGGTGATGGTTTTGTATCTAGTTGTCGACAAGCGTTCATCGACAGTTCCGCCAGGGTTGATCATTGACATGGGTGTGTCATCCGTTGCAGGGGTTCAAAATGGGTTGTCGTCATATGATTGGGTGAATGTCACATTGTCACAAATGTGTTGTAAAAAGGTTTCTAATCCAAGGTGTGTAGAAGTATAAAAGACTAAACAATTAACCTATGTCTAAAACCACATAAGACCTAACACCTAAACCCATGAATCAACATTATATCAAACTATGTGTTAAACAATACACATTAAACCATTAAAACCTTATGCTAGACCTAAACCTATGTTTGAAACCCTAACCAAATTATAATACAAAACTATGTATTAAAAAATACATTTCCTATGTCTAAAACCTAACTAATACTCTCTGCCCTGTTTAAAACATCACAAAACAATATAAAACATTGCAAATAACATTACAAAGTTGGCTGACCGTGTGGGGTTCTAAACTGCGACAAATACATGTGATCAGATGTATGTTAATTGTAGTTAGCCTTTAACCACACGAGGAGATAATTGTGGCAGTTCATGTGAACAGGCAATGTGTTAACTATTGGCAAAATTTAGTTTAACTTTAATAGAAACTGTGGGAGAAGACCGTTGACATGTGAATAAGTTACACCGGAATCGTCGGAGCACCGTCAGCCATGACCGTCCGGGCAAGTGTGGAGGTGGCAGCCTGTGGTTGGTCACATGTAATCATTAGCGTCCTCCACCCGGTTAACCTAACCGCCAACGGGTTTTTTATAACCAAAGTATATTTTGGGTCTTTTGTTATGGTTTTGTGTTATTTTAATACAAAGACCATGTAACCTCTCACCTAGGTGTCATAATGAGACATGACCTGAACCTCTAAACATTAAAAGCAGCCCATTCATGCCTGTCTGAGCCTGAGGGGCCTCAAATGAACCTGGAAGGTTATAAATTCACCTTTTTTCATGGAGAAGGACATTAGAGTGATTCTGGTTTTTGTATCCAGATTATGGAGGTTATAGGCAATTTTGTTTTTATTGTAACATGAGCATCCAGAGTCGGAATTGGGAACCGTGATAGGCGTTGGAAATCTGGTTGAGAGAGCTATCCTTTGACAGTGACCAAAAGTGCTTGTGTGCACATTTAGTTTGGTCAAATATCTGTGCAATCGACCTCTATTGTTTCAATCCTAATAAAGAGGTCACCCATCTTGAAATCAGAACCGAAGACGTATTCCATCAGGGACGAACTCCGTAATCAATTTTGTTGCCTGGTATCACTGTGTTTTTACTATTTTCACTTCTGTTATGCATCTTAATTATGTTTAATAAGCTGTCGTAAAGTCTTTCTTCTCAAGCATTTTTTCTTGATTTCCTCACTTTCAGTTAACAATCAATTCAATAATGGCTAATCAATTCTACATCAGTTTTAACATATGATCAATGCAGATCATATAGTTTGGTATCAGAGTAGGTTGCGTTTGTAGAATTTTCCATTGAATGTTAACCAGGTCAAATTCGCAATGAGGAGAAGGAATCCTAAAGCAGATTGATCCAAATATTGGAAAGCGACGAGTTGTTCATAAGTCGACCATGAAAAGATCCGATGCAGGTGAAAAAATTGAAACTAAGATGAGTGATGAATAGTTTCAGCAAGCATTCTTGACTATGTAGCAGATGTTGGGAGAACTATATGAAGACAAGAAGGCGAGAGATGCAGCTTCTTCTTTGAAGACATCTAAGAAGAACAAAGGTAAAGGCAAGGCTGATAAACCACCTTCACCTCCATCATCTCCATCATCATCATCTTCTTCTTCTTCTTCTTCCAGAGTATAATATGAAACAGAAAAGAAGCCTAAGAAAACATCTCTTTTGAAACTTGATGTGAAATTTGAGCTACCTATTTATGATGGCAAAATGAATCCTGAAAAGTTAGATAACTAGATTAAGTAGTTAGAAGTGTATTGTCACATTCAGAACATTTCTAACGATAAAACAAAAGTTTAGTTAGCTACACTTAGAATGGGGGGAATAGCTTTAATCTGGTGGGGAAGTAAAAACCAGATAGATGTAAAGTGGAAAGGAAAATTCATCTCTTCATGGTCTAAGTTTTTAATAGCTCTTAGGAAACATTTCTATCCTTTAGGATACATGTAGCAAGCTATTATTGATTGGAAGCATCTAAGGCAAGGTAAAGGGTAGAGTGTTCAGGAGTTTACTCAAGAGTTCAGAAAGAAATCATTGGCACTTGGTATTTCATTGGATACACGTGAAACTTTGTTAAAATACATCGGTAGTTTACATTCATATTTGCAACATGCATTATTGATGTTTAATCTTGATAATTTTGATGAAGTGTGTGTTTAGGCCATACATATTAAATTAGGTGGCAGACCATTCAAGTTTTCATCGCAGTCATCCAAAGAGTTGGAAATCAAATATTCCAATGGCAGTAAGGGGAAGAACAATTCGAAGAGAAAGAAATCAGTGATAGCTCAGAAGGAAAGACCTACTTGTTCTCATTGACAGAGAATCAGTCATGATGAATCTAAGTGTTGGAAACTTCATACAGAACTTAAGCCCAAAAAGTTTCTTAAGGAGAAGGATGAAAATAAGGCTATTGTAGCAGTCCAACAAGATCTAGGTTCAGATTCTGGTGATGAAAGGAGGATAACCACCATGGTTACGACAGGTAAAACTTCTGACACTGGTTCAAGTTCGAATACTATTGCATCTTCATCAAACATAAATCCTTCAAATGAGGATAAAAGAGTTGAATTGTTTAACATAAGGATAACTTCTAAGCATACAAAGATAGATACAATGTTTGATAGTGGATCACAGGCGAATCTAATATCTGAATATTTAGTTAAGAGTTTGGGTTTGGAAACACGGAATCATCCAAGACCTTACCCATTAGGATGGCTAAATAAATCAACTCAGATAAAAGTCACCAAACAGTGTCGATTAAGATTTTCCATTACAGCTAATTACATTGATGAAGTGGAATTAGATGTGGTTCCAGTAGACATATGTGGAGTTTTCTTAGGAAGTCCTTATCTTTATGATCGTGATGCAGTATTTTATAGGAGAGAACATAAATATCACCTTAAGAAAGATGGGGTTGAATTTATTTTCAGGGCACATCAAAACAAAAATCACTTGTAATAAACATGATGTTTGTTCAGGTTATAAGTCTCAGCTTCAAGATAGTTTGATCAAAGAGATAGAAACTATTCTAGTTCTATGTAAAACCAAACATCTTACTCATAAGCAGGGAATACAACATGAATTACAGTTTGTGCCTAAAGCTCCTCTTCCTAATGGCAGAATGAATCAATTCAGTTCAAGTTTGGAAATTAACAGTTACAGGGATACAGGTCAATATTGGGGAAAGTCAATGTTTAATTTCTCTTGTATTGTGTCACCAATTCATGTTTCGAACAATTTGGAAACCTTTTTTCAAGTGGAGAGGAAACCTATTTGTTTTCATATCAAAGCCTTTTCTAAAGCAATGTAAAAGTGTCTAAGGGAAACTTATGCATAAGGGGAAAGTGCTAATCAATGGAAACATCATTTAAATAAGGAAAAAGTGATTCAAACAAATCAACAGCTAACTCCATACTTTCAAAATCAAACTAAGTTGCAGCAGTTGTCATTGTACAGTTTGATGGGTTTTTTGCAGCAAGTTCACTTAGTAATCAGGAAGCAGGAAAGTATGTTAAATCAAGTAGCTAGTTTGATGTCAAAAATATCTTTGATTGTCTCTATTATTCCGCAAAATAGATTGTTAATACATGTCAATGGTATTGAACAATATCCAGTAGAGACCGTTTTCGAAGATGATTATGAATCACTAAATCATGGTATTTCATGGAAAGAAATCAATTTCCATGTTAATAACAGGTTGTTTGACCATCGTTGCAAGTTGTTCATATTGTAGATGGATGGAATAGGTCACCGACTCAAATGTGCCATGGTCAGCATCATCAGGGTCATCACTTGTAGGTGATTGATCGAATGTATTGGTACATCATCAGGTCAAGGTGGAAAATGAGGGAGCTCTACCCTCATCGACTATTTTTTTAGTCAAACTTTTGTGGTCCAAAAGCTCTCAAGTGGAGAGGATTGATCCAGGAGGATCGTCGTCAGATTAGTTGCATAGGTTCATCGTCAGCATTTAGTTCAATGTCATCAGTTTCGACAATGTTGTTCATGGTTCAGGGCTTTCATGGTGATGGTTTTGTATCTGGTTTTCGACAAGCGTTCATCGACAATTCCGCCAAGGTTGATCATCGACATGGGTGTGTCGTTTGTTGTAGGGGTTCGATATGGGTTGTTGGGTGAATGTCACATTATGACAAATGTGTTGTAAAAGGGTTTTTAATCCAAGGTTTGTAAAAGTCTAAAAGACTAAACACTTAACCTATGTCTAAAACCACCTAAGACCTAACACATTAACCTAACTCCTAAACCCATGAATCAACATTGTATCAAACTATGTGTTAAACAATACACATTAAACCATTAAAACCCTATGCTAGACCTAAACCTAAGTTCGAAACCCTAACCAAATTACAATATAAAACTATGTAATAAAAAATACATTTTTTAAGTCTAAAACCCTAACTAATACTCTCGGCCTTGTTTAAAACATTACAAAACAATATAAAACATTGCAAATAGCATTACACAGTTGGCTGACCATGCGGGGTTCTAAACCGCAACAAATAAATGTGATCATATGTATGTTAACTATAGTTAGCCTTTAACTGCGGGTAGATGACTGTGGCAGTTCATGTGAATAGGCGGAGTGTTAACTGCTGGCGGAGTTCATTCTAACTGTAACAGAAACCACGAGAGAAGACCGTTGACATGTGAACAGGTTACACCAAAATCGTTGGAGCACCATCAGCCGTGACCATCGGGGCAAGTTCCTAGGTGGCAGCCTGTGGCTAGTGACATGTAACCGTCAGCCTCCTCCGCCCTGTTAACCTAACCACCAGTGAGTTTTTTATAACCAAAGTATATTTTGGGTTTTTTGTTATGGTTTTGTGCTAATTTAATACAAAGACCATGTAACCTTTCACCTAGGTGTCACAATGCGACAAGACCCAAACCTCTAAACATTCAAAGCAACCCATTCATGCCTATTTGAGCTTGAGGGGCCCTGAATGAACCTGGAAGGTTATAAATTCACCTTTTGTCATGGAGAAGGACATTAGAGTGATTCTGGTTTTTGTATGTAGATACTGGAGGTTATAGGCAGTTTTGTTTTCAGTGTAACAGGAGCATCCGGAGTCAGAATTGGGAACCGTGACAAGCGTTAGAAAGATTGTTCAGAGAGATATCCTTTGACAGTGACCAAAAGTGCCTACATGCACATTTAGTTTGGTCAAATCTCTGTGTAATCGACCTCTACTATTTCAATCCTAATAAAGTGGTTGCCCATCTTGAAAGCAGACTCGGAGACGTAGTCCACCAGGGACGAACTTCGTAATCAATTTTGTTGTCTTGTATCACTATGTTTTTATTATTTTCACTTCTGTTATGCATCTTACTTATGTTTAATCAGTTGTCGCAAAGTATTTCTTCTCAAACAATGTTTCTCGATTTCCGCACTTTCAGTTAACAATCAATTCAATAATGGCTAATCAATTCTACATCAGTTTTAACATATGATCATTTCAGATCACTAATATAGGTCAATAGGCTAGGATTCTCTTGGTGTGACAGTGCTAGGTCCCTATAATACTAGTGATTCCCCCATTACTATTGTTGTTGTATCCCTAATTATTATTGTTATGCCCCTATTGTCCCCATACTGTTATTATTGTGACCCATAGAATCCCACTATTATTATTTTTGTGCCTTTATATTATTATTGTTAGGTCGGCTTTGGTTATGTTGTGACCCCTTAGACTCTTATATATAGAAAAGAGGTTTTTTCATTTGAATCATCCAAGAATTGTTCATTTGTGTAATGTAAAGGAGGTTGCCCCCTCAAAGAGGCTTATTTCTAAGGCGTTGATCTATATTTTCTATCTTTTTGTGAGTTGGTTTCGTAACATTTGGTATCAGAGCTTTCGATTCTAGGGTTTCGCTGATCTAAACAGGTCATCGCAACATGTTCACTATAAATTTTTTTCTGGGACGTTTCAAAAGCTAAAAAAACCCCATTTGAGACGAAATCTCACTGAACCTCAAGCCTGAATGTCAGATCTTGCCTCGCTATAGTTTTGAAGATATAATCTGAGGAAGTTAGGGTTTTTTCAAACTCCCAAATTACATTCCAAATAGGTGACCTTGGGAAAATCGTCATAACTCTCACTCTAAGGATCAGATTGAATTTTATTAAGAAGTTATAGAAAGCGAACGGACTATAGTTTTTCTGGGTACCATTTTCAGAACCTAAGGTTGAAACAGTGACCTGCGGCACATCGTACAAGTTCACTCTACTAAACCATTCTATACTCAGGTCATCGTGGGAGATTTGGCATAACTCTTCATTGGAGAATCCAATCTTGATGAGACTTGTGGGGTTAGAAATATTACTCAGAGGGTTACCACAGGAATAAATTTCAGACTTTGGAGATCCACAATTACAAAGATACATTAGATTCAATATTGAGCTCCTACAAAGTGAAAAAAGGTGTGTAGTTTTTTTTTAAATTTTTGCATAAGCTTGGTTTGAAAAAATAGTTTGAAGGAATTCAAAGGGCATAGTGAAGCATTATTATCGATAATTGATTCCCTAAAGAAAGAAAATGGAGACACCTAGTAAGCAACTTGAAAGCTCTAGCATGACTCATGAAGAAGAGGAAGAAATGCAACATGATATATCAAAATTACGAGACCAAGTGCAACAAATTTCACTTGCACAAAAAGTAACAGAAGCTAAGATGGATGGTTTAAATAAAGACGTAGAAGCTAAGATGTATGGTGTGGAAGCTAAGATGGATGGTTTAAAAAAATGAGTAGAAGCTAAGATGAATGATGTGGAAGCTAAGATGAATGGCATGGAAGCTAAGATGGATGGCGTGGAAGCTAAGATGGATGGCGTGGAAGCTAAGGTGGATGATTTAAAGAAAGGCAAGGAAGATTTGAAGACATATTTGACAAAGTTTCTATAAGAAATGCTTACTAATGGCGAAAGGGTAGTAAAGAAAACTCATGATGAGAACAAAATAAATTTTAATCATGATTTCATAGACTCTAACGTTAGATCGAAGAACCACCATGTTCCAAATACAAGACACACCAGCGGGTGTTTCAACCAATACTTGCAAACTATTGACCTCTATTAGTATATGAAATTCTTATTTGGGTGCACATTGGTTCATAGGTGGGAGCATCAAGAGGTTGTCCTTCATCTTCTTGAACACATTCATTGTCAGTTGAGAGATTTGGGACACATAATGGACAAAGTAGAGTAACATCTTGGCATGTACCCTATGGTAAGGACTACTCATGATGATTCAAAGGATCTAGTACATATCACAGTTTCATACTTGGATCCCTCATCATAGATATCTCATGTCAATGTTCTGTGTGTCTTATGACATAATTTTTTCCTAGGAAGTATATCTCAGGTCAGTTCTCTAGTTTTATGTTGAGTTTTGTAATTTCTATTTTTTCTGAGTTACCACTATCCTCTCTATGGAGAGTCTTTTTTTGGTTATGGTCAAGTCTCCCTAGCAAGAGATTGAAAGGCTAATTTTGACTCCTGATGTGATCTCTAGTTTTTCTAGAAAATGAAATTCACCTTAAAAAAAAAATACTATTGAATGATCTATACCTATTCTTGTCAACACTTTAGTGGATAATTCATTAGTCATCATATTCTCATGTTCATTTAAGAAAATATATTTTTCTAAAGGAAAATCAGTTACCTCAATGTCTGCAACAACTATCTTTGGCTTTCTAAGAAATGCATAGTATTTCTCATCTTCTTTTCCCGATTTCAAAAACTCCTCATTCATCATCAACACTTGATTAATAATCTCTATTGTTGCACCTTCATCTTTCAATGGTAGCAATGTGTGTTTTTCACCATCCTTTTCAAAGGTATATATATATCTATATATATATCTATCTATCTATCTATCTATATATATATATATATATATATATATATATTCCTCCCATCACGAATTCCTTTCTTCTCAAATTGCCATGGTATAATTAATAAAATATGATAGGCATCCATAGGTATTACATCAAAAGTAAAATTACTTCATCTTAAGAATTTCCTATTTTAAACTCTATTCTACATTGTTCATTCACCACAATGTGATGTGCTTTGTGTAACCATGACACTTTATAAGGTGTAGGATGAACAACATTTTTTAAACTTAATTTCTCAATCATTTCAATAAATACTAAATTGTCTATACTACCACCATCAATAATCATTTTTCAACACTTACCTTTTGGCTTGCAAGTAATTGTAAACAAATTATTTCTTTTTATTTCCTCTTTGATCTCCTTGCTTAGCTTCAAAAGTGTCTTTTCATCAACAATGATGAGCCTAAACTTCTCCATATTTAGCCTGGAAATCTAATTAGTATGATCTTGATATAGAAAATTTGGAAATTCATAAGATCTATGACCATATTCATTGCATCTAAAACACTTATCCCAAAAATATTCACCTTCTAAATGTGATGTTTTTCTCTTGTATGAATAATCTTCTCTTGGATTTCAAGTTTTACTTGGGGGAATTTATTCTCTTATTTCATAACCTTGAGTTGATACATTTTCATCATGCTACCTCGTACCTCTGAAATAGTTCCTTATGCTTCCTACACACTAAATTTGTATCTTGAGCAACTTTCCCTCTACTTTAAGTGCAAAATGATAAGCTTCCCCCACTTTTCTGGGAGACAATAAAAAAATATCATATTGAATGTTGAATTTTAGAACATTTATATACCTTTTTACCTTTTTGACATCTTATTCTACGTGTCCTACCCTTATAGTTAACTTGTAAAATTCCTTTGCATAAGCTTTCACACTCATTTCCTTCTACTTCCAAATTTGAAGTCCCTTGAAAAATTGTGTGTACTAACCCCTTTGCATGAATTTGACCTTCAAATTAGATACCATTCTATCTCATGGTGTGATAATTTAATTTCCTTTCTTTCTTCTCTCATTTTGAATGATATCCAACCATAACGAGACATGTCCTTTCAATACGATGACAACGAAATTGACCTATTTACGATCTTCTACCTCATATTCAAAATATTTATCCATGGCCGCAATCTATTCAATCAATTATTCTACATGAAGACTTCCTTCATACATAGGAATTTCTAACTGAGGTTTAAATGTTATCTTATTGATCGTCTTTATGATACTTTTGTTGAATTTTGTAGCTATGGTCAGTCTTCACAATATTTTCATTTATATTTGTAATAATGAAAAATATAATTTATTTTAGGCATATTATTCATGCTTGCAAGAAAAATAAAAATATGAATCGTTTTAATTCAAAAATAAAAATATTATAAGGCTCTTCAAGGGTGGGAAAAAATAAAATTTTGGATTTGTAATTTTCCTCCACAAGAAACCAAGTTGGCCCTCCAAGTGAAAAGTCGACCTACCCATGAGACACACCCTTTCACATGGATGAAAGAATATAATTGATCTTATTCGCTCTCCTCCAAAGGTAGAATTTGAATCATCAATACATATTTATTCTTGTGTGAAGAAGATGAGGAATTCAAGGATGAGGATCATAAGGAATACTTACTTTCTCTAGCAAATCAAGTGGTCGAATTCTGTACAAATTTTTTAGGTGTATTTGTGTGACAAATTGAAAATTTCGTATGAAAGAATGTGAAGTTCTGAGGTAGTAATTTTGTGGTGACATCCAAATTTCCAAGGCCAAGGAAAAGGTAGAACCTCAACCCTTATGAGATCTTGTTTCTTTCACATATCTATGTTGTACAATGCGAATTTTGAGATAGATTTGTTGGATGTTTTTATCCTCTCTTGGAGACCTTGTTGTAGAGACCTTTGTGGACAGAATTGTGGAGGGTTGATTTCGTACTTGATGGTTGGTCATCTTGTTGGTTAATTGAATTTTATGTATCTCTTGTCGCATTGATTCTTTAAGGAAAAGGTTGGTTGGGTTACCCCCTTAGTGTGGTTGTCTCCTTGTGATCCTATTGATTTAATTGTTGATGTCTTTTTTTTATTTATTAAATGATTGAATAATGAATAAGAATGAGAAATTATAAAAAAATCAAAGATAGTTATCAAAATGGAAGACACCCTAAAAATCAACTCCTTTCTTCTACACTTACCTACTCTTATTTCACAGCTAGGTCTTGTTTTGGTTCTTCTTCAGTAGTTATGTAACCTACTTTAATTCCTCTTCTTTGAACTATCTATATGGTCTTCAAACATTCTTTCATGTTCCTTTTTTTTCATCAGTTCCTTTGTTGTTTCTTGCCTTATTTTGATGTTTTCTAATACCTCTTAAGTTTCATCTTTGCAAGTTTTTCCTTCACACTTGTTCTTCTCTTTCTTCAACATTTCTTTCATTTTTCTATAGAAAGTGACTTCTATCAAGCCCTTCACTTCATTATTTTTACTGTGATTAACTTTATTGTAGGATAAAATGTTCTTATATGATCTATATTAGATCATTATATCAATTTTCATCCATCTTGATGCTTTTAGATTGGTAAAAGTGGAGGAATCAACTCATGAGACAATTTTTACCGATAGGATCGAGTTTAGCAAATGGGGTCTGAAACCTTCCAAAAGAATTGTGAGGAATTAAATGACATTTTTTTGGGATAAAACATATATTCTCTAGCACCTCACTTTTATGCATACTCTACACAGATAAATTTCCAATGGCACAAGGATCACCTAAATTGGAGTATGTACACAAAAGTTATTACACTCGAAAGTTTACCTTTCTATTTTCACCACCATAATTCAAGAGGATTCCATGCCAGCCCCCATAACTCATGGAAATGGGACTAGCCACTTGATTATGATGAATAAGACTCTATAAAGAGTCCATAATGTAACTTTTGTTAAGAGTTGAGGTAGTCAAACCTAACCACTAGAAGGCTATTGGGCTATGTTATAACCGAGCCATTAGGAGAAAAATGGGTTCCATTATTTTTGAGTGATTTTTTTCCATAGGTGAGAAAAAATAGCTGAGAAGGATAGAGATAGAGAACATAGAGAGAATTTGTGCACTATAGTAGCCAATGGGCCACATGCCATACTTATTTTTACTCACAGTTATTTTCTATTAAGAGAAATAGAGAATAGTGACCTCACCTTCCAACTGGGTTTTTCTCCCAAAAAGGGTTTCCCAGGTTATATCTTGTGCCATATTTTGGTTTGTGAGTTTTTATTTCATTTTTCTCTATTTTCTACATAATTTTAATCTACATTCATACGAAATTAACAATGATCTACATATTTTTTGGTTTCCAAACAACTCCCCTTTCATTTTTTTCTTTTGAATGAAATACACACCCACCACCCACCCCTAACATCTCCCACACTAAATTTTTGAATGTTTGATCGCTTTATTGATTTTGGACATTGTTTTTGTAATTTCTTGCGGAATTGTTATCCTTCAAAAAGCTTTTATTTTTTTATGACTTTTGATTTGAGCCATGTATCAACTCAGCAACAAGTTTCCTTTTTTATTTCAATTTTTATGATTGCATTATTCATTTTTAATACATTATGGTTTATTTCAATCCCTAATATTGTTTTTATCATATATTAATTATTGGTTTTTTTTTTTTTTTAATTAAAGTATAAAGACATTAATATTTTTATCACTTTTATGTTACAACGATATCACTATCCTCATTCTCCTAAACAATGTTATGGATTGATCCTTGGAAGATTTATTGAAGCTAATATATAATGTTTCAGGGGCATAAATCATTGTTGTATGGTCCTGACCCCCTTGTAACCCCAAATCTAACTTATACTATGGAAACCTACCTATACTATGGCCCTTTGATAGCATTTATTGTATTATAATGTTGATTACCACACTTGTTCCTATGTTGATGAGTCTAGTTATTAACGGTCATATAGTTATACATGTGGAAGGGATGGAAGTTCATTCATTCATCCATATATTGGTTATTTCACAATGGTAATGGTGATGTGGCAATGGTTAATGGTTAATGACTATGTGGCGCATTTAAGGCTTTAAATGTGGACTAGAGTTGTGATGAGATATCCCAAGGTCAATTTCATTTCATTATGACTTTGGAATGTTTTCATTGTTGCCTTGTACTACATGTATTGTTTCCTCTTGTCATTTCAAACTACTATAAGAGTTTGTTTACTGTCATTTATTTTGAAACACTTCTTGTTTAGAAAAGGCTCTCGATATGCCACCCCATTCCCTAACATTCTGCCAAACCCTAACTAGGTTCTTTGTTGCTCTATAGCTCCTACCATGGTTCAAATCCCAACCATTCCCCTACAAATAACTTGGTGTATTTTCCATGGATCCAGTTGTGAGAACTAAGCCTATTGGAGGAGAATTTGTTGAGGAATACAAAGAATGTATTTCCCTATTCAAGAAATTAGGTTGGTAGGAGTTCATACAATCGTTCAGGGAACCAAATGTAGAAGTGGAGAAATAATTTTTGTAGACTTATAAAGGGAAATTTGCTCAAGTTTGGGATTTCTAATATGTAGTGAATGAATCTTTCATTGTAGAGGTCATGAAATTGCTTGTGAAGGGTGAACATTGGGCAAATAATTTCCCAGTTAAGGATGTGTCATGGGATAAATTATTCCCTTGAAAAAAAGCGACATATAATATAAGAGGAACTCTCGTGGACTTAATCAAACCTAAGTGGAGTGGATTATTTTTGATTTTTAGAAGATATGTGACATGTGAAGGATGATATGTGATTATCAATTTACGATGTTAATGGTGTTATTATGGTATAAATTGAATTTTCTATTTTACTTACACAAGAGCCTCACAAAAATGGCCAAATTTTATAAGAGGGGTTTAAAGAATCCTAAGCATAGTCTCTTTCATTATGGCTTGATTCACATGTTGCTTGAATTTCAGTTAAATCAATTGGGGAAACTTGGGATAGTTTCCTGTATCAAAATAATTTTATTAAACCCTTGGACAAACTGTAATAATTTCTAGATAGAATTCCAACTGTAGTGAATGCTAGTATTTTTTCTACTTATTAATTCAAAAATAATTTATTCATAGTGTTTCTACGAAAAATATCGAAATAAATTCTACTATAGCCTTCACAATTAAAATACCGCAGAAAATAAATGCAAGGAAAAACACTAGAACAAGTATAATCACAATGACACAATTATTTTTGGAAAATTTTCCCCAGAAAAACCCAATGTAGGAAAACCAATGCAACAGATGAGGGTTTATTTATTAATCTTCAACAAAAATATCATGTACAAGATACAACCAGTAGAATAGAAGATGAACCTTTGTGAGAAATTTACTAACAATTCTCTCACACTTCCCGATGATATTTTGATCTAGGAGAGGACCTGCTACCCCCTCTGCACCTCACTGCATTAGCTTTTGCATGAAGACTGCGCAGTCCCAACATTGACCTCTACATTGTCCCTCTGCGTCACAGCCTCTATGTTGTCCCTTCTCTGCTTTGCATCTTCTGCTCTTGAACTCCCGACTGATGCTACTACCCTCTCTCTCTCCTCATCACCTGCAACTCTCCCTTTGAATCGATTTTCTCTTGCCGAACCAACCAGTGAGAAAATCGATTTTACTCAAGAAACTGAGTATCTGCCTGGTGTGTGTTCTAAATGCCCATCAATGTCCTTCTTATAATCCTCTAGTTGAGAACCAACGACCCAGATTAGATTCTAATCAATGGATTAGATCATTTGGACTCGATCTTCGTCTTCTTCTAGAAGTTTCACCCACAGTTAGATTAATACCCTTTAATTATTTTAATTTCCTAAGTGTAGACTTAGGGTCCGATTAAAAATAATTAATTATTTTAATAAAATTGTCTATGGGTGGAATTTCCTAAAACGATTTCTGGGTATTGTGGAATACATGTTTCCAAGCCATCCTACAAATTTTGAGACTTAGATCACATCTGATGCTACCATAAATCAACCCAAGTGTCAGGAGAAAATCTCATTGCAAGTGTTAGAGTACGACCCTAATGTAATAGTTGAAGGGGCCCCATAAGAGTCATGATCAGTTAGTCTAGTAAATAAATCGCGTAAGAGGTTATTTGTATTGGTGATGATTGTAAGTGGTTGACCCTCATTCTATAAATGGGACCACAATTAGTTAGTTTATTTAAGGATGATGAATAAATGGGCCATAGCTAATAAATAAAGTGATTAACTAATTAATCAAGGGACCACAAGTAGTTAGAGTTTTGGATATTATGAAACTATATATAGTCAAATATAACAAGGGAAGTTTTGTCTTGTGTTATGTAATTGAGCTCTGCTCTACTGGAGGTTTCCCCCTCGAAGAGGCAAGTGAACAATATTGGTGTCAATCTTGATATAATATTTCCATTTCCTATCATTGCATTATGTTATTTCTATTGTATCTTTGACATATTTCACACTTATGATATTTTCTGTAAGTTAAGTATACTACAAGTGGTATTAATGCTCTTTCTCGGGCTAGTCACATCCCAAATTTTAGAAAAAAAAAATTAGGTTAGAGATGCATTCTGATGTTTTTAATTATAGAGATATATCATTACGCACATCAACCAGTGGTTGGGGAAGAATACAAGCATGAAATACAAGAGTTGCTCACATTTGTTGGACTGTCTTGTAAACCCTGTTGGGACCCTTTCAAGTAGTAGCACATCAGACAACACCTATAGACATATTTCTCTTCCACATCCCCCAAGATTACCTAGAAACGAGCCTTAGATAAGCTATCGACCATCTCACTGCTACAATGCACCAATAATAGCACTAGGGGAGATTACTTGCATGTACCAAGGGTATTCGGGTAGTATGACCAAGGGCACAATGGATCCTCCTTAGTTGGTGCTCTGAAATATTGGGCCAAGTGCTACTATTGGATCCCTGTAGAATGTCACAATTTGTAGAACCTAAAACTCCTTTACTATCATAGTTCCCTCAATTCTTGCTATTTGGACATATTCATACACATTTTGTAGCATCCAAAAGTTTGGATTTCTGTCGTCACAATACAGATTATTGGGACCACCAAATTCCTACACATTTACTGTATCAATAATTTGTGATTTTGGTCACCACGATATTGATAAGCTACGAGTAATACTCCTCTTAGAGTAAAAAAAAAAAATTGGTTGTCCCAACACGCTGATTGCAAGAGACCTAGCCCACAGGATTTAGGACAATGATCTTATCACAGTGATACACCATCTACTAGTAAGTCTCAGTTTTTCATGTAGTCCCAATTTTTTTAGAAGTTCTTTCAAGTGACCTACATCAATAGATTCCTTGTCTCTCTCCAATTCCAAGCATACTACTCTTAAGTAAGCCAAAATTTTGACCCTGGAAATTATATGATAGGTACAAGGGCTCAAAATATGGAAAACCTTTAGAAAAGAGTGAAAGCACTAGAGGAACGCCTTAGTGCTACACTCACAATCATAGTCGAAGATGCAGTTGCAAAGGCCTTGGAAGCCTGGCAACTCAAGGTTGAAGACCCCAAGGGGGAGGGGAATAATGTAGATGCCCTCCTGGAAGGAGAAGTCAACCACCATTGATCTAAAGGGTATCATCATTTCAAAGGAGGTCACCAATATTCTAGCAGTAAGGCACCCAAGCTTCACCTGCACAAATTTGACGGTTCTAACCTGGTAGTGGGGGTGGCAGAAATGGAACAATATTTTCAAATTAATAATTTATAAGATGACAAAACCAAACTACATGTGGGAGATATTTACTTAGACCAAGAACACTGACAGTGGTGGAAATGGAATAGAAATTCTATGTAGGAAAGCCAACTTGGAATATGTTCCCTAAAGCCATTTGTGCTCATTTGGATAGGAACTCTCACTTTCTGGGTCACCTCACTAAGCTTAAACAAATTTTTATAGTACAAGACATTATCACGATATTTAAATAACCGACCATCAGGACCGAGGGCCTAGCAAATGCCTTTTATATGGAATGTTCCATCAGTGGCCCCAAGGAATCCATATAGGCTCATGTTCGAATACATCGACACGATACTTAGTTGGAAGCTTTCCACAAAGCTTTAGACATATAGGCTTGCTATTAATGCCAAATCTAGTCATCTGTCATTTCCATCAAAGGCGTGTCCAACACTTGCTAGTGGCCCCACCCAAACCCTTAAGAATCACATTAGATATTTTTTGAGGTCTAAAATGGGCCTCCTAAGGAATATTATAAAATAATGGTGGAAATAATAAAATAATATTAGATTACATCATCAAATTTTAGAGAAAAAAGAAGAAGAAAAATCTACTTTTGAGCTCGTATTTTCAACTTATCTCCCTACATTCTTACTCAAATTTCGAGTGGGATCACTCGTTCGATATGAAAGTTTATTCTTCATCCAATGAGTACCCATGTTGCATACTTTCAATGGAACCTGCTACAGAAAAATGAGAAATACATGAAAAAATGTGATTGCAATCACATTTTTCATGTATTTCTAATTTTTCGTGTAGTAGGGTCTATCAAAAGTATACAACATGGGTGCTCGTTGGATGAGGAATTGAATTTTGCATCCAACAAGTGCTCCTACTCAAAATTTGAGTAAAAGCGTAGGGATATAAGTTGAAAATATGAGTACAAAAAGTAGTTTAAAAAAAAATCTTTTTACTTTGATACTCCAAAAATGGTGAATCATCTTCCATGGTTGACATCTTCATCTTGAATCCTATTGGTTCTTATAAAGTTTAATTTGGTTGTACATTTTTTGTTTGAGGCCCATTTTTTACCTCAAACTTTCTCTAATGGAAGGTGTCATGATCAGTTTGTCTAGTATATAAAGCTCGTAAGTGGTTATCTGGATTAATGATGAATGTAAGTGGTTGAACCTTGTTCTAAAAAGTGAGATGAAGATTAGTTAGTTTAGTTAAGGATGGTTAATAAATGAGCCATAGATAATAAATAAAGTGGTTAACCCACATTATGCAAGGGACCACAAGTATTTAGGGTTTTGGATCTTATGAAACTATATAAAGTCAAAGATAGCAAGGGAAGTTTTGTCTTGTGTTGTGTAATTGAGATTTTCTCTACTAGAGGTTTCCCACTCGAAGACGCAAGTGAAAAATATTTTTTTAGATCTTAATAGAATATTTTCATTTCCTATCATCACTTTGTGTTATTTTCTATGGTATCTCTGGCATATTTCACTCTTCTGATATTTTTTGCAGGTTAAGTATACTATAGAAAGTCAAGAAAAATGAATAGGGTTTTCGAGAATGTGTTTTAGAAAACATCTCCTCTATCTTTGCCACAAAATTCTAGCTACTCACTTTCACAAGATACACCATATGGTTTGAATTAAAGGTTTTTCGACTCGACTCCTACCCAAATTACCCGCAACATGGCTAAAATGATTAGGATCGAGTTTGCTGAGAAAAACCATGATCTGACATTCGTGGATAACCTTGATGATGAGCCAAATGACTCTATGCATGCTAGCCATTCTGAATCTGCAAAAGACATAGGAGATAGAAATAAGAAACTTGCTAGGATGATTTTCAAGGCTAAAAGAAATGGGCATAAAATGAAGTCATCTCCAGTTGTTTAGATTGAGATTCTTGAAATTTCCTTGCTATAATAGGATAAGCCACAAGTTGAACCTGTTGAGGTTTGTGGAGAAAGTTTTTTTTTTCCTTGCTATAATGGGATAAGCCACAGGCTAAACTTGAAGGAAATGTCAATGTTGAAAATAGAAAACAAAATGATTCTTATAAGTTCTTTCATATGTGGTATTGACAAGAAAAAAAATGTTGTAATCCCTCCTTGAAAGACCAAATTTGACATCTAAAGACAAAAAAATGAACTATTGAGTAACAAATCCCTTAAAGAGAAACATGATAAACAAACTACTGAACTTAATGAAAAATTGTAGGTGACTGACAAGAAATTAGTTATCAAGTCCTCTGGTGTCAATGCAATTATCACTTCAGATTTGCAAGGATTTGCTTCTTCCAAATGAATGTTAAAAGTCAATACTTTTTTGTTTTATGTCTATAAAGAGGTACAAATTATTATTGGTTTTCTTGAATAAGTTTTGATAATATTAACTACAAAATCTCTAATTTTATATCCATTATTAATTTAGATAATGATTTGTTAATTATATGCATTTCTTATCCTACATGTATTGTCTACAATTGCATGACTGGATATCAGTTTCATGTTTGGTCTTTTGGATTATCATTGGTAGCTAACTTGGCATATTTAGTCATCATGTTTGATTTTTTTTTAGAGAAAACAATATCGTTATGACCAATGGGTCATATATGTGGGATTTATTTTAATTCCAAGATATTGAGAACATAAATCTTTTTTTTTTTTTCACTCTGTAATTATTCTGTACGGGGACCCTTTTGTCTAAATACATGGAAACTCAAAAAAAAAAACGAGGGTGGAACCCATGTACTGTATAAGGGTAGATAGATAGACGAAGTTTAATTTTTGAGATGGCATTGATACTTTGATTTACATATTGTAAGTTCATGTTGAATGACTTTAATATATTTACAGTTTCATTTCAATAAGTTCATTGTCGCTTTTGGAATTTCGTAGATTTCCTTGATTGTGTTTCAAGAAATCTTGTAATTTAAACAATATCATTCATATGATTGTGTCTCTTTAAGATGATGTTAATATTATCTATTCGTTTGTCTACCATAAATTAGTTGTATTTTGCCATGCTTCGAATTGAGTTATTTTTCTAACGATTTTTTTCTGCAGGAATATAACTTAATTTGCATATGTTGTGCTCTTTCAATTTATAAACTATGTTTTTATGAATTGAATCTGTTACACATACGTATATGAATGCAAGAAAAATTAGTTAGATTGTTTTGTTTTCTATAAGCATTAGTCCTTCATTTATTATCGAGGGATGATTCTACTTAATGTTAAGTGAATGATAAATCTGAAATTGAATAAGAAATAGAATCAGTCTCATATTTTAATATATTTCACTTGGCTAAGGCATCTTTATAATTTTGTATTTCATTTTTTTTCGATGTAAAATCTATAAAGAAAATTGAAATTTATTTCATTGTTCAAAGTAATAACAATTATAGTTTTGTTCTTACTTGTTATCTTTACAGTTACATTACATTAAAAGTAAATTATATTTATAATCATCCCTCTTATGTAAAATATAATTCATGCTTTTAATAATTTATTTTTCACCAGTTAGGGTTATTCTTCTAGTGTTTTCCCATTCATTCTATATTTGTATATAAGTAATTAACTCTCCCCTAACTAGTTGTATATATGTACGATTGAAAAACTAGTTGAGCCCTAAAGATTTCTTTCTCAAAAGAGAAATAAATATCAGGCTAATGAAGCCATAAAACCTATCAGGGGCAACTATCCCAAACAACTTGGGTTACTAAATAACCCCAAACCAAGTTGCTCCCTCTTGTTGACAAGTGGGTCAATTCTCAAATGGTGCTAAAAGGAGGGCCTCTTTGGTTTTAAATGGTTAAAGGGAACCACAAGAAACTTCCTACCCCTCGTTCTCAGAGAGTTACTCATAGTCACTCTGTGAGTCAAACTGCCACTACCTCTCACATAGATCAAACTTTTACATCACTTATTCATCTTGAACACAAAAGTAATCCTATTACTTCTCCATATTCAGAAGTTACGTCTAAGATTGAATATTTTCTCTAGAACTCTCACTAGTTATTGACCAGAACTCAAGCAAGATTAACCAGAGACAGATCTATTGAGAAAAAATTAAATCAATGTCTTATTACACCTATTGATTTACAGTTAGATCAAATTACTGTGATTGATCCATAACTAGGGACATATCAAACTACTGGTACATATAACGTTAGATTGCATGACATATTGATTGGGTGAAATGACTATAACCTCCTCCTCCCACATTTATCCACTTTCAATGCCTTTCCCGGGGCAAACATGAGTTTAGGGTCACTATGATAAGACTCAACCTCCTCTATGACCTTAAGGAAACGAAGTCAACAACTTGAGACCTTACTAACTTCCCTCAGGTGCTACAGTACCTCTAGGAGCAACCCAACCCCTCCAAGTGTCCACCACCTAAGATAAAACTCTTTTTCACTGACCAAGAGCCTTAGTCACTCCCTTTCCAAGGCATGAAAGTGACTATAACCATCCAATCCCTACCATAGGCCTACCTTCCAGAGACTGTGTACTTTTCCAGTTAGTTCTATGTCAACGACTCCAAATTCTTAACCACTTTTTCAAGGCCAGGACTCAGGCCCCTACCCACACTCAATGAAACTTCTAGAAATGATAAATGACATAGAAAAAAAATTATAAAGTAAAACTTGAACTGAGACATGCCCTGACCCATCCCAACCGGGACTGACATTTTGTCAAACACATGGTAAACATGCAACCTAGAGGTTATGAATGCAAATATGAACATAGAGATTTGAAACGTATATGAGGTTAAACAAGAAATACCAATTCCTTCTCATTATAGTTGGCATAGCACCAATTAGGTAATGCATTCATTAACCATTTATTTATCAATAAAACATGATAAGAGACATAACTTGGATATGTCATAAAACCATGTTTATAACCAACATATAACCACATAAATAACAATGACAGAACAACCATTAATGCCACATAATAAAAAGTACATTTACTCATCAAAGCAAGAGGAACTTAGCTCTTATTAACCATATGGAAAATCCAACCAAGTTAGGGACTTCCTGTTACACAATATTTTGTCACACTTCCCGTCCCATATCTTGAAGTGTCAAAATGATGAAATATGTCACTGTATTCACCATGAAACATATATAGGAGCATCCCTGAAGAATAGAATAAAAGTTTCCCTGAAAGAGTTCCTGAGAAAACTTGTCAAAAAACTAGTTTTCAGGATCAATGCGTTTTGCACCACTGGTGGCCCGTGCTAGTAACTTGTTCCACTCTTTTGACCTAGCACTACCAATGCAACTTTTTATAGGAAAACCCACATTGAATCTCTTCAGGAAGGTTTTCCTAAAATGGAAGAAAATCTTCTCTTACTAGAAGCCTTGAGAACAGCGAGCTGGTTACAGGAAAATAAGGATTAGAGCAAGATCTCCAATTCTTGGTCTTTGATCCTACTCTCATGGATCTTCCCCTTGAGTTGTGGAGCTTCTCCCTCCTTTTATGGATCCTTAACTCCCTCTTTTTCCCTATAAATGTGATCCCTACTATCCACAACTAGTTGGTCATTGCTTGGTTGCATTCCTATGCTGAAACTATGCCTAAATGTTGCCCATTTTGCTAAGGAGAAGGAGTGCTTGAAGGTCTTCGATAGGACTTGGAAACTCACTGAAAGGAGGCTTCCAACATCAAGGCTTGAGTGGTTGTATGCTTGCCTCATTTTCTATTAATAAATACATCATGCATTTACTTTCCATAAATGTGTAAAGTATTATTCATTTAGTATGATATTCCTTGATAGGACATATAGTTTATGTTAGAATGAATTATGCTATGTATGCCTTTGCCATTTGTGTTTGATATTCCTTGTAGGTACCTCATCCACAACTGCGTAAAGAGGATTGAACTTGAAAGCAAGAAGATCAAGGATGACATCAACGGGTGATTAACATTAGAGTGAGGTAGGTCATCTATCTTACTTTGTATTTTCTGATATAAGCTAGGAAAGTCTACACATGTTTGTTTAGTTTGTTGCTGAATCCTCTTATAGGACTAGAGAGACCACTTATGTTCACAGAAGGGGTTGTCTGCACAAAAATTCCAAGTACCACCCAACCATAGAATGGGCTGAATGAAATCTTTCTTTCAGCCAATCACTCCCATGTCATATTCCAAGCATGAATGTGGGATCTCATGGGATAAACCAATCCATAAAAAACCAAGGGAATCTAGAGGTTAACCCACCTCCACCCTCACCATACTGTAATCTCTTCTAAACCGATCCCGAGATCACAAAACTAAACCGAGCTTGGATGCCTCAAAATTACTTCACCATCCCATGAGGAATTTTCCTGTCTCCACCCACCTGTTGAGGGCTTCCTTGAGAAAAACATCTCCACCCCCAACCCTTGGGATTTTCTTGATATCACCTCACCTAGATCCAATTTTTTTTAGCAATTTAAAGTGAAACTGAGAAAGAATCCCATCACACCATGGCTATCTAGGAATGGCAAGGCTAGGATGAAACCACTGTTAAAACCCGACGAAATCCATGCCATCAACAACAAGAAACTAAAATACACACATGCATAGGCCATGCATGCCAAAACAACTAGGAAATCATACATGAAATCTATTACGTGTAATTATTCCTGCTTAATATGCTTGATCCAACCTTTCCTTGCTTGATCATTGCTTCCTTTGCCTTCCTTGTCCTTCCTTTCTTAGTTTCTTTCCTTCTCCTCTTGGTGCTTGTTTCCTCTCTAAGACTAACTCCAAACTGAACTGAAAAAAGACTACCAAATGATGCTCCAATGTCTTTTTATTCTTAATGCCTCTAATTTCTTCATTTTCCCATTATTTTCCTTCTTTTTCGTCCTCACATGCAACTTGTGACTTTTCACCTTGTTTTTATCCTATTTTCCTTTATTTTCATAAATAAAATGGCAATTAATTCCACTTTTCCTTTTCAAAGCCTTTGTCATTTCCTTTTCCAATTTCCCCGTAGCCATAAAAAAAACAAGTGATTCCCACTAGGGTATTTTTCCCAACATTCAACTTGGAATACGTGTCCCATGACCTTGGTCTTATTTTTACTTTATTAACTTTATTACATGAACTTTTAACCCGGGGCTATTACAGACCCCTCCCCCTTAGGGTAACACCATCCTCGGTGTTCTATGACACCTACATTCAACAAAATTGTTGAAAATCATAACATAATTCCCATGGAGCTTTATAACTTAGCTCATTGCTGTATTTACAATGAGCAACTTTCTTAGAAGAAAAACCATCATGAAAAACATGACAACCATACCAATTATTGGAGCTTTATAACACATCATGTTGGTATTTACATCCATGTACATATATACATATACCAAAACTACTTTACCTCAACTGGAAAATAATGAAGGATACATAGCTTGCATCTGATTAGCCATCTCCCATGTAGCTTCAGCTGGCCCAAAGTGCTTCCACTGCACTTTAACTTGCTTGATTTCTCTGTTCCAAAGCATGAGTTGTTTTCACCGCAATATGCACTAAGGTTCTGGCTGGAATTATCCTTCTGGTTCCACCTACAATGCTGACCAATCTGTAGAAATTCCCACTGTATATCACCTGGTAATGCAATGTACTAAAGCAAAACACTTGATCAACTTCTACAAACAAATTAGAGGAAGCTTAATCGAACATGAGCAACATCAAGAATGAACAGATATAACTAAGAATGAGAAGTAATCAACCATAACAAAGAAGATATATCACTGGGGAAAGCACCAGCCTAAAACCCCAACTCTGTATTATCATACAAGTGGAAATCTTGTTCAAGTTACAAAAAGAATCAGCTCTCAAGCTATTCTGCTCTCTCTATAATTAAACAATATAGCTCAGAGACTCAATAGACATAGAATATATCTTCCTCAAGCCCTCCAAGCCTCCTATTTCCTTGTGTAGTTTTGATTGGGGTCCAATGATATCACATGTGTGAATTGGCCTCATCACACTCACTGTAACCTCAGGTCCAGCTGCACAATCCATAAGGAATAATATTCCTTCTGCATGCAAGGAATATTCACCAAGGAATATCCTAGCAACTAATATTATACTGTCCCTCCATTTGATCTCAACTGTGTCTCTGACTGAACTGACATGCATGAGTTATCCATGAGTGAATACTCAGTTATCTGAATTAAAGTAGTTACATGCATGCAAGCATTAACTAACTGAACTCTCATTAATTTTAACAAATTGTTAAATCAATCTAACTAGACTTGACTAAGTTGAACTAAGTCAACTGATTACAACTCAATATTACAACTCATCCTTATCTCTTTAACTGAAGGTTAAACTCCTCAATTAATGGAGAAACTATTGCATCTACTCACATAGACTTCAAGTTTGATTTTCCTTAACTAATTAACTCAAGATGAATTAATTAATTAATTTACAAACTGCTATTGATATCAAATTCGAATTTTACTTCCTATGTTTACTCTAGGGATTGGCTAAAATAAGAAGGGATCCCGAAATGCTATTTTTAGAACTTTCACTTTTCACCCATTGTAGCAAAGACCTCCAATGGCTGAACTAATATTTATAGCCCGACTATTTATAGTAGTGCTATTTTTAGCATCTTCTATTTTTAGCATTTCTTGTTGCACATTTCAACACTCCCTCTCAACAAGAAAGGGATTATCAATAACCCTGATCCTGTCTCTGTGGAACTCGAACTTGCATTTTGACAATGCCTTTGTCAAAATATCTGCATCCTACTCCTCGGTCGAAACATAATACAACATCATGATCCTCTTGACCGCACAGTCCCATAGATGATGGTAACAGATATCTATATGCTTGGACTTATCATGAAACACTAGATTCTCAGAGAGTTTTAAGCAACTTTTATTATCACAGTATATCACTGTAGGATCCATCATCTAACCAAACAATCCCACTAGAATATTCCACATCCAAATGGCCTCGCATGTTGCCTGACTTGCAGCCATGTATTCAACCTTTGTTGAGCTAAGTGAAACTGATCTCTGTTTCCTGCTATACCAAGAAATTGTAACTGAACCAAGTTAGAAGATTCCTCCAGAAGTGCTCTTCCTATCTGATGGAATACCAACCTAATCCGCATCCGTGAAGCCTTGCAGCTTCACTCCCTCTGTCTACTTGTACCATAATCTGTACTATGTAGTGCCTCTGAGATATCTCAGCACATGCTTCGCTACCTTCCAAAACAGCTTGGTAGGTTGAACCATAGCTTGACTTAGCTATTTCACTACAAAGCATAAGTCGGGTCATGTGTTCACCAAATACATAAGTGAACCCACTAGCTGCCGATAAACAATAGCAACTACTACCTCACCTGAAGTAGCATCCTCCTTACTCCAGTTTCCAGCTAGAGGAGTCTGCATGGGCTTGCAATTGTCCATGTGAAAGCACCTGAGTATCTCCTTGGCATACTTTCCTTGAGACACAAATACTTCCCCACCTTTATGCAACACTTCCATGCCTAGAAAGTAGTGCATGAAGCCCATGCCCTTCATCTTGAACTCTCTTGCAAGGTCCTCCTTGCAAGACTGTATCAGCTGGTCATCACCTATCAAAATCAAATCATCAACATAAAGTACAATAATCAATGGCTTACCTTCTACCATGATATGGTAAAGGTTCACATCTACTTCACTCTTGGTGAAGCCCAACCCAGTGAAATAGCTGTCGATCCTAGTATACCAAGCACAGGGTGCTTGCTTCAACCCATACAGTGCTCGCTTGAGTTGGAAAACATGTAACTCGCGATCGAAAGTCTCAAATCCTTTGGGCTACTCAATGTATACCTCTTCCTCAATCTTCCCATTGAGGAACGTCATATTCACATCCATCTGATGGATCTTCCAATCCATCTGTGCTGATAGAGCTAGCATTGATCTGATAGATGAGTACCTTGCTACAAGAGCAAAGGTATCATCGTAGTCAATCCCCTCAACCTGTGAGAAACCTCGGGTAACAAACCTTGCCTTGTGTTTCTCCACACTGCCATCAACTGCCTGCTTTACCTTGTAAAGCCATCAAGAACTAACCACTGACTTGTACCCTAGGTCTAGGGACAACATCCCACACACTGTTCTGTATGATAGAATTGTACTCTTCTACCATCGCATCAACCCAGACTGGTTGCTGCACTGCCTCCTGAAAAGAAGAAGGTTCAGTCGCTACACACTCCCCAACCAGGGCCATGTAGCCAGTGTATCTCTCGGGAGATCTCCTCTGTCTGCACTGAGAGGATTGCTGCCCCACACTCTCTCTCGCATCTAGCATCAATTTGTCAGTTTCCCACGAGCATTTCCGTCCATATCTGGAAGACTCTCTAGGAGTGGTGGTCTCCACTACTGGATCCTCTACATGTGGCTGATCCACATCATCAGGAGGCTCCTCCTCCTTTGGAACTAAAAGTTCCTCATCACCATGGAACTTGAGCTCCCTCTCAAGTGACACTCGCATGGCTCTCTGCTCGTCGAACTTCAGATCCTTGCCACTATGGTCCTCTGATTGGCAGGAAGAAACACACGATAGTTGTGGGGTGTATCTGTGTACCCCAAAAATATCCCCAACTCAACTATTGGGTTTAGCTTCTTCCGAGCATCTTTGGTTGCATGACATAAAACTGGTGATCCAAAGATACGGAAGTAACTCACATCTAGTTGCTTCCCTGAAAAAGTCTCCATAGGTGTCTTCATCCCCAAAACACGATGAGGATTTCTGTCCTGAAGGTATATTGTTGTATTGCATGCCTCATCCCACAGATGAAGTGGCAGGCCTTGGTCATGCAACATCACTCGAGCTGCTCCCACAATAGATCTGTTCTTCCTTTCGACCACCCCATTCCGTTGTGGGTTATGAGGTGCCATCAATTCTTGTTTAATTCCTTCTGCAGCACAGAAGTCTTTAAACTACTGGGAAACATACTCTCCACCATTGTCACTACACAAGGCTTTTACTTTCTTACCAAATTATTTCTCTGTCGAGGCTTTAAACTCACAAAACCTCAAAAAGGTCTGATCCTTCTTTTGCATAAAGTAGATCCAACATCTACGAGAAAAATCATCAATGAAAATAACATAGTACCTTTGCTTAGCAGTGGAGGCTATAGAGAATGGTCCACAAACATCTGAGTGAACTTGCTCCAGGATTGCTCCAGCTCTACTATCCCGATCCTGAAAAGAAGCTTTCGCATACTTACCTAGGGTGCATCCTTTACATGTGTTTGTTTGCTCCAGTTTTCCCTTGGGTAAGCTGGTAGAAATTTGCTGCATGATCTTCAAGGCCTAATGATGCAAGTGGCCCAGTCTCCTATGCCATAGCTCGCCAACATCTTGGCTTTGCACCACCTCTTCTTTGGAATTTAGTGTAGCATGGTCATCTACCTCCAGCTGGTAGAGATTCTTTACTCGAATCCCTATTTGCTTGGTCTGTCCAGTGCTGATATGCCTCAGGAACACTTTTCCTTTACTAAAGACTACATCATAGCCTTTATCTTCTAGCATAGAAATAGACACAAGATTATTTTTCAAACCTGGTACATATTTAACAACATATAGGGTGAGAGGAGCACCATTCTCCCTCTGAAATACAACTGTATCTTCACCTGAGACATAGTATTTTCCATCATCGCCCATCTCGATCCGCATCTGGAGATCCTTCTCCTCCAATGTACTGAAAAGATTCTTGTTACCCGACATGTGAAAAGAAGCTCCACTATCCAAGTACCAAACACATCCCACCATGGATGAAACCATGCATGCGATAAGCGAGAAATCCAACTCAAACTGTGAAGCTAGTGCATCACCATCAGATCCCTTTGAGGAACCCTTCTTGGATTTCTTTTGTGGACAATTCATAGCATAATGGCCCACTTCATGACAGTGAAAGCATCGCACTTTCGACTTGTCAACCTTCTTCACACCATGAGAAGATTTGGATTGGGATTCCTTCCCTTTCCCTTTCTTAGCTTTACTCGTTAAAGCTAGATTTTCTTCATCATCTTGTTTTGATGAAGATCCATCCCTGGTGCTCTGCCTTATCTCCTCCTGCATCAGATCCGACCAAAGTCATTCCCAATCTGACAGTTTCTCTCTTCCATTAACCGAGTCCTAGTAGCTATGCCAGCTCTTAGGAAGACTGAGGAGTGCTAGACTCACCATGTTGTCATCAACAGTCACAACCTCTACACTTGCAAGCTCATCCCTGCAGATGGTGAGCTTGTTCAGGAACATAGAGATTGTGTCGCCCTTTTCGCACTTGATCTTGCGAATTTTGTCCTTCAGTGCTAGCTTCCTCTAATCGAAGCTATTCCGATAAAGATCTTTCAATGTTTTCCACATCGAAAAAAGAGTCTCCTTCGCATGGAGGCTCAAGACAATGTGATCTCGAGCTCCATCGAGGAGGATTCTCCTTGCTCTAGCCACACACTTTTTCCATTCCACCAGTTGAGTAGCATCGGTCGACTTTTGGACTTCTTGATCAATGAAGTCCTTAAGGCCATTATCTTCCAATACTACCTCCATGCGATCCTTCCAGGCTATATAATTCGAACTGCCATCAAGGGCATATTCAAGTCTTAAACCACTGAACGCCATCGGTTAAATAGATGTGATAAGAACTCAATTCAATATCCAGAAACCAAAGTTTGAACTTCTCCTACTTGTATATTGTTCTGCCTTGATCACCTTTGCTCTGATACCATGTAGAAATTCCCACTGTAGATCACCTGATAATGTAATGTACTAAAGCAAAAAAATTGATCTACTTCTACAAACAATTTTGCAGAAGCTTAGTCGAACATGAGCAACATCAAGCATGAAAAGATATAACTGAGAATGAGAAGTAATTAACCATAACACAAAAGATATATCACTGGGGAAAGCACCAACCTAAAACCCCAACCTTGTATTATCATACAAGTGGAAATCTTGTTCAATTACAAAAAGAATCAGCTCTCAAGCTATCCTGCTCTCTTTGAAATCAAACAATACACTCATAGATTCAATAGACATAGAATATATCTTCCTCAAGCCCTCCAAGCCTCCTATTTCCTTGCGCAGTTTTGATTGGGGTCAAATTATATCACATGTGTGAATTGGCCTCATCACACTCACTGTAATCTCAAGTCCAACTACGCAATCCATAAGGAATAATATCCCTTCTTCATGCAAGGAATATCCTAGAAACTGATAGTACATTGTCCCTCCATCTGATCTCAACTAGGTCTCTGACTGAACTGACATGCATGATTTATCCATGAGTGAATACTCAGTTATCTAAATTACAGTAGGTACATGCATGCAAGCATTAACTAACTGAACTCTCATTAATTTTAACAAACTGTTAAATCAATCTAACTAGACTTGACTAAGTTAAACTAACTCAACTCATTACAACTCAATATTACAACTCATCCTTATCTCTTTAACTGAAGGTTAAATTCCTCAATTAATGGAGAAACCATTGCAAGTGCTCACATAGACTTCAAGTTTGATTTTCCTTAACTAATTAACTCAAGATGAATTAATTAATTAATTTCCAAACTGCCGTTGATATCAATTCGAATTTTACTTCCTATGTTTAGTCTAGGGACTGACTAAAATAAGAAGGGATCCCGAAATGCTATATTTAGAAAAGTTATTTTTAGCACTTTTACTTTTCACCCATTGTAGCTAATACCTCCAATGGCTAAACTGCTATTTATAGCATGACTATTTATAGCAGTGCTATTTTTAGCATCTTCTATTTTTAGCATTTCTTGTTGCACATTTCAACACAATCAATAACATGATCAACATCCTTTACATATATCTTAAGCAATGAAACATGGAAAACATCATGGAATTTCACTTTCAAAGGCAGTATAAGTTTGTAGGCCATTGGTGCAATCTTCTCAAGGATATCGAAGGGCCTGCAACACCGTGGTGCCAACTTGGCACATGATCCAATCCTCAAGGAGCTCTTCTTGGGCTTGATGTGAAAATACGCATGCTCCCCAACCTAAAACTCCTTAAATTCCTTTTGCTGGTATGCATAAGTCTTTTACCTATCTTGTGGTGCCTTTAGATTCTTATTTATAACTTTCATTTTGTGTTCCATGTCTGCCAACGTGCCCAGTCCTATCAATACCCCATTCACTGGATCAATCCAGCTGATGGGAGTATTACAACTCTGCCCATACAGTGCCTCAAATAGACTCATCCTCAGTGTCTTGTGATAATCATTGTTGTAAGTAAACTCGACCAATGGAAGGTACTCCTCCCATCTCCTCTATTGATGCATCACATACATCCTAAGCATATCCTCCATAATCATGTTGAACCTCTCTATCTATCCATCTTTCTGCGGATGATAAGTTGTACTAAATGCCAACTCTGTCCCCAAACCTACAAGCAACTCCTTCCAAAACTTGGAATTTAACCTAGAATCCCTGCCTGACGCAATATTCTTTGGAACACCATGTAATCTCACAATCTCCCTAATGAAGACCTGTGCCACCTCACTAGTTGAATAAGTAGTCTTCACTAGAACGGAGTGAGCTACCTTTGTCAACATGTCAACCACAATCATAATAGAATCATGTTGTCTCGATGTCCTTGGAAAACCTGTAATGAAGTCCATGGAAATTACCTCCCATTCCCATTCTAGAATTAGAATATGTTGAAGCAATCCACCCGAATTCTTACACTCTGCTTTCACCTACTGTCATTCCAAACATCTAGCTATGAACTCTGCCACTTCCTTCTTTAGATCTGGCCAATAGTAGAACTTCTTCATTGTTGTCAATGTCTTTTGATATCCTAGTTGTCCTGAATAAGGCTTGACATGAAACTCCCTTAAGATAAGCTTATTGAGCCCACTACCATTTGGCACATAGATCTTGTCCCTGAATTTCACCACGTCGTCTACCATGAGATGATAGTCCTCATCCTGGTCACCTATACCTTGATATTGTAACCTGTGCCTAAGCTCCCTGTACCTGTCATCCTATTATCCTGCTTGTAATATTTGATCCTGTAAATATGTCCCATACGAGCTCACTACTGCAACATGGTTCATTTTCACTCTCTTGCTAAGAGCATATACAACCCTATTCTCCTTATCCTTGATGTATTTGATCTCAAATTCAAACTCACTAAGGGTGGAAAACCATCTAGCTTGCTGCACATTCATATTCGGTTGGTCAAACAGGTACCTCAATCCACTGTGGTCACTTATCAATATGAACCTCCTACCAAGACGATAATGTCTCCACATATTCAATGCATGGATAATAGCTGCCAACTCAATATCATGAGTCACATAGTTCTTCTCGTGCTCATTCAGTTTCCTGGACTCATAACATACCACTTTTCCCTCCTACATTAAGACACCACTAAATCCTATCTTGAAGGCATTTGTACACAAGATGAACTCTTTATCTATATTTGTAATCTTAAGAACTGGACCATTTGTCAACAACTACTTCAACTACTCATAATTGGCTACACATTCCTCTATCCATTCAAATTTCTTCCATTTTCTCTACAAAGATGTAATGGGATATGCAATACATGAGAAGTTCTGGATGAACCTCCTATAGTAACCTGCTAACACCATAAATGAACTAACCTCATGCACATTCTTAAGATTTTCCCACTCCATGATAGCCCTTATCGTTTTTGGATCTACTGTATGCCTTCCTTGGAAACAACATGTCCCAAGTAATGTACCTTTGTCTAAAAGAAGTTTCACTTACTAATCTTGGCATGTAGCTGATGCTCTCTTAGAAATCTTAATACCAATGCTAAGTGTTCGACATGTTCTTCCTCATTTTTAGAATATATCAAGATGTCATCAATAAATACAATAACAAACTTTTCTAGATAAGGATGCTACACACTATTCATCAAGCACATAAAGTAGCTGGAGCATTAGTCAAACCAAATGGAACTACAACAAACTCATAATGCTCATACCTAATCCTGAAAGCAGTATTTTAGATGTCCTCTTATTTGATGCGTACCTGATGGTATCCTGATCTCATATCAGTCTTCGAGAACACTGTTTCTCCCTTCACCTGGTCAACAAATCATCAATCATCAAGAACATGTACATGTTCTTGATTGTCACCTTGTCCAATTTATTGTAATCAATGCACAACCTAAGAGTACTGTCCTTCTTCTTGAACAATACTATTGCACTCTAAGGTGATACACTTGGCCTAATAGATCCCTTATCAAGCATTTCCTTCAACTGCAAATTCAACTCTATTAACTCTGTTGTTCTCATCCTGTAAGGTTCCTTTGATGTTGGTGCCACTCCTGGTGCCAACTCAATAGAAAAGTCCACTTCCTTATGGGGAGGCAGCGCTGGAATCTATATCAGAGACACATCTTGAAACTATTGTAATACAAGGTATGTCTTGAAGATTTTGTGCATCCTCAACATCCTTACCCTTGTCACTAGAGATATGGACTGCAAACATCACACATCCTTCCCTGCAACTGCGTTAGGCTACATAGTGGTGACCATCCTCACTGGTGTAGGCTTCTTCTTTCCTTGCAGAATTCTATTTTCCCCATTATCATCTAGGCACTCAATAACCTTGTCATAACAATGTACTTTGGTCCTGTGAAGCTACAACCAATCCATACCCAAAAGCATAATATCCAGTGGTAGTACATTCATATGTGTTGTTGTAGGCATACCATTCAACTTGAATGTACATGCTCTTACCCAGTGATGAAGTCTCTTCTTAGTACTTGTAACCAACTGCACCAACTAATATTGTTCATGCACTTCTTTTTTCAAGCCATAATTATCCACCAGGTTAGGATTAACATAACTATAACTAGATCCAAATAAAAAAAAATAGAAAAAACTCAACCATAAAGCTTACCTTCCATCTCAATAATGGATGCCTAATGATCTTCCTACTTGTTGTCCACAACTGCATAAATCCGAGGAATGATATGACCAACATCCCCAATTGTCTGCGCCTCCTTAACACTATAGATATAAGGCCTACCACCTTGAAACAATGGACAATCCTTCTTTTCATGATCTTTGCCTCATATCTAACACTGTAATAGTACCCTACCATCACCTTTGTTTTGTTACTCTGCAGGATGTGACCCATGTTCCTTCTCAACTGCATTGAACTTCTTGTAAGGAACCACATTTTCTTTCTCACCTGCATCCTGAGTTCTTCCTCGCTTAGGTGGCCGCTTCCCTTTAATTTTCTCATTCCCTTTCAAGTCATGCTTAGGCTTATATTTGAAGTTTTAATGCTCATAATAATTCTTTAGATTCCCGATGGATTCCTCCAATGACCTAGGCTCATAAAATTCAATATGGTCTCTATATGCTGCTCGCAACCCACTAATGAATCTTTGGATATTAACCTTCTCATCCTTGAGATAAGGCACATACCTCAACAACTCCAGGAACCTGCTAGTATACTCATCATCTATCATAGAACCCATCTGCAGCTCATAAAACTCCTTAGCCCTATCATCATAGTACCTCTCAGATAAGTACTTCTTCTTAAAGAGTCTCTCAATCTTATCCCAAATCAACTCTTCTTCTCAAATTCCCTTGACATTCTTCACATCCTCCCACCAAATATATAATTTCCCTTTGAGAGTGAAGGTGGCTATCTTGGCTTTCATGTTCTCTGAAGAGCTGTGAAATCTAAAGAATTTCTTCATCCCAAGCAACCATGCCTCTGCATCTTCTAACTTCTTCATCTCTCCACTGAATGTAGGCGGATTGACTTTCTTGAACTCCTTAGGAAAGTACTCACCCCTCCTATAAGGATGATGATGGTGTTGACTATGATGACGTCTCCTAGATGAGGAACTAGAATGATTCTCGTACATACCATTCCTCCCATCAGGTGTATCTAGTGATCTTCCACCTCTAACTATATTCCATTTATCCAACCTGTATCCAGACCGAGACCTGCTACCATAGGATCCATTAGTTTTCTCTTATTGCTCTTGACTGATCCTCAACTGCCCCTGTCTCTGCAACTCTGACAAGCTCTGAAGAATCATTGTATTGAACTCTACTTGCTTATCTTGAGCCCTTGTAAGTATTTCTTGGGCCTTAAATAACCTATCATTGTCCTCTTTTTAGCTTTTGATATTTTCCCTCAAACTCCTCAATGTATCTGCTATACCAGGAGAATTCTCTCCTCGTTTCCCAACTGATTTGTAGGGAGAGTCACAAGAACTGTCATCTACCATTTTTCTTGTAATATTTGATTCTCTTCTTCATGCAAGTAGACCATGTTAGATAAACCAAATAGATAGCAAAATTAAAACCATACCTTATTGAGGTTTAGGGGAGGCTTATCTCATCTACAAGATCAGTCCACATTATCATTATACATATATAATCATAATCACATCAATATAATATCATCATGCATGACCATACCAAATGTACACCATGACCCCATGCATGACAACCATAACCTTGAAAACATCAGACTTTACCCAAAGAGAGCATAACCCACTCTGATACCACCCTATACCCTCCTTCTCCCACATTTACCCACTTTCACCGGCTTTCCTGAGGTAAACATGAGATGAGGTTCACTATTGTAAGACTTAACCTCCTATATGACCTTAAAGAAATGGAGTCAACAACTTGAGACCTTACTAGCTTCCCTTAGGTGCTACAGGACCTTTAGGAGAAACCCAACCCCTCCAGGCGTCCAACCCCTGATACAACTCTCTTTTTCACTGAACTAGAGTCTCAGCCGCTCCCTTGCCAATGCATGAGAGCAATTGTAAGCCTCTAGTTACTCCCATAGGCTTTCCTATCAGCGATTGCGGACTTTTCCAGTAATTTCTATGCTAGTGACCCTGAATTTTGAGCCACTTTTTCAATGCCAAAGCTCAGTCCTCTGCCGGAACTCAGTGAAACTTCTAGAAATGATAAATGACATAGAAATAATGCTTATAGACCAAAACTTGAACCAGGACTTGACCTAACCCCTCCCAACTGGGACTGACATTCTGTCAAACACGTGGTAAACATGCAACCTACAGGTCATGAATGCAAATATGAACATAGGGATGTAAAACTTATCTGAGGTTAAACAACAAGGACCATTTCCTTCTCATTATTGCTTTTATAAAACCAACTAGGTCATGCATTCATTAACCATTCATTTATCAATCAAACATGATAAGAGCCATAAATTGGATCTATCATAAAACCATGCTTATAACTAGCATATAACCAGATAAATAATAACGATAGGACAACCATTAAATCCACATAATAACAAGTACATTTACTCATAAAAATAAAGAGGAACTTAGCTCTTATTAACCATATGTGAAATAAAACCAAGTCAAGGACTTCTACATACCACTCGACCATAGAATGGGTTGAACCAAATATTTCTTTCAACCAATCACCCCCGTGTCGTATTCCAAGCATCAATGTGGGATCTCATGGGATAAAAAAATCCATAAACAACCAAGGGAATCGATAGGTTAACCCACCTCCACCCTCACCAAACTACGATCTCACCTAAAGCGGTCCCAAGATAAAAAAAATCAAATCAAGCTTGGATGCCTCATAATTTCTTCATCGTCCCTTGAGGAATTGTCCTATCTCCGCCCATCTGTTGAGGGCTTCCCAGAGAAAACCATCTCCACCCTAAACCCTTGGGATTTCCTTGAGACCATCTCACTCGGATTGAAAACCTTATGACAATCCAAATCTCAACTGAGAAAGAATATGATAACACCATGGCTATCTGGGAATGGTAAGGCATGGCTGAAACCACTGTCAAAACCCAAAAAAATCCATACCACCAAAAACAAGAAACCAAAATACACTCATGCATATGACATGCATGCCAAAACCAATTAGGAAATCATACATGTAATTTGTTACCTGCAAGTATTCCTACTGAATCTGCTTGATCCAAACTTTCCTTACTTGATCCTTGCTTCCTTTGCATTCCTTTTCCTTCCTTTGCTTTCCTTGTCCTTCCTTACTTGCTTTCTTTCCTTCTCCTATTGGTGCTCTTTTCCTCTCTTAGACTAACTCTAAACTAAACTGAAAAAAGGATAACAATTGATGCTCTGATGTATTTTTATTGTTGATGCCTCTAACTTCTTCATTTTTCCATTATTTGCCTTCATTTTCTTCCTCACATGCAACCTGTGACCTTTCACCTCCCTTTTATCCTATTTTATTTTTATTTTCATAAATAAAATGCCAATTAACGCCACTTTTCCTTTTCAAAACATATTCCATTTCCTTTGCCAAATTCCCCTTAACCGTAAACACAACAAGTGATTCCCACTAGGATATTTTTCCCAACATTAAGCTTGGAATACATGTCCCATTACCTTAGTTTTATGTTTCCTTTATTGACTTTATTACATGAACTTTTAACCCAGGTCTATTATAATTACCCTAATCAACCAAAGTTTGAAATCCCTGCTAGTGAATTTACCCATTCACAACCTAATATTTTAGGAGGATCTGGTCTACCACCCTCACCATCTAGTTCCTCTTCATCTTCTTTAGTTGAGGATTCTTCTTGCAAAGAAAGTTCCTCATCAACAAAATCAACTAATTCACAAGGTTCGCCCTATATAGAAAACAATCAGAGAAATAATCAAGGAAATAACCAGGGGAACAACCCTAATACTCCATGGCATGACCAAGATGTGGTTTCCATGCCATGTGTACAACACACTTTACCTATAAATGCTTAAAACTTTCTCCAAAAATTTGATCCTGTCTCTAAACAACCTATAGATGATCACATAAAAAGATTAATGTTAGCTATTATATAGAAAAATGTATGCTACAAGGATGTCATTTGTAGATTATTCTTGTATAACTTTGAGGGAAATGCCTTAAAATGGTACTTTTCCCATTAATCCCAAAGCTTTACTTCATGGAATCAATAAGAAAATGAATTTTTAGAAAAAAAATGGGGATGATAAAACACTTGATGTCCTAGTCATGGAGTTATATATTATGAAAAAGGAATGGAAGAAAATAATTAAAGATTTCAATGTGATATTTCTTGCTTTGAAAAAAAAATCCCTATTGAATCCATTCCCATTGAAAAATTAGTGGTTGGCTATTGTGTTAAGGCCTTACCTATTTGTATTTCCATGTGGGTAAAGCATGGCCAAAAAGAAACTCTTCGAGCAACCATTGAAGAGACTATTTATATTGAAAATGATATTTTTAGCCTTAAATCCAATCCTGACACCCCAAGATGAATAAGCTTCATCCCTGAGTATGAAATATGAGTCATCCTCCAAGCCACCTTCAGATAAGAAGGAACAAGGAGCCCTAGATCTGGAAAGTATTCAGAAGGTCCAAAATAAGACATACAATGAATTCTGGAAAGCAATCTGAACTCATATATTATAAAAAAATTCTTACTCCAAATAAAACTTTGATTGATCCTAAACTATTAAAAGTTTTGATGATGAAGCATGGTCATTATATTTTGATGGGTCAAAATTAATGGAAGATGTTGGTGTTGGATATCTACTAATGATATTGCATAATATGAATCACTTATAAAAGGGATAAAAAAATCTATTGATATGAATGCTAAAAATTTTATTGTGTTTGGCAATTCTGAGATTATTGCTAAGCAAGTAAGAGATTCCATTCCTGTGTTTCTACTCACATGAAAAGCTACTAGATCGAGGTATGGAATTTTCTTTCAAATTTTTTAGCTTTTAATATTTCTTCCATTCTTATATTTAGCAATCAAGAGGAAAACCTATTAGTGAATGTAGCTTCTAGACTAATTCTCGCTAAAGGTTTTGAGCTTGGATCTTTTTCTATTGAGTTGATTTATAGACTAGCCATTCTTGATAACATTCTTGATTAGCGTGTCTTTGAAAACGACCAGTAGATTATTGAATTCCTTCACATGGAAGACAAGTTTCAAGATGTAGTGATTGATGAGTTGACGCATGATGAAAAGTTGTGAAATTTCTCATAAGACCCGAAACAAAATTCAGGTCAAGAAGCATTCAATTTGGTAAATTTGACCCCTATATCTATTGTGATATTGGAAAAAACCTATGCTTTGCATGATACTTTTAAAAAGGTGGTAAATTACAAGACTAAAAATTCCTCCATAAAATATGAAATCATTAATTTAGGAAGTCAATCCAACCCCCATAATATTAATTTAGGGATCGACTGCACCCTTAAAGAAAAATCATATTTTATTCATATGTTGAAGGAATACAGGGATTTACTCACATGGATGTATGATGATATGAAAACCTTTGATCCCAATATCATGCAACTTATCATTCCCATGAAACCACAAACCAAGACCTTTCAACATAAATTAAGGAAAAAGCACCCTAATTTAGAGCCTTCCGTTAAGACCGAATTGAATAAATTGCTTACAGTCCAAATAATATTTCCTTTTCATCATACCTAATGGGTTTCCAATCTCATACCTATTAGAAAGAATAAAGGAGATATTAATTTATATATGTGTTTACTTCCAAAATCTAATCAAAAGCTCTGATAAAGATAGCTATCCTATTGGATCCATGGAGAAAATCCTGCAGTGTGTTTTAGCCTTTAAAATATTGTCCTTATTGGATGGGTTTTTTGGTTATAACCAAGTCATCATTGCACTTGTTGATCAACTTAAAATCACATTCTAAAATCCATGGGGAACCTTTACATACAGGAAGATGTGTTTCAGGCTAATTAATGTCAAGTCAACCTTCCAAAGGGCAATGGATGTTGCTTTTCATGTCTTAATTAATCAATCAGTTGTTGTCTATCTAAATGATGTCACCGTGTTTTTAAAAAATTGATATGACCATTGATCTCACTTGAGAAACATATTTGAGAGATGCAAAAAGTTTGGTATTTCCCTCAATCTTAAAAAATCCATTTTTTTTTGTGAAGGAAAGTTTCATATGTTTGTTGTATCTAAAAATGGGATGATGATAGACCCTAAATGAACCCAAGAAATTGTCGGCATATCACATCCTACTTCAAAAAATGGAATGCATTCTTCTCTTGGAAAAATTAACTTTGTTAGGAGATTCATTCCAAGTTTCTTAAAGATAGTCAGACCTTTACAAACTCTAGTCAACAACAATTATGTCTTTAAGTGGGGAGAATAAGAAAGGGAATCCTTCCAAACCATCAAGAAAGCCATTCTAAAGCTTGTGCTTTGATGAGTCTTGATTTTACTAAGGAATTCACCTTTTATACCTTTGCTTTTGACACTTCATATGTTGTTGTTCTCACTCAAAAGAATATCCAAAATGATGAAATTGTTATTTCCTTCATGAGATATACTTTCAAAGGGGAAGAACTAAATTATTTAGTAGTTTAAAAACAAGCTTTTTTCCTTTTTCTTTTAATGGGGTGAAGCATTTCATACCTTATTTGTTGAAATCTAATACTAAAATCATTGTCCCTTACACAACAATGAGAAATTTGTTGGTTCAAAAGGAGCTCGGTGAGAAAATAGCACATTGGATGACAACCCTTTAAGAGCATGATCTCAAAATCAAACCTACACAAATCATTAGAGGTCAAGGAATCTATAAGTTGGTTGTATATTATGTTATTCCACCCAATGAAGATTCTTTTTTAAATAATGAAGTTGTTGTTTAGAATAAAATTTTATGCAATTTATCTTATTCTAATTCTTGGTACTCTAACACAAAAAATTCTAATACATGGTACAACTCCCTCACACCTTGAAACAAAGAAAAGAAGAGAACTCAGATTAAAGTAAGATCCTTTTCAATTGGTAAATAATATTCTCTTCTGAAAGAGCTATAATGTAGTACAACTTCATTATTTAGAACAAGAAAATTCTCAAAAACAAATAAATGAATTGCATTATGGAACCGTTGGTGGTTATTATGGTGGAGATACCACCACACATAAGGTGCTAATGGTTGGCTATTATTGGCCGAATTTATTTAGATATCCTCATGCCCTTGCACGAAAGTGTGAACTATGCCAAAAAGCAGCTTTTAGGGTTAAAAAACCTACTTTCCCCCTATATCCTATCACATTCAACACTCCCTTTCAATAACGAGGCTTAGACAATGTTGGCCCTGTGAACCTTGCCTCATCCCTCCAAAACAAGTTTGTTATAACATCAATTGACTAATTTACAAGATGGGTAGAGGCAACTCCTCTTTGAGTGGTAAACACAAACCATGTAATATCATTTCTTGAGACTAACATCATCACTCGATTTGGTGTTCTAGAATCACTTGTTTTTTATAATGCATCATATTTTTCTTCTCTTAATCTTAATGCTTTCGCTCTTGAAAAAGGGATCAAAATTAAATATTCAACAAACTATTAGAATCAGAGTAATGGGCTTTTTGAATAAACAAATAATAATTTGATCAAAACTTTAAAGAGAATTGTTTCTGATCACAATAAGAACTAGCACACAACTTTGTTTAATTCATTATGGGCCAATAGGGTTACCCCCAAAACTATTGTTGGAAACTTGCCATTTTTCCTTGTGCATTTCAAAGAGGTTATTATTCATCCCAACATTTTTCTTCCTTCATTATAGTTATCTTAAAAAGTGTAGGAAATAAATTGTCCTACTATGCACACTAGAATTAATTCCTTTCTAAAGTTGGAAGAAGGGAGAGAAAAAGCTAAGAAAAAACTTAATAAACATCAGAAAATCATTAAGCATTGGTTTGACTACAAATCCCCTTCTGAAAAAAATTGAAATAGGTGATCTATCATTTAAGTGGGACAAAATGCATTAGGAAAAGGGAGAGCATACAAAATTTCAAAAGTTGTGGTTGGGTCCTTTCATTGTTATAGAAAAGATTGGGCCTAGTACTTTTTGATTGTAGAATTTAGAGGGGTAGACTGAATCCATTTTTGTTAATGGACAACTTCTGAAAAATTATTTCTCATGATTCCCTCTATGGGAATTCCATTTTGTAAATATTTTGTTTTCAAATTGCAATCTATTTTGTTAGGTTTGAGTTGATTTTGTAGTGCAACGTTGATTGATTGTCCTTGATTTTTCGTGTGTTTTTTTATTTTGGTTTTCTTAACTTAGTTTACTGTTAAAACCAACATTTTCATTTGAAATTCTAGATTAGGAAATAATTGTTTGAAAATATGCCTCTATATTTTTGATGGACTTTTATCCAAATCTACTAATATATTACTTAAATTCTTGAAAATAACCTATATATAAAGTCTATCACTGGTCTTGAAATTTATTCTTTAAAGAACTGTCATTTTTACTAGGCCATTCATATTCCATTAGTTTTGTTTAAGATAATATGATTAAGAAATTAAAAGTATGGTCATGATAAACTTCTCACACCATCCTTGCTCTTGAGGAGCATTTCAAATCAGCTTCCCTGTGTGTTGTGATACTTCATTAAGAAAATTAATTAAATAAAAGATTATATGTATTAAGGAATTAACTCAAGGATAGAAGGTCTCATCATGAGCCAACATACCATGATCATGAATATTTATGAAGTGACATTACCAAATCTAGTCACCAACTCAGGGTAGTGGATTTTAGCTATAAAGTTGAGGGATGGGAGGTCTCATCACGAGCCGACCTGCTCATTTTTCGTAAATATTTATGAATGGCATTGTAGATAGTTGGTTACCAAGCCATAACAATGGTGTTTTTGTTATTTCCTTAAATTAAAATCAAACATGAAAATTTAGCACATAAGATACAAAAATTTGGAAATTAGTTGAAGGGTATCTATGTCAAGGCTATAGACACCTAATGGCAGCAATGGCCATTCCCATGGTATTGAAGTTAATTTTTTAGACCAACAACTACCTAGTTAATTCATATTTTCTAAGGTTTATTATTGTTGATCAGTGATGTCCTTGTAGGTAAAATTTGACAAGTTCTTTTGTAACAATTTATTGATTTTAATTGTGGTTATACAAGATTTTCATTAACAATTAATCAAATCATTTATAACTTGAATTGGAGGCAAAGTATCTTTCAATCTATTTAATTTTAGCATCTTATGTTTATTCTCCTGATTTTAGAAGGGATAACTGTTCGCCCAGTCAGATGACATTTGTTGGCTACCCGACAATTCCCCTTTTGTTTTTTCTTTTGAATGAAATGGGCCCCCTATTTCTGACACTAAATTTTTCAATGTTTGATTATTTTATTTATTTTAATTAACATTTTTTTTTTAATTCCTTGTGGAATTTTATCCTTTAAAAATATTTATTTTTCTCAATAATTTTTTATTTGAGCATGTATCAACTATGAAACATGTTTCTTTTGTTATTTCAATTGTTATTATTGTATTATTCATTTTTAATACATTATGGTTTATTTCAATCCTTAATATTGTTTTTATCATAGATTAATTATTGCCTTTTTTTCATAAAAGAATAAAAACATTAATGTTTTTATCACCTTTATGTTACAACGATATCATTATTTTAATTCTCCTACACAATGTTGTGCACTGATCCTTGGTAGATGCATTGGAGCTGATATATATTGTTTCATGGGAATAATACATTGTTGTATTGTCCCGCCCCCCTTGTAACATCGAATCTAACTTATACTATGGAACCCTACCCATACTATGGCTCATTGATAGCATTTATTACATTATAATGTTGATTACCACACTTTCTCCTATGTTGATGAGTCCAATTATGAACGGTCATATCATTATACATGTGGAAGGGATGAAATTTAATTCATTCAACTGTATATTGGTTGTGTGGCAATGTGAAGCACAGGTTCCAGCAAGAAGATAAATATCATGAAGATAATCTCTATAACAAGCTTTATCGCATTAATAGAGAAGAGGAGCAGAAATGGAGAATCAAGTCTGTTGGAAATAATACTTAGCGGGGGGGGGGGGGGGGGGGGGGGGGGGGGGGGGGTGAATCAGTATTATTAAATCAATATAACTTTTTCATTTCCATATTAAGATTCATATATGCTACTTCAGGTAAGGCAAACCGCGTGTATACGCAACTGTGTGTAATGCAACAAGCGTATATCCAGTAAACTTATGATTCAGTTAGTTGATTAGTGCATCAGAACATTATTAACCATATGAACAGTAAACAGGAGCAGTAAAATAGAATAGATCATCACACACAAGAAGCACACATGAACACCATGATGTAAGGTGGAAACCCAATGTGGGTGAAAACCACCTGCTGCAAGTCGTCTCAATCTTCTTTTTAATAAGAAACTTCTTTTACAATGGTTCTGTATTGGTGCAGTCTTATACCAGTACGCAGGCTTCTACCTGCAGAAGGCTACAACCTTCTCTCGTTCTCCAGACTCTCCTGGAAGGGAGCTACAACCCCCTTAGCTCTTGTACTAGCCAATCCATTTACCAGTACGTAGGTGCCGGCCTACTGGAATGCTCCAACATTTACTCGTTTTCCAGCTGCTATTGGAAGGGAGCTATCACCCCCTTAGCTCTTGTACTAGCTGATGTACTAGTACGTAGGTGCTGACCTACAGAAGGCTACAACCTTCTCTTTCTTCCTCCAGGTACCACGTTTCATAAATTTTCAGACTGGATACTCATGGACCACAACATCATAATCTGAAAGGCCACGTTTCATCCAATTTTCATACTGGACCCATCAATATCATTGAAGCACACAATCAATCAACACTAGCATCATCAATCTCTGAATCACCCAATACTGAATCACAGAAACCTTGTCAACAAAATGCAGTCACCAGAACACAGAGCAGAACATTGAACTCTGCAACAATATTTAGAACCAACTGTATCATCAAAAATCATGCATCAGAGTGCATACGCTACTTGTAAGTGCCGAAACAGTGTGTATACGCAACTTCACCAAGGTGAACCGGTGTATATGTCATTAATTACTTACTTATAACTTTGCTCCACTTCCTGACTTCAGACGTAATCAGATCATTACATATAAAAGGATAATATGCATGTTAGCAACCATATCTAGTCCATCATATCACATAAAGATAAGTCTTTATGATCCTGATCCATTATAGATGTCATCCATCCACATTGAAAATCAACCAATCTGAATATGCAGAATACTGACACTAGTAAACAGTCACCAGAACTCAGACTACCAGAACCACTTGTAACTTCAAATATCATAGTGTATATGGTATACACTACTTAGATGTATATAACCTGCGTATGTATGCGCTTTTGTCAAAGTCAACCAGTAAATACATCTGTAAATATTCATTCATGAGTTGCAGCTATTTCAAACTTTAAGTTATACCCAGATCAAAACATTACATGCGTCAGTATACAGATCTAAAATAAACATGATCAAACCGTATAGAGATGATTCATTCCACGCCATTAGATCATGATCTATCCTTAGATCTTGTTCTCCATCAACCGTTGAGATTCCTCCTTATCTCAGATCAAGCAAAGCATCATGAACCCATAACCTGCATACCAGATCTCATACTTCATCAGATATTCAAGACTTTCTCAATTGCCTTTGCCTAATGATCTTCTTCTCCTTTTATAGTCTTAGGCCTTACTCAATACCATGGTACAAAACCATTGAGAACCAATACTAGGGACCCAATACCTGGGTTCAACACTTCAAACGCAATACCAAGGACCAAAACCATAGGTCTAAATACCATGGACCCAAAAATAAGCTTTCCCACATGTACGCGCTTTTCCATGCATGAAAGTGTGTGCATACGCATATGTGACTTTTGATCAGCAATCCCGCGTGTAAACACGCCTTTGTATATAGTGAACCTGCGTGTATACCCTACTTGGTATATAGCGAACCTGCGTATAACCTACATATGTACGTGACTTGGTATATAGTGAACCTGCATATATACTCTTCTTTCTTCATTCTTTGTAGTCTGATCATCAACTCTTTGCTACTGACCTGTTGCACTATGATCTGTCATCTGTGTGAGTTTCCATCAAGGACAACACTTGTATCATAATGCCAACAATCTCCCGCTTTGGACTTGATGGAAAAGCTAACTTGTCATCTAATTCCTTTGAGATGTCCTGCATCCCATGTATTCTGTCACATCTGATATCTCTTCTGTAGATTCATCTAGTTATATATAAGTGAGTTGTTCTTCTACGAGTGGGTTGTAATCAAGTACAACACATGCATCATAATGCCAACAATCTCCCCCTTTGGACTTGATGGCAACAACACCAAATCACTCTCCCCCTTTGACATCAAGGGCAAAGGGCGGACCAAGATATTCTCTTTCCTTTGATAAACATTCCACTATCCATACTCCCCCTGAGTACCTGCTGAAATCTCTGAATGAGCTCCCCCTTTGTATATGCCAAGGTGTACCAATCTGTCCATGATCCCTCTGAGTACATGCTAAAATCTCTACTCTGCTGAAGTGTGTTGTTCATGCTCCCCCTGACTATAAGCAAGGTCTGCAAAAAGATGTTCTACAAGAATAACATGACTCTATCATACATACATCCATCTCCAAACCAAGTGGGGATATACCAATATTGACTCATCCACCCAACCAAGTGGGGATACACCAGATACCAAATGTTTATACATGACTAAAATATTACATCATCCTTCCCATGCATAGTGGGGGTACAAATTACAACATATGACCAAAAGAGATTCATCAAATGACTACAATAGATAGAGACAAACTATTACATCAAGAGTTTTGTTATGACCTTCACATGACATTTATAACAGAGACCAAACATCTAAATAAGACCATGATAGTCACAATGTATGATCTGCTCCATAAGCATCTATCAATAGCATCTAGACTAGCAACTGAATCATTCACATTATATCATATGTGATAAACACCATAGCCATCTCATCAACATCAAGATCTGCATGATCTTATATATCATCCAAGTATCATCACTTGGGAACATCTACATCAATCAACATATGTAAGTATCAACCTATCATCATATAGGTAAGAAATCATCATCATCATGTCTCCAATAATGAAACTTTAAGTAATCATCCATGTATCCAGCATATTGTATATATCACTATGTAACAATAGCAATCCTCATCCATGTGAGTGCCAAGAACTATAGGAACCCTGCATCGTAACTGTAATATATGTTGACAGCGGCATATGAGTGACTCATCATCAAGTATATTCAAGCTTCGTACTTCTCCTTATCCTGATGAAGATCACCATGTAAGCACCATATATGCATCATCAACCACAAATCTGATCTGAACACCAACTATGTAACCCCAAGAATCATATGAGATTTTGTCATGGACAACTCATAACCATAGCAAGATGTATCATTTAGCCATATAAGCATCATCACCAAGGACTACTAACCATAATGCCAACAATGCATTATTAAAGGCATATGCTCCCCCTGAACCTGTGCCATATTGCTTACTGTCAGATCTGATCATGCATATATCAGCAAGAAGTATCAAGGCATCATCATCATTAATTTAGGATCAAAACACTTTTAAACATCTTACAAATATCAAGACATTTCCACACATCAACAACAGATTGTAACCATTATCAAACAGAGCAAATAATGGACTGAATCATATCAGACCCTTTTCCTGAGTTTGTCCCACAGCTTTTCATCAAACTAACATATATGTGACTGTGCAGTGTCTAGCTCGTGTATATACACAACTTTTCTTCATGAAACTTGCGTATGAGATTTAGAACAATGAAGCTTCACACTTTCAGTTCCCTCTAAGTCTGTTATGTTTGTACATTGTGCTGTGCCACATTTTCCTGACTGTACTTCCTTCTTCTTCCATATCTTCAAGTGTGATGATGTTTTCTCCTTTCGGTATGGTGCCCGTACTTTGTTCCTGCATTCCTTAGCTATATGTCCAAGCTTGTTACATGCATAACATCTCATATATTTCATATTCCTTCTGTAGCAATCAATAGCTTTGTGACCAAACATATTGCAAGAAAAACAATATCCCTTAAAGTACCTGGAACGTGATGAGCTTTCTGTGTGATGGTCTTGAACCATTCTACTTCTGCATCTGGCTGCAACATGTCCAAAATTATGACATACATAACATTCAACATTATTCTTTTGAGGAATTGACTGATTATCACTTCCATAGTTAGGAATAAAAGATTTTCTTTGAAGAATTTCTTTCCTTGGTTGTTGATGGAATTGACCTCTCATCTCCTTGTTGAGCATTTCAGATTTTGCATTAGAGTCCCTTGTCTTACTTTGTGAACTAGCTTCTCCTTCAACAGATTCATGAAAACCAAGACCAGTTTTGATAGTAGGAGACCTTTGACTACTAAGTATATCATCCAAGATCTTAGTACTATCTTGAAATCGTAAGAGCTTATCCTTTTCTTCTAATTTATCTTTTAGAATATTTACCTCAACCTGATGTTGCTCTTCCTTTTCAAGATACTTCTTCTTCATGTTTTCTTCAGCTTTTCTTCCTTCTCCCAACTGATGTCTTAGTTCAAGAACTTCATTTTCTTGTTTTTCAATAGCTTGGAGTAGTTCTTTATTCTGCTTATTTGATTCTTCAAGATCTTCTTTTAGCGAAAGGATCGTAGCTTCAAGACTTTCATAGTAACTGGATCTATCTTTGAGTTTCTTGATTGTTTTGCTCCTTTCATTGACTTCATTTCTTAATGATATCACTTCATCCTGCAACTTTTGACATTGATCTTCCTTGTCCTTGAATAACTTCCTTACTTTGTTTCTTTCCTCTAGTTGAGCTTTTAGTTTGGTAGTTTCTTCTTTGAAGGCACATTCCCTTTTGTTCAATAGATCTTGTTGATCTCTAATTTTGTCTGTAAGCCTTTTAAATTCTGCCTCTGTTTGATATCTTTCTTGCTCACCCATAAGAGAAAATTCAGTTGTTTCGCTATCACTTTCGTCATCTTCAAATGGATGGATAAATGTATCACTAGAGGATAACAAATTCATACCTGATAGTTCTTTTGCTTGTTCATCTTCATTCTGAATCTGAAGTGCTTCTTCCACATATTCCCCAATCGATTCTCCCACTATCATAACTCTTCTGAGATGTCTTCTTCTTCTTAGGTACTTTCTTCTTAAGCTTCTTTCCCATTGATCTACGGATCTCCTTCAAGCCATCAAGCTTCTACCAAAGGACCTGCTCTGATACCAATTGTTGGAAATAATACTGAGAGAGGGGGGGGGGGTTTGAATCAGTATTATTAAATCAATATAAATTTTTCATTTCCATATTAAGATTCATATATGCTACTTCAGTTAAGGCAAACCGCGTGTATACGCAACTGTGTGTAATGCAACAAGCGTATATCCAGTAAACTTATGATTTAGTTAGTTGATCCTTAATAAGTGCATCAGAACATTATTAACCATATGAACAGTAAACAAGAGCAGTAAAATAGAATAGATCATCACACACAAGAAGCACACATGAACACCATTATGTAAGGTGGAAACCCAATGTGGGTGAAAACCACCTGCTGCAAGTCATCTCAATCTTCTTTTTAATAAGAAACTTCTTTTACAATGGTTCTGTACTGGTGCATTCTTATACCAATACGCAGGCTTCTACCTGCAGAAGGCTACAACCTTCTCTCCTTCTCCAGACTCTCCTGGAAGGGAGCTACAACCCCCTTAGCTCTTGTACTAGCCGATCCATTTACTAGTACGTAGGTGCTGGCCTACTAAAATGCTCCAACATTTACTTGTTTTCCAGCTGCTACTAGAAGGGAGCTATCAACCCCTTAGCTCTTGTACTAGCTGATGTACTAGTACGTAGGTGCCGACCTACAGAAGGCGACAACCTTCTCTTTCTTCCTCCAAGTACCACATTTCATAAATTTTCAGACTGGATACTCATGGACCACAACATCATAATCTGAAAGGCCACGTTTCATCCAATTTTCATACTGGACCCATCAATATCATTGAAGCACACAATCAATCAACACTAGCATCATCAATCTTTGAATCACCCAATACTGAATCACAGAAACCTTGTCAACAAAATGCAGTCACTAGAACACAGAGCAGAACACTAAACTCTGCAACAATATTCAGAACCAACTGTATCATCAAAAATCATGCATCAGAGTGCATACGCTACTTGTAAGTGCCGAACCAGCGTGTATACGCAACTTCACCAAGGCGAACCAACGTATATGTCATTCATTACTTACTTATAACTTTGCTCCACTTCCTGACTTCAGACATAATCAGATCATTACATATACAAGGATAATATGTATGTTAGCAACTAGATCTAGTCCATCAGATCACATAAAGATAAGTCATTATGATCCTGATCCATTATAGATGTCATCCATCCACACTGAAAATCAACCAATCTGAATATGCAAAATACTGACACCAGTAAACAGTCACCAAAACTCAGACTACCAGAACCACCTGTAACTTCAAATATCATAGTGTATATGGTATACGCTACTTAGATGTATATAACCTACGTATGTACGCGCTTTTGTCAAAGTCAACTAGCGTATACATCTGTAAATATTCATTCATGAGTTTCAGCTATTTCAAACTTTAAGTTATACCCAAATCAGAACATTACATGCATCAGTATACGGATCTAGAATAAACATGATCAAACTGTATAGAGATGATTCATTCCACGCCATTAGATCTCGATCTATCCTTAGATCTTGTTCTCCATCAACCGCTGAGATTACTCCTTAGCTCAGATCAAGCAAAGCATCATGAACCCATAACATGCATACTAGATCTCATACTTCATCAGATATTCAAGACTTTTTCAATTGCCTTTGCCTAATGATCTTCTTCTCCTTTTATAGTCTTAGGCCTTACTCAATACCATGGTCCAAAACCATTGAGAACCAATACTAGGGACCCAATACCTACGTTCAACACTTCGAACGCAATACCAAGGACCAAAACCATAGGTCTAAATACCACGGACCCAAAAATAAGCTTTCCCACATGTACGCGCTTTTCCGTGCATGAAAGTGCGTGCATACGCATACGCGACTTTTGATCAGCAATCTTGCATGTATACGCGCCTTTGTATATAGTGAAACTGCATGTATAACCTGCATGTATACCCTACTTAGTATATAGCGAACATGTGTATATACGCAACTTGGTACATAGTGAACCTGCATATAACCTGCATATGTACGCGACTTGGTATATAGTGAACCTGCGTATATACTCTTCTTTCTTCATTCTTTGTAGTCTGATCATCAACTCTTTGCTACTGACCTCCTGCACTATGATCTGTCATTTGTGTGAGTTGCCATCAAGGACAACACTTGTATCATAATGCCAACAAAGTCTAGGCAGCTATGGTTGAAGGGCGGGGACAAGAATTCGGCCTTTTTCCATAAGCAAACAACAGTTCAGAAAATTAGGAACAACATTACCTCTATCATAGATAGTGAAGGAAATCAACAAACCAGCCAAGGTGCTATCAAGCAAGCTGCTTCAGATCATTACAAAGAGCTCCTAATAGAAAATGGAGAAGAAGAAGACTACACAGACCTATTACAATATCTGCCAAAAAGGATCACTGCTGAAATAAATGAAAATCTGAGAAAAGAGATAGAGGAAGAAGAAATAAGAGGAGCCATCTGGGCTCTCCAACCAGACAAAGCTCCTGGCCTGGATGGATTTCCAATCTGCTTCTATAGAGCTCATTGGGGAACTATTAAAAAAGACCTCATCAAAATGATGAAATGGATTCAGCACAAGAGGCAAATTCAAGGCTACACCAATTCCACCCACCTAGCCCTTATTCCCAAGGAGAATTGGCTCACATCCTTCTCCCGTTTCTAGCCTATTTCTCTTTGCAACTCCTATTATAAAATATTTACTAAGATTTTGGAAACCCGTCTCAAACCCCTACTTCCATCGATTATCTCTGAAAACCAAGGTGGATTTATGGACAATAGGAAAATATCAGACTCCATCCTCCTTTTTCAAGAAGCAATCCATTCCAGCCATTCTAGGAAAGAAAAGGGATTCATCCTGAAGTTGGATTTGGCTAACACCTTTGATAGGGTCAGTTATTCCTTCCTAATTGTTGTTCTCCAAAAAATGGGCTTTGCTGGTCCCTTTCTTGAAATCATCAAAGCTTGTATCATGGGACCTTGGATCTCCCCACTGGTTAATGGCGGACCTAGACCTCCCTTTCAATCCTCGAGAGGGCTGAGGCAAGGCTGCCCTCTATCCCCCTAGTTGTTTATCTTGATGGCTGAATCTTTCAGTAGTGCTCTCAACCATAAGAGACGAGTTGGTCTCATTATTGGCATAAAGTATGAAAATGGAGTTAAAAGCATTAACCACTCCCAATTTGCTGATGACACCTTGCTTATAGGAGGAGCGTATATTACAATTTCTCGTCGATTTAAAGCTCTTCTGGACAAATATATGAGATATTCAGGAGGCATGATCAATCATCTAAAAAGCTGCATCTATGGTTGGCATGCCTCAACCCAAACTCTTCATAATATAGCCAACATTTTTGGGGTTCCTTGCAAACTAAATTGGAACCATTTCAACTATCGAGGAATGCCTGTAAGCATTGGGCCCTTGAGAGCTGAAATCTGGGATACAAATCTTGATAAATTGAAGAGGAAAGTTTAGCAGTGGGGATATTCTTGGCTTAATCCGGCAGGTCGACTTGTCCTCCTCAAATTTGGACTCTCATCTCTTCCGCTTTACCAATTCACTCTTATGCAGGCTCCAACCACTTTCCATAAGAAAGTGGAAAGCATCCTCCAGCACTTCCTCTGGCAAAGAGGGAAAAATGAAAAAAAGAAGTTTAACCTTGTTAGCCGGAAGCAAGTTATCCAAATTTAGGACTGTGGAGGACTTGGAATTCGATCACCTAAACTCTCAAACTTAGCTTTTGGAGGTAAGATTGTGTGGAGACTTATTGATGAACAACAGGCATGGTGGAAAAGATTTCTTGAAGCCAAATACCTCAACAGCCCAAGACAACAACTTTTGGACTGTGAAATACCCACTAGAAGCAGTTCAAAAGTTTGGAAACTTTGTAAAAAATTTATCCCCTTTATGGCACAAAAATATCCAAAGTTCCCAAGGGTGGCAACAATGTCAGAATTGGAGCAGACAAGATAATGGGGAATCAATCTACCAGTAGCCAACCAGGTACGGATCAAATCCTCCTCTTCTTATACAACAAAGGAATACACTATCTGGACCAAATCTCGCAATAGGACATTAATTCACAGACTTGGAAGGGATGGAGCTTCCCTCCCATCCCAGAGATCTCAAGCAGAGCTTTGACAACCTTCAGATTCATCTCCACAACATTGCACCTATTATAAAAAATGGCATTGATAACTTTTGTTGGGATCCCACAGGTTCTAATTACACAATTCAAGCTAGTCACCATTTCTTGTACAATAGGGACTATCCTGCTCCCCCTTGGACACACTGGAAAACTGTTTGGAAGTCTGAGACCATCCCCAAAATTAAATTTTTCATCTGGACCCTTTTGAAAGGGAGAATCCTCACCTTTGAAAATTTGCAAAAGAGGGGTATTGTTGGGCCCACCTGATGCCCAAACTATTAAGAGGCAGAAGAAACTACCCACCACCTTTTCATCACATGTCCCTTTGCAATCTCTTGCTAGAATGGAATCTCCCCTATTGGCCATCTCCCTTGGAACCCCCAGCATTCCATTGGTGAGATCCTAAGCCTCTAGAAGAAGAGTTACCCTTGGTAGCATAAGAAGAACATTATAGTTAAAAGAGTGTGGGATGCCCTTCCTTACGCCCTTCTGTGGAAAATTTGGCTTGCAAGAAATTTCAAGATCTTCAGAGACAAGGAGACCATCACAAGGAAACTCTACAACAAAGCTAAAAGTTTAACGCTAGAAACCATCTCTGCTAAGAACATAAAGAAAATTGATGTTGTCGGCCTCTGTGTAGAAGAAAGAGACTTTATTGGCAGCTTGATAGACAGGAGCATCCAAATAGAAAATGATGCCAGCGACCATTCCAGCACTCCCAGTCACAGTTGGAAAATTAGAATCAAACAAGAAGAATTCTCAGAATGGCTTCGAAATAGCAATTCTCATTACCTCTTCTTTGATGGAGCCTCTAAATCCAATCCTGGAGCAGTAGGCACAGGCGGAGTCATTTATAATCCTAGTGGTAATATCATAGCCACCTTTGAGTGGGGATTGGGACCTTTATCTAACAACAAGGCAGAAGTGCTTGCTCTCTACCAAGGACTAAATCAACTTCAACAGCTCAGTATTAGAAAAATGATGTTTTTTGGAGATTCTGCCACCATTATCAGTCTCATGATCAGCAGTCGTAAGGCTTCCAATCTCTTCATCTAGCAAACAATAAGCAGGTGCCAAAACTCTAAGCCGCCAAAACTTGGATCTTCGATTTTACCATGTGCTCCACGCCTTTAACAAAGAAGCTGACAGATGTGCCAACAAAGAATGTAGCAGATCTAAAGGAAATCTCCTCTGCAACAGTTTAGAATCCCAACATCATCTACCTTGACTATTTTTCCTCATGATCTACGACAACATATTTGAATATGATCTCTACAGCAATCTCAAGAAATATCCTGGTAGGATCCAGCACCATTCTTTTTCTGCCAAATCTCTGTTAGCAATTTTATCTTTGTCCCTCAATCTTGTCGCTAATACTGCACTCTCGATCTCGGGTCGATCATCCTCCCGTGTCTCCCATGAATTTTCCCTTCTCCCTCTCGTGACTTCGTCCCACATATTATGTGGTCTGCTCTCCTTAAATCCGACCTCCCTCTCTCAACTCAGCACTCAGAAGTTTTGGTCTCGTTCCCTTACGCATATTCTTAGTTCTCTATTCAGTAGAGTTCCCCAGCTCCCCGCAGCTTCCTCCCCATCTTCCCTTCCCCGTTTCCCCTTTGTTCCTTCTTCCCCTAGCCTCTGTAGTGTGAGACCTTCTTTCCTCCCCTCTTTATCCCCGAAAGAATATTTCCTTTTCTATCTTGTTCCTCAGAGTTCTTTTAGTCCCAGCTTCATCTCTGTTTCAAGTACTGAATCAGTCTTTCTCAATTTTAGCAGGCCCTCTCTCTCCATACAGAGCAGCAAGAAAGCGCTCAGGACTCAAAGAATGGCTCAGAGTGAAGATTGCCTACACTGCATAGACCTTCAAGCGGAGTTGGAACAAATTTGAGTGCATTAAAAAATCCCGGACTCCAAAATTGACTCACATGCCAGGATGACCAGCGAAAAATACGAAGCTGACCTCAATCTCTTCCTCCACAGGGTCTCCTCGTTCCTGGAACAGTTCAACAAACTAGCCAACAGATGCAGCCACACACAAGAATCAATTGAAATCCTCAAGTACATGCTAGAGAAACGTAATGCTCCCAACACTAGTTCATCAAGCTTCAAGAATGCCGAAGCCAACAGCAATCCAAAAGAATCAACAACTCGTCAGATCAGCCATATCAGCATAGACTAAGATGTATTGCAGATTCTGTCTACTATTGTCTCAGTTTGTTAGAATCTTCACTTGCTCTTGTTTTCCACAAGTCAGAAATGACAAAAGCTTAGGAGAATTTTGTTTCAAAATCCATATCTTAGCTCTGCCTACGGGCCTTAAAATCTTGTATCTCAGGAGCTCAGTCTCCCAAACCTTTTTTGGAATATAAATAGCAACCGACTATGTTAAAAAAAACAGCGATCTGGAAAAGTTTAATAACTATGTGACACATTTCAGGTTCTATGTGTGGACTAGGGTTGTGATGAGATATCTCTAGGAAGGTTTCATTTCATTATGAAATTGAAATGTTTTCATTGTTGCCTTGTGTTGCATGTATTGTTTCCTGTTGTTATTTCAAACCAACCGCAAAACCTTGCCAGAGTAATTCGTTTACTATCATTTTGTTCAAAACCCTACCCATTTAGAAAAGGATCTTAGTGTGTCGTCCCATTGACTTACATTATGCCAAACCCTAACTAAGTTCTTTGATTCTCTCTCATTCATACCTTGGTTGGAATCCTTGTAATTCCTGTGAAAATAAATCAGTATATTTTCCATGGCTCTGGTTATGAGAACTTAGCCTACTGGAGGTGAAATGCTTGAGGTATACAAAGAATATCTTGCCCTATTCAAGAAAGTAGTTTGGTGGGAGCTCATACAATCATTCATGGTGTTGAATTTAGAAGAGGTGAAACAACTTGTGAAAACATATAATGGGAAATTTGCATAAGATGGGGATGTTGAATCTGCAATGAATGAATCTTTCATTATAGAGGTCACGAAATTTCCTGTGGAGGGTGAAATTTAGTCAAATAATTTCCCAGTTAAGGACACGTCATGGGATAAATTCTTCCTTTCAAATAAAAGCACGTATAATATAAAAGGTAATCTTGTGAACTTACTCAACCCTAAGTGGCGTGACTTAGCTCTGATTATTAAAATATATGCAACATGCAAAGGATAATATGGCCTAGTGTTATATTATCACTTTAGGTTGTTAATGGTGTTCTTCCAATATAAATTGAATTTTGCCTTTTTCTTGCACAAGAGCCTAAAAAAATGGCAAAAATTTATCAGAGGAGTTTAAAGAACCTTGAGTATAGTTTCTTTCATTATAGCTTGATTCAAATGTTTCTTGAATTTAGGTTAAATCAATTGGGGGATACTTGGGAAATTTTCTTGTGTTGAAATAGTTTTATTAAACCTTTGGAAAAACACCAAGAGAAAATATTTCTGCAATTCAAGGAAAATGAATAAGGATTTTAAGAATATGTTTAAGAAAACCTTGTTTCTCTATCTCAACTAGGAAACCCTACCTCTCCACTTTCACAAGATGCACCATTTGCTTGCAATAGAATATTTTCTGACTCTTCTCCTTCCCGAATCACCCACGACGTGGCTAAAGGGATTAGGATCGGTTCTGTTGAGAAAAACCATGATCCACAATTGGTAGATAACCTCGATGATGAGCTGAACGACTCTATGCATGCTAACCATTCTAAACCTGCAAAAGACAATGGAGAATGTGAGAAAAATGTCATTTCTTCAACTCATGTCAGAAATAAGAAACTTTCTAGGATGATTTCCAAGGCTAAAATAAATAAGTATAAAATGAAGTCATCTCAAGTTGTTCAGATTGAGAACCTAAAATGTCCTCGCCGGAATAGGATAAGCCATAGGCTGACCCTGTTGAGGGTTGTGGAGACAATTTTGTTTTCAATAAACCTGAAAGCAATGTCAATACTAAACATAGAAAACATAATGATTCTCATGAATGATATCATATGTGGTATTGGAAAGAAAAATATGCCACTGTAATCCCTCACTTGAAAGACCAAATTTGACAGCTACAGGAAAAAAATGAATAGTTGAGGTTACAAAACAAATCCCTTAAAGAGAAATAAGATAAACAAACAATTGAATTTAGGGAAACGTTACATGTGACTAATAAGAAAGTCATTGTGAAGTCCTTCGGTGTCAATCTAATTATCACTTTATATTTGCAAGGATTTGCTTCTTCCAAATGAATGTTCAAAGTCAATATTTTTTTTTGTTTTATGTCTATCTATAAAGAGTTATGGATTATTAGTGGTTTGTTTGAATAAGTTTTGATAATAATAACTATAAAATCTATAATTATATATCCATTATGTAATGCTTTGTTAATTACATGCATTTCTTAGCATAAGAATATTTTCTACAATTGTGTGACCGAATATCAGTTTCTTGTTTGATCTTTTGGATTATAATTGCCAACTAACATGACATATTGAGTCATCATGTTTGATTATTTTTAAAGATAACAGTCTTGTTATGACCAATGGGTCATATCTGTAGGATGGATTTTAGTGCCAAGATATTGGGAACATAAATCTTTTTTTCGTTTTGTAATTATTTTGTATGGGTACCCTTCTGTTATAAATACTTGCAAACTTTGAAAAAAAGGGGGAACACGAGTACTGTAGAATGGTGGGTAAATAGACGGAGATTAATTTTTAGGGTGACATTGATACTTTGGTTTACACAGTGTAAGTTCATGTTGAATGAATATAATTTACAGTTTCATTTCAATAAGCTCATTATCACTTTTGGAATTTCATAGATTTCCTTGACTGTGTTTCAATAATTCTTGTAATTTAAACAATATCTCTCATATGACAGTGTCTCTTTGAGATGATGTTAATATTATCTATTTGTATTTATAGCATAAATTAGTTATGCTTTTTTGTGGTTCGAATTGAGTTATTTTTCTAATGATTGTTTTCTGTAGGAATACATATTATTTTGCATAAGTTGTACTCTTTTAATTTATGAACTGTGTTTTCATGAATTAAATTGGTTACACATACATATATGAATTAAAATAAGATTAGTTGGAATGTTTTTTTTTCTATAATCATTTATTATCTTTCATTTATTATGAAGGGGTGAATCTACTTAGTGTAAAGTGAATGATAAATATGAAATTGAATAGGAAACATAATTAGCCTCATATTTTAATATATTTTACTTGGCCAAAGCATATTTATAATTTTGTATTTCATTTTTTTTAATGTAAAATCTATAAAGAAAATTGAAATTCATTTCATTTCTTTAAAGTAATAACAAGTATAGCTGTGTTTTTTCTTGTTATCTTTACATTTACAGTACACTGTAAGTAATTTGTATTTTATAATCAATCATATTGTATAAAATATATTTCATTCTTTTAATAATTTTTTTTACACTACTAAGGGTTATCCTTCTAGTGTTTTTCCACTCATTGTATATTTGTATACAACTAATTAACTCTACCCTAACTAGTTGTATATATGTATGATAGGAAACCCTATTGAGGCCTAATGATTTATTTCTCAAAAGAGAAGGAAATATTAGGGTAGCATAGCCATAAAACTTGGTAAGGGAAGCTATCTTGAATGGATTTGGTTATTAAAGAACCCCAGACCGGATTGTTCCCTCTAGTTGACGAGTGGGTCAATTCTTCCCGTCAACAAAGTCCAAAAATATAAAGATAAATAAAAACCTAATGGTGTAAATTTCATATTCTTAAAATAGTTTAACAAATATTTTGTGATGAATGACTTTAGTGGAATATCCACAATAGCTTATAGATCATTATCTTTTATAGCAATTCTGTTTCACTCTCCTAACACAATACCTCACCTATATTTTCCTCTAAACATGGTTTGTTGGTATTTCTATTGGCCCTTATTCTCCTTGGATCTTCACTCAAAAATTTACCTACATTTTACTCTTCCATGTTCAAGCTTCACAAGCTTAAGGGTTTCTTCTCACCACTAAAGTCTTCTTCTATCTCCTTGCACTTTTATTTTCATTCTATTTCTATAGCTATTAATAACTTTGTTTTTACTACATTCAACTCATCTTTTCCATGTATAAATGAAGTTGTGCCTAAATGAAGAAAAAAGTGTATGTTGTTGCAGGAGCTTCTAACTTGCTGGGAGATCTCATCTCATTTTCCTCATCCAAGTCTTCTCCACCTACGCTTCAAAAGTCCACCAAACCCTAATCCGAATTCTTGTTTTGTAAGCAAAGTGGACATTTTCCTTGAGAAAGTCCAACCATCTTGAAGCCTTGGACTGAGCCTTGGGTAGTGTGCACCTCCTCTATGCCTTATTTGCCCATCAAACACCTTTCCCACACTTCATTATACCTTTCCTACCTCCTTATAAGCTTTCGACATGTTTCCTATAGTGAAACAGGGCATCATGTAGTAGAACTAGGACATCCTGTAGTACTACGGGAAACCCTGTAGCAACCTTTTTTAAGCACGAATTGAGTAGAAATGGTCATTTGAGCTTAGGTTAGGCCTCCACTTGGCTTCCCTACCCTTGAATCCAGTCCAGACCTATTTCCCCATACATGTCTCCCTACCAAAGAAAAAATTTGTTAAATTAGCATTTGCATTCATAAAACTAAAAATCAAAAAGGCTTTTTCTACAATTTCTAAGTTAGCACATGCATGCAGTAGTCACAGTAGTTCTTAGATAAAATTTCATGCTCAGTTAGTCCAGATAACTAGATGTTATATACAAGGTTAAGTTAGGTCTCTTTTGCAAGAAAAATGTGCAAATTCTTAGCTAGATGATTTCATGTCACTTTATAACACCTTCCAATTCAGCACTTTCATTTCCTAGAGTAGACAGTATTCCCTTTTTGCATTAAGAATAATTTTCCCTTTTCCATTTGGTAGTCAGACTCCTTCTATTCAATAGAAGACTGGTTTGAAAACCCCTAGTGCTCTATCACCCAGTTGAAAAGTGACAAGAATAGACCATTGCATCTATTGTGTATACAAGACTGTCACCTCCAAGTTTGTACAAAGCCCGGTGTCGAGTAGTAAAAAGGGTCTTTTTCACCTCTATTTACCCTACATTAATTATCAATCCAGGAATGATTTGTTATCTCAAAGAGTGTACTCAGTTTGAGGCGGTCATTTTTCAGAGTAATGCTAGTAGTATAGTGCTTTCAATACAAGAGTAAACAGATTCTTGGAATAAAATCTACTTACAAAAAGAAACTTAAGACTCAAATCATGAACTCAGAAAGCTACAACAATTTATCAATCAAGGGTATAGTAACGGTAACTCTTCCCTTTGTAAACTGATGCAATTAAAAAGCAATCAAGGAAAAGATCATCAACCTGGGAACTAGACAACATATGTCAATGTTCACTACAGTTTCAGATCGTTCTGCACACCAAAGCAATGGTAATGCAAATGAAAGGAAATGGAACAGTGACTAATCTATTTAACAGGATTGAACACCAAAGCCTTAACCTACAGAAATGAATGAAGCAATAATTGTATCTACAGGAATTGAGCAACAATATTTTCTTTAGAAATTATTTGAACAACAAATGGAAATGGGACAACAACTTAAAGGAAATGAAATATTGAACAACAACTTGACTCAAATGTAAATGCACAACAAACCAGATCAAATATTGCACATTGCACTTCTATATTGTGTTAGGCCCCTATACTACTAGTGTAACCCATTATTGTTATTATTATAACCCACTTATTATATTGATGTACCCATGTAGTGCCCATATTGTTACTATTGTGCCCCATAGAAGCCCACTATTGTTATTATGGTGCCCTTACATTATTATTGTTATGTCGGCTCTGATTATGTTACGACCCCTTAGACTCCTATATATAGAAAGGAGGTCTTTTCATTTGTATCATCCAAGAATTGTTCATTTATGTAATGTAAAGGAGGTTTCCCCCTCAAAGAGGCTGAATTCTAAGGTGTTGATCTATCTTTTCTATCTTTTCTTGAGCTGGTTTCATAACATTTGGTATCAGAGTTTTGGATTCTAGGGTTTCGTTGCTCCAAACAGGTCATCGTGGAATTTTCGCTATAACTTTTTTCTGCGATGTTTCAGAAGTTGCAAAAAAAACCCATTTGAGAAGAAATCACGCTGAAACTCAGGTCCAAATTTCAGAGCTATTCGCACTATATTTGCGGAGATATGATCTGAGTAAGTTGGTCTTTTTGCAGACTCTTGAATTACATTCCAAACAGGTGACTTGGGGAAAAGCGTCATAACTTTCTCTCTGGGTATCGGATTGAAATTTCGTAAGAAGGTACAGAAAGAGAATGGACTTTAGTTTTATGTATGCATTTTTTAGATCCAAAGGTCGAAATAGTGACTTGTGGCACGTCGTACAAGTTCGCTCTACTGAACTAGTCTATAATCAAGTCATCTTGGGAGATTGTGCATAACTCTTTCTTAGAGAATCCAATTTGGATCAGACTGGTGGCATTGGAAAGAGAACACAGAGGGCTACTATAGGTCACAATTTCAAAACTTAAAGATCTAAAAGTACAGAGTTATAGTCGTTTCAAGGTCAAGCTCCTAAAATCAAGAAAAAGAAAGATGAGGAAGTTTGATGGCAAGGATCCAGTAACTTGGATACTTCAGATGGAGAAATATTTTGATCTACATGGTGTATAAATGTTACAAAAGGTATGTATTGCATATTCATATTTAGAACCAGATCAATTTTTATGGTACGAAGGGCTTTTTTCTCGTAAACAACTTGTTACATGGTCAATTTTCACGAAGGAAATGATAACACATTATGAGGATACAAAGAGCAACACCACAACAATTGGAAAGAGTAAAAGGGCTTTGTGACATAGTGGAAAGCAAAATTATGGAAACTAGGAAGTGTACCCCTCATAACTATAAATATGGAAGTGTTGTTTCTCCTAGCCTTCCACAACCTACAAGGGTTACACCACAACAATTGGAAGAAAAAAGAGAAAAAGGGCTTTGTTACAACTGTGATAGCAAATGCACTAAAGGTCATAAGTGTGCTGAGAAGAAATTATCTTACATAGAATATGAAGAAGAGGAAGAAAAGGAACAAGAAACATCAAAAGAAGAATATATACACCAGGACCCCACCCCAGAGAAAGAAGAAATGAATCATACCATATCTTGTAAAGCATTGGCAATAATTACCACTCCTCAAACTCTCAAGATAGAAGGACATATCAAGAAGAAAAAGGTGCAAGAAGTGAAAGATCACATCAAGAAAGAAGAAATGAATCCAACCATATCTTGTAATTCATTGTTTGAAATTACCACTCCTCAAACTATCAAGATAGAAGGACATATAAAGAAGAAAAATGTTCAAGAAGTGAAAGATCACATCGAGCACCAAGAAATGAATCCAACCATATCTTGTAAAGGATTGGAAGAAATTACCACTCCTCAAACTCTAGAGATAGAAGGACATATCAAGAAGAAAAAGGTTCAAGCAGTGAAAGATCACATTGAGCATTAACAACAAGTTCTCCAACTTTTAAAGGATAACGCCACTTCGGTGCAAAATCAAACGAAAAAACAGGTAGATCAACATCGTAGTGAAAAATGTTTTGATGTAGGTGATTGGGTATTTTTACTGCTACATCTCAAGAAAGCTATTTATGAGAAGGAAATGTTGGAAATACTACATGCACTTAAAAAATGGCGACCTTACCGAATGAGAAGACTCTTCAAGGATGAGGATGTGGAAGCATTGTTTTGTGCTATTTATATTATCCAACCAGATTGGATAAACGAAGCAAGGGATGAATGGAAGAAGGATGAAGAAGTATGGCCACTTATTCAAAAGTTGCAAAAGATCCCAATTCAAACAATATTTCCAAAAATTGAAGAGGAAGGAAAAATCATATTGGAACCTGGAGCAGTCACAGAAAAAAGAACCCGACAGCTACGAAATCGATCAATTTCATAGTATCTCATCAAGTGGAAGAACTTACCCACTGAATATTCCACATGGGAGGACAAGAATTTTATACAGAAGCATCAAGAACTACTCAAGCGTTGAGGACAATGCTTTTTGAAGTAGAGGGGCATGTTAGGCCCCTATACTACTAGTGTAACCTATTATTGTTATTAGTATAACCCACTTATTATATTGATGTACCCATGTAGTGCCCATATTGTTACTATTGTGCCCCATAGAAGCCCACTATTGTTATTATGGTGCCCTTACATTATTATTGTTATGTCGGCTCTGATTATGTTATGACCCCTTAGACTCCTATATATATAAAGGAGGTCTTTTCATTTGTATCATCCAAGAATTCTTCATTTATGTAATGTAAAGGAGGTTTCCCCCTCGAAGAGGCTGAATTCTAAGGCGTTGATCTATATTTTCTATCTTTTCTTGAGCTGGTTTCATAACAGATTGAAAGAAACAGTGATTTGAGTTTTGTTATAACAGTATGAATCACGGTTATGAAGAAATAGCAATTGTGATCACGGTGGAGCAACAATCCCAAATGAACAGCAATCACGTTTAAAAGTAAACCATAGACAAATACATAGTAATACCGATTTATGAATATACAACATTGTTACTCCGTAATCGAACAACAATGGCAATCTGTAATGAACAACAATGTTATATGATAATAACAGTTTTTAAAGGAACAACGATGCGATATAAAGTTATAATGAATAGCATAACATTCTTGTTACATAGAATAACATTACTTATTCAAGTAGACAAAATATAACAGAACCGATATGTAAAATAATAAGGAACATCATATTACTGAACATGGCAAATAAGAGAAATCAAACCACACAAGAATTGGAAAATAATGGTACAGGAGCAAGTGATCCACCATGGCCGGGCCCTTAGCCTCTAGGGACACACTGCTTAAGATTACTCCAAAATCAAAGACGGAACAACAACAAAGTTTATGTATTAAGCATCAAAATAGAGTTACAGTAATCACTCTTTTAGAGAGAGTCAATGATCAAAGTTTCAATTACAACAGTGAATTTCATAAAACATCAATAGTTTTTCCCCTGTGCTAGCAATTTTGCCCCCTTCTTATAGCAGCCGAGCGGAGATATCAACGATACAAATAATCTTTAAGGTAGCAATCCCTCAGGATCAAAGGATGCTGAGGGATTCGCCATACTGTTAGCTCTCAATTATCTTCTTGTTTTCTTGTGCCGATTTGGTATCTCCTTTTCCTTTTCCTAGCTGATACGCCCAATTTGGATTGCCTCGTTTGAATGCGGTTCCCTGTCAAAGGGACAACAATTAACTTTGTCTTGTCTTTTCCTTTAGAATGGAGATCTTCCGTTTTCTCCTTTTTTTGCATAGAAAAAGGGTAATTATTAGTCATTTTCCATTGCATACAATCTTCTAGACTTTATCATAATCTTTTGCCATATACTTATTTCATAACGTAAAGAAGTTATGAATTTAAGGAAAATATGACAAAATAGGTGGTAATTACATACCTTCTCTAGTGCTAAAAAAACCCCCTTGCTTACCCTTTTCCATGCCCTCATGAAAACATTGTAATTGGCATGAAAGGCAGTTAGGGAATAGGCTGGAGAAGGGATCTCATGAGGTGGTCTACAACCATGATTGCTAGCTAGGAATTCAAAGAAATGTCATGTCTATCCTTCAGGCATTTCATATAAGGCTTGATATCCTGGTGCAGGGTGCCAAATAATTCGACTTCTGAACCTACAGCCTAACCAAGACGGGCCTTCTCTCAAAACGAGGTCACCATAGATACCCAAGTAGTCAGAAATTAGCTTAAATTTCTCATAATTGAATGGTTATCGGTTTTGGATGTTCAGATTAGAAGTCTGGTATCAAAATTTGGTTGTTGCTATGGAAAGGTCTTTGATAGTAGAGAGGTATTCTACCCCTTGCTGTATGACTGCTGTGTGGATAGGTCCCAATGCCTTGATCACTCCTCGAGTTCTCATTAGGCTCCTATGTTTATTCCATAATTGCTGTGGGTCTCTAGGTTCACCTCTTACCCATAAGTCTAGTCCATTCTCCTATCTTTGAAAGACATTATAAGCTTTAAGCCACTTTATTTGATTAACACCAAAAGAAATGAATGCCTGCAATTGGACATCACCCACAAAAGGGCTAGGGTTCTGATCTGTTTCTCCATCTAATACAAGATTGTGCAAATAGAATTCACATAACAGCCGCTGAACTTTTACTCCATAATGTTTACAACAATTTATAAAGTCATCAATTGTATTTATCTCTATAGGTACTCCTGCTTTGACAGCTTTAATTTTCAATTGTAAATATCTTTCCATTAAAAACAAAGCATAGTTCCTAGCAGGTGCCCTACACGCTAGAATGTCAGTATATAGAGAGCATAAGGTATCCATTTGTTTGATGACTATATCTAGTCTATGAGTTACCTTTTTTACTCTTTCTTCTTCCTTTCGCCATCCTTCAAAGGCCTAGCTTTCGGATATGTTAACATTCCTCAGTTGCTGTTGTAATTTCTCATATTTTTCTCGAGGGACAGTCTGCTCTGTAAGTTTCTCTATTGTTTGTTGGGCGTGTGCCAAATCTGTCCGCAGAGTTACTGTCCTTGGATCATTATCCAACATAATAGTTGTAGGCGGGAGATCTACTTGGATCTTCTTATTACTGCGTCTTATCTTTATGGTCCGAGTTTCCTCAGAGGATGGTGCCTCTGTCTGAATTTCCTTGTCACAGGCCAATACGTTGTCTGTTTGTACTTCGACATGGGCAACAGCCAGATGCTGTTCCTTCTGATTTTGAATAGCAGGTTGGATTTGCATCCTCTTGATCTTTTTCTTAAGGGGTTTTGTCTGAGAAGTTACCTGATTTTCCACAGAGGTTCCTTTTGACTTCTTCCCCATTTTCAAAACCCTTATATGTTGTCGAAGTTGCTTAATCACGTTAAGCAGTCTCTGTTGTTCCTTTCACAATATTTTAATTTCCTCTGTTTTCTTGGAAGGAATAGTCGTTCATTTACTATGGCCTGGACTTTGTACCTCAAGTGTTGTGCCTTCGTCTTGGCCAATTTCCTTATTTTCTTCTCGGGTTGCTTCTTCAATGCTATGATGATTAGGTTGTTCAGGGGTAAAAACCCTAGCTTGCTCTGCTGCTTCTTAGGTAACCTCTTCTTCTACCCCTTCTTCATCGAGAAATTCTTCTGGTGTATTCTGACTAGGAACAGATTGTTCCTCTTCTTCGTTCTCGTCACTCTTTGTTCCAGATACACTCTCATCAGAGTGATCCTCTTCTCCTTCCTCTTCATCGCACAGTTCTTCAGGTGCATTTTTTTCATGGTCAGAGTGCTCCTAGGGTCCTTCTTCCTCATCACCCAGTTCCTCGGGTGCACTTTTGTCATGAACAGAGTGCTCCTGTGGTCCTTCTTCGGTGTGGGGGTTAAGCGGGCTATGAGCTTGGACATATTCACCCATATTGGCCAGAATCTGGGCCAATTCATCTTCCTGTAGCGGGTTTTGCAGTGGACTTCCACTGCATTGCTCTGCTTCCTCTTCCTCCTGACCGGATTGCTCAGTCTCTTCCTCCAGTTCTCCTTCATCATTTTCCTCCAATTGTTTTTCATTCTCCCCACCTTCCAATTGTGGGGGTTCTTCGTCTCCTGAATCGTGTATCTCCACAGGCTGACTACTATCTTCCTGGCGATTTCTCAGTATTCCCCTGATCCTTGCCAGTCTGACAGATTTCCTTCATTTCAGAGGTCTGCTCAATGTATAGGCAACATGTTTTTGTTTTGGGGCTGGCAAAGCCAGTCCTCCATCTATCGTGAAAATCAATTCTTCCCAACTGCTCTGTTGTTGGGCAAGGCTGTGGCTGATTATCAGTCGTATTAACCCATGGTGGCTTACTACTAACTCTAGATGGCGAGATTTCTTCATGCTTCGGGCAACATCATGTAATGAATAATTTAAAAACACAGGCAAATTCACAGCGCACTTTTGCTTTAACACAGCTAGAAGTTTAAGATGTCGTGGTCTTACCATGTCTTTCCTGTCGTTACAAGTGATGTAGCTCTAGATAACTTTTTCCAATTCTACCCACTACTCTCCCAAGGTTGCCGATAAAACTCCATTTACTTTTATACTCAGGTTCTGCCCTTCATCTTGGAATATTTTCATGGCGTCTCACAATCTCACATTTTTTAGAGTCCACACAGGTCTAGTAGCTGGTAGTCCCAAAACCTCTGCAATTATATCGTCAGTGACTGCTATCTGTCTCCCTCTCACCATGGAATGATGTCCTTGCAAGTTTTATAAAAACTCAATTTCCACCGTCTCGTTGGATTGCTGTAGATGGTTAAGATAAACTATCCATCCTGCCCTTGCTAGGATCTCTTGCGTAGCATCAGATACCATCAACACCTGTGGCTCACGGCGAATTGATCTTCCTCCCATGCTTGACACACTGTAAAAAGAACACAGATATGGCAATGGAACAGCAGGCCATTCTCACTATTAGAAAACACATAGAAGATGATGGAACAACAAGTTGTTCGAATCTCAAATTTACTAATAATTTTTGTAGAGAAAAACACACAAATAGCTTCGGAACAGCAAGCCATGCATATTGGGAAACAAAATACTGTTAAGCTTTGCTATTCCTGAGTCATTAATTGTCTGAATGATAAGCTAGCATGTATGCCAACAAATTATGGGGATCACATGTTCACCTTCGCCCCCTCTACAATGTGATAGGCTGACCCCGACCATCAAATGAAGAAGTAGTGTGTTGAACTGCCATAGTACATAGTCATAAAGGAACAACGTATGTAGAAATGCCATGTTTACAATGACAAGCGGATTGCCAAAATCGAGGTGTATAATAGAATCGCTTAATAAATAAGGAAATGTCGTGATATGATGCGAGAATTGGAGGATAGTACAGCTGACGTGCATAAAAGGTCTTATGCGATCATTATCAACTTTTACCATCATAATTGATTTGTAATTGATTTTCATGTATCAAAGGTTTGTAAGGATTATATATATAGTCTCATTTGAATCATTTATAAAGATATAAGAAGAAGGGTTTTATAATTGCTATTGGTGTATAAGAAATAGGACTTCAATACCATCAACAGAGCTCTATTGCCCATAGGTGTCCATAACCTTGACAGAGTTGTTTATTTCACCCTTGGAACCATAATCCTTTGTATATGCCTAGGAAAGTGTTGTGCAGTGTCAGAATGGAGGCCATTATGCTAGCTTGGTAACCAAATGAATCATAATTCCATTTACCAGGAAGGAGTGAAAGGTGGGCAGGCCGGCTCATGATGAGGCCTCCTGTTCCAAGGACTCTTTATTTTTTCTGATGTGCCTCTTGGATCATATCCCTGGTGTGGTGGCCATAGTGGGAATGCCACTTCACTTTCTTCCTTATGATCATGGTAGGCTGGCTCTTGATGAGACCCCCTATCCTTCATCTGACAAATCATGTTAGCAATCATATAAACATTTCTTCTTTTTCTTTTATATAGCACTTTTCCTATTTATAATATAGAGGGTGGTTCAACACTCCTTCAGAGTGGGAATGGTGGAATAAGTCTTAACATCTCAATAGAGAAAAATATGCCCTTATTCTTATTCAATAATAATGATCAAAGAGAATTATGGGGATTTAGAAAGAACCATCATGATAAAAATAATCAATCATATCGGTATTAGTAGAATAATGATAGCAAGAGGATCAATAGTTGTGTCCTTTCCTCTTTCCTCTTATCAATTCAAAGCAATTTCTTCTAAAGGTAACGATTTTTATGTGTTGATTTCAGTATCCTCTAGTTTTTGTATTCATTGCATAAATGTGTACTTGTGCTCTAAATGACCATGACTCTCAAAAATGATCTAAATGGTAAAACAAACAAAGAAGAAAATGCAGTCTAAAAATATAGAACATCTACTGTACACAAAATCGCAAGCAAAAGGAAAAATATACTCGAAACTGTTGTGCATTGAGAGGAACAACAGTTGTCCCTTAATTGGAACAACAAAGAAAACAAGCGCAAACAAAAAAAATGTGAAAATGTTGTTCCTTTAGAAAGGAACAACAGAAAAATGAAGGCGTTGTTCCTTCGGAACGGAACAAAAAAATGAAAGTGATGTTTCTTCGGAAAGGAACGACAAAAATGCAGAAGTGTTGTTCCTTTGGAAAGGAACAACAAAACGTAAAAGTGTTGTTCCTTCGGAGAGGAACAACAGAAAGGTGGTAGTGCTGTTCCTTCGAAAAGGAATAGCAGAATGCAGAAATGTTGTTCCTTCGGAAAGGAACAACAAAACGTGAAAGTGTTGTTCCTTCGGAAATGAATAGAAAAATGTGAAAGTGTTGTTCCTTCAAAAAGGAAGAGCAAAACGTGAAAGTGTTTTTCCTTCGAAAAGGAACAACAAAACGGCGGAAATGTTGTTCCTTCGGAAAGGAACAGTGGAATGCAATAGTGTTGTTCCTTCGAAAAGGAACAAAAAAATGGTGGAACTGCTGTTCCTTCGGAAAGGAATAGAAAAATGCAGAAGTGTTGTTCCTTCAAAAAGGAACAGCAGAACGGTGAAAATGTTGTTCCTTTTGAAAGGAATAGCAAAATGCAGAAGTGTTGTTCCTTCAAAAAGGAACAACAAAATGGTGAAAATGTTGTTCCATCCAAAAGGAACAGCAAAATGCAAAAGTTGCAGAAATGCAGAAGTATGTACAGAAAACAAAAGGATTATGTATAGAATGTAAAAGCAATCAAATTACTTAATGAACCAAAGGTGAGGAATATTTCTCTTCCTCAACCAGAATCTGCATGTCGGAGTCTTCGTGGAGTTGCTGGTAGAAGGATTCCCGAGTAAGTGGTTTGCGGTATAATCGAACTCGGTGGCTGTTTGCCTTAAAGGTATGTCTCGATCCATCAATGGTGGTTAGAGTAATGGTGCCATTATCATGTACCTTCTGGATTTCATATGGTCCCAGCCAGCAAGTCTGAAGTTTCCCCGGAAAATCCTGAAACCTGGAATCGTATAGGAGCGCCCAATCTCCTTTGCGGAAGACTTTCTTTTTGATGAGGGCGTCGTGCCATTTGGCTTGCTGTTGTTGGATTAACGTGGTATGTTTAAGAGCAGAGAACCTGATTTCATCCAACTCGTTGATCTACTGTAATCTATTAATCTGGGCCTCGTTTAATTCTAGACCAACTTCTTGTGCTGTTTTCAAGGTCTGTACTTTGAATTCTATTGGAGAGATGGGTTCCTTTCCAAATACTAGCTGATATGGTGAATAACCAGTAGTTCTTATCCGTTTTGTTCAGTATGCCCACAAGGCTTCCAACAATCTTGTAGCCCAATCACGTCTGTGTGATGCTATGGTTTTTGTCAGTATTGCTTCTATTACTTTATTTGTGCTCTCTACTTGGCCATTTTCCTGTGGGTGGTAAGGAGAGGTAATTTTATGTTGAATATGGTAGTTTTTCAATGTTGCAGTGATTTTATTACCAGCAAACTGTGGTCCTCCATCCGTAATTATATCTCTTGGGAGGCCATATCGCACAAATATGTGGAACAGGAACTGTATGACGGAATCCTCTGTAGCTCTTGGTAATGCCTCTGCTTCAACCCATTTGGTGACATATTCTGTTGCTACCAAAATATATGTTTTCTAGTTTGATGATGGATTGATCGGACCAAAAAAATCGAGCGCCCATCATTCGAATGGTTCAATGACTAGTTGTGGGTTCAGGGGCATTTCGTCGGACTGTCCAGGGCGTCCTGCTCTTTGACAACTGTCACAAGCTTGAACAAATTTCTTTGCATCTTTGAAGATTGTGGGCCAATAATACCCTGTTTGCAGGACTTTGTGACCAGTTCATCGATCTGCGAAATTTCCACCACACGGTCCATCGTGACAGGCTTTCAAAATGTCAAAAATTTCATCTTCACAGATGCATCTCCTGATGTGCGCATTTGCCCCTGTATGAAATAAGTAGCCCCCAATCCAAGAAAATCGGGTACTACGCTGGACAATCTGATTTCGTTCATTTGGAGTCAGATGTTTTGGTAATTTTCCTACTACTAAATAATTTGCAACATCATCATACCAGGGTTTTTTAACAATGACAGCGAACAAATTTTCATCTGGAAATTGATCTTCCACTGTTGTTGCGTCCACTAGCTTTGGCATTCGTGAAAGTGGTTTGCGGTATAATCGAACTCGGTGGCTGTTTACCTTAAAGGTTGGTCTTTTATGGTAATGTTGAATTCCTGTAATAAAATCAGCCATATTGTTACTCTACCATTTGTGATTGGTTTATTTGCTAAATACTTTATGGTAGAGTGATCTGTATATAAAACAACAAGATATCCAGTGATATAATGCCTAAATTTATTTATAGCATGTATTACAGCTAAAAATTCTTTTTCAGTAACAGTATAGTTCGATTCAGCAGGAGACAAATTCTTGCTAATATAATAAGTTTCATATGGTTTTTTGTCTTCTTCCTGCCCAAGGACTGCTCCAATAGCTGTGTCTGAAGCATCTGATGAAATTTGAAATGGCAGGTCCCAATTTGGACCTCTGAGTACTGGGGCTGTTGACACAAGATTTTTAAGATCCTCAAAAGCATGGTGACATTTATCTATCCAAACAAAGTCAACATTCCCTGTCAGTGCGTATAGAGGTGCAACAATGTGACAAAAATGTTCTATAAATCTCCTATAATAACCAGAAAATCCAAGAAAATTGCGTACCCCTGTCTATGTGGTAGGAGTAGGTATTAACATAATTATTTGAATTTTAGCCAGATCTACCTGTATTCCAGCTGCTGAGATATAATGACCTATGATGAGACCTTTAGTCATCATCATATAGCATTTTTCATGGCTTAGGCAAAGCCTGGTAATGATACATCGTTGCAACACCTTTTCTAATGTGTCTAATGCTGGGTCGAAATCATCTTCGTATGGTGTGAAATCATCCATATATACTTCGAGACCTTCATTTATTAAATCTGAAAAGATGTTGAGGATAGCCCTTTGAAATGTGGCAGGGGCATTTCATAGGCAAAAAGGTAAAATTATATAATTAAACGTTCCCCAAGGAAAGGTAAAAGTAGTTTTGTCATGGTCTTCAGGGGCAATCTGAATCTAATTGTATCCATTGAAGCCATCCAAGAAAGAAAAGAATTTCTTTCCTACTAATGTATCTAATACCTGGTCAATGAATGGCAGGGGAAACTGGTCTTTTTGTGTTGCTTTATTTAATTCTTTGTAATCTACAAAAATCCTCCACTTCCCATTCTTTTTTGGCACCACTACAAGTGGAGAGACCCATTTGCTATCGGAGATAGGATAAATAAAGTTTACATCTAAAAGTTTTTGTAGTTCGGCTTTCACAATGTCTTTTAGATGAGGGTTAAGTCTTCTTTGGGGTTGGCGAACAGGTCTTGCATCCTTTTCTGTATAAATGTGGTGTGTACATAACTGGGGATCAATTCCCTTCATGTCCGGATAATCCCATGCAAATGCTTCCTTGTATTTTCTCAGTAGTTGGATCAATTTCTCTTCTTGTTCAGGAGTCAGGTTACTATTAATGTTTAAAGTTTTTCCTGGCTCAATCTCTATAGTTTTGCTATTTGAAACAGAGGTAGTAGGTATCGTTTGGTCATGAGTGTCTTTGAGAGGATCTTCTTCCAATTCATTATCAAATGCTGCCTCTATCATGTGACATTGTATGTGGGATTCAGATTCAGCTTGGTTAACAAAGTTGTTAATAACATCATCCTCTGTTTGATATTTGAAATCGAGGGCATCTTCTATAGTTAATGGGGATCTAATGTTTTCGGTAAGGTATGATACATGATGTTTGTTAGTTTTTATTATTGTGACACTTGGTTGGGCTGGAGGGTATAAGGATATATTCTTGATATTAGCCCCTCTAGTTATGGTCATACTGCCTTGTCGACAGCCAATGTAAGCATCCACAGTCGCAAGCCAAGGTCTTCCTAAAATTAATGGGTGTCCATCAAGTTGGTTTTTGGGATTTATTATCAGAAAGTTGGTAGGATATTCCCAGGAATCAATGGATACCATGACATCATGTAGTGTGCCTTTTGGCCTAACCACTGATCGGTCAGCCAGTTCTAATAAAGTGGAAGTTGGTTCTACTGATGTAATGCCCAGTTTTTGACAGGTGGTGGTTGTTAAGATATTAATTGCAGCCCCTAGATCAACTAAGGCATTTGAAAAGGTTTGTCCGTTGATTTGTACTGTTAGTATTGGATTTCCTGGGTCTTCATATTTGACGGGTGCTTCTTTTCCAAATAATAGGTCAGATAAGGTGCCAACTACTTGGACTGTTGGGTTATTTTTTATCCTCCTCGGTTTTTTTATACATAGCTCTTTGATGGTATTTGCATATATTGGGATGTCTTGGATAGCTTGGAGGAGTGGGGTTTTTATGTACAAGTTTTTAAGTTCTCCCATAATGACAAAATCAAGATGTTCTATAGGTCGTTGTATAATTAATTGTTCTGGGAATGGGGGAGAAGATGTGGTTGCATGGTCATGAGTCTGTTTTCTAGCCACATCTTCTTATTGTAGTGGTTGTTCTACAGGTAACTGATTTTCAACCTGAACATTTTTATCTCCCTCAGTCTCTATAATGCACCCAGATCTTAATTGAAGGTCATTAAACTCCCTTAGATCAGTTTCTAGCTCTGGTGTTTCAATTATTTGAACAGATTGGACCGGTATGTTATTTGGGTTTGGGTTGGGTTGGGCTGGGAGTTGCGGTCTTAAGTTGGACTGGGGGTTTTTTTGTAATGCTGGCAGTGTAGGTAGAGGAAGCAGAATGGTTCCTACTGGCTGATTCATCGGTCTTTGCCAGTTTGTCTGCCAGGCTTGACTCTGTGAAGTAGGAGGGGACCATTGTGTTGGATACGCATTATTTTGCCAATATGGTGGGGTGTAGGGAAAACTTGGCCAATTAGATTGACTTGCTTGATTCGGCCATGGTGATGATGAAGGAAATGGTTGTTGTGACCAATTTGAGAAGGGAGGTTGATTTTGCCACATTGTATTATATTATTGAGCATGATATTGTGGGGGCTGAAAAGAAGAAGCTGGATCAGGGAACATACCTGATTGTCGTGGTTGCCACTAACGACGTTGATTAAGTAGGTACACTGGTTTTGGTTCTTCTTCCACTGCTTTGTATACTGCTTTCAAACCAGAAAGTGAGGGACAACTTTCTGTAGAGTGGTCTTTTATATAAATGGCACAAACTTGAACCACATCTAATGGGCATTCTTTGTGACTGTGTTTCTTTCTACATCTGGGACAGAAGATTGCCTGATTTTTCTCTGCCTCTGCTTGTTTCTGCTTGGCTTGCATAATATCGAGCTGCGTTGTCAGAGTCCCCAATATTTCAGTTTTGAAATTTTCTAATAAATTTCCAATTTCCATGCGAGTTACTCCTTTTCCAAAGATCTTGTTGTCCCTTGTAAACCTGTCATGTTCTGCTGGTCTTAGCCTTGTACTTTCTCGTGAGATCTTGATACATAAATCAATGATGTTAGGAAAACTTTCTTGATAAATGTCTCCTTTTCCCATAATATTCAATGTTTCAATCCATTGTTCCTTCATGCCTTTAATTAATGTTGTTTTTAATACATTATTAGGCAAAGGTAATGATGTATAAGGATATCTTTGAAGATTATACTGAAAACGTTCAACATATTCTTCTAGTGTTTCATTAGGTCTAGCCACCATCTGAAATATTTCATCTTTTAATTCTTTGGATCTACAATAATCTTGATATTTCTTCAGGAAAGCACCTTTCATCTGATCCCAGTCATTGATAACACCTGCCCCCAACCCCATAAACCATAGTAAAGCAGCTCCTTTTAATGTAGAGGGAAATAATTTCATCTTTTGAGGGTCGGTGGTATAGTCATATCCTCTGCACAGTACATCAAATTCAAATAAAAATGCATCTGGGTCTTTCGATGTTAGGCCATGAAATGTAGGGATATGCTGGAGAGGAATTGCTTTCATAGGTGCATTGGCTGCAGTATCTACAGTGGGATATTGCAGTGTGGAGGTTTGGGTGTTTGGCTGGTTCTGGGCCATTTGGTCAAATATGTGCCAATAACCTTTCGAGATTTCTAAGAGGGTATTCTTAGGTTGGCTAGACAGAGTAGGGCTGGCCTTAACAGGAATGGCCTTAACAACACTTCCTTTGTCTGGGATGATGAGAGTTCCTAATGTCTAGGGGATTTCGACTCTTGAGGTTCTTCAACTTTGTTATGAATGATTTTGGCAGCACTTCCTTTACATGGGCTGCTTAATGGCTGAATTATTCCAAGAGGAGATCTTGGTTCTTCAGTTTCCCCTGTTTCTCCTCTTCCTTCGCAGAGGTTGCTAAGGTTCCCTTCTTGCAATGATTTTGGGCTAGAATTCTCAATTTCTTGAAAATATTGCTCCTTGGTTTGGCTATGCACCTCAGCAAAGGCTACAGATGGTGATCTTGTGGCCTGAAGGGAACTAGTAGGTTGTCTAGAAGCAACTTTTCTAGGTCCTACTGAAGGCTGAGATTCTGCTTTCTTAAGGATTTCATCTATAAAGGTCGATCGGCCAAGGGTCACCGGCCCCTTAGCTTTATCAGGCTTGGGTAGTGGTTTAGGATTCTTTTCAGGCTTTTTCTGCTTAGTCATGCACACAAATCAAATGCTGATTTCTACCCAAAATAGCAACAAATCTGCAGGAAAGCGGGCAGGGGAGCAGGGCTGTTACATGATCCGTACACAGGTTCTTACCTTCCATTTTTAAAACCCAATTCTCTCCTAGCAGGTACTCACATTGGTCTGAAAAAGGAAACAAATGGCTACACTCTTCCTCGGCAACAACGCCAAAATGTCGAGCAGTAAATAGGGTCTTTTTCACCTCTATTTACCCTACATTAATTATCAATCTAGGAATGATTTGTTATCTCAAAGAGTATAATCAGTTTGATGCGGTCATTTTTCAGAGTAATGCTAGTAGTATAGTGCTTGAAATACAAGAGTAAAGGGATGCTTGGAATGAAATCTACTTACAAAAAGAAACTTAAGACTCAAATCATACACTCAGAAAGCTACAACAATTTATCAGTCAAGGGTACAGTAATGGTAACTCTTACCTAAATAAACTGATGCAATTAAAAATCAATCAAGGAAAAGATCATCAACCTGGGAACTAGACAACATATGTCAATGTTCACTATAGTTTCAGATCGTTCTGCAGACCAAAGCAATGGTAATTCAAATGACAGGAAATGGAATAGCGACTAATCTATTTAACAGGATTGAACAACAAAGCCTTAACCTACAGAAATGAATGAAGCAATAATTATATCCTACAGGAATTGTGCAACAATCTTTACTTTAGAAATTATTTGAACAACAAATGGAAATGGGACAGCAACTTAAAGGACATGAAATATTGAACAACAACTTGAATCAAATGTAAATGTGCAGCAAACCATATCAAATATTGCACACCGCACTTCTATATTGAAAGAAACAGTTGTCTGAGTTTCGATATAACAGTATGAATCATGGTTATGAAGAAACAACAATTGTGATCACGGTGGAACAACAATCCCAAATGAACAAAAATCACGTTTAAAAGTAAACCATCGACAAATACACAGTAATACCGATTTATGAATATACAACACTGTTACTCTATAATCGAACATAAATGGAAATTTGTAAGGAACAACAATGTTATATGATAATAACAGTTGTTAAAGGAACAACGATGCGATATAAAATTATAATGAATAGCATAACATTCCTGTTACAGAGAATAACATTACTTATTCAAGTAAATGAAATATAATAGAACCGATATGTAAAATAATAAGGAACATCAGATTACTGAACAGGGCAAATAAGAGAAATCAAACCACACACGAATTGGAAAATAATGGTACAGGAGCAAGTGATCCACTAGGGCCGAGCCCTTAGCCTCCAGGGATGCACTGCTTAAGATTACTCCAGAATCAAAGACGGAACAACAACAAAGTTTATATATTAAGCATCAAAATAGAGTTATAGTAATCTCTCTTTTAGAGAGAGTCAATGATCAAAGTTTCAATTACAACAATGAATTTCATAAAACAACAATAGTTCATCCCCTGTGCTAGCAATGTTGCCCCCTTCTTATAGCAGCCGAGCGGAGATATCAATGATACAGAGAATCGTTAAGGTAGCGATCCCTCAGGATCAAAGGATCCTGAGGGATTCGCCATACTTTTAGCTCTCAATTATCTTTTTGTTTTCTTGCGCCGATTTGGTATCTCCTTTTCCTTTTCCTGGCTGATACGTTCCAATTTGGATTACCTCATTTGAATGTGGTTCCCTATCAAAGGGACTGTAGTTAACTTTGTCTCTTCTTTTCCTTTAGAATGGCGATCTTCCATTTTCTCCTTTTTCTACATAGAAAAAGGGTAATTATTAGTCATTTTCTGTTGCCTACAATCTTCTAGAATTTATCATAATCTCTTGCCATATACTTATTTCATAATGTAAAGAAGTTATGAATATAAGGAAAATATGACAAAATAGGTGGTAATTACATACCTTCTCTAGTGCTCAACACCCGGGTTGATGAAGTAAAGTTGGTGGCCCCAGGAGTTGCAACATTCTTACTGCAATACTAGTGCTCATCACTTTTTGGAGTCGTTCCTAGGGAGGTGTCTAAGTAGATGTGATTTCTTCTTTCTTTCTTCTTTCCATTCAGCAAATAGTTTCAATCTTTGCTTTCTTTCCAATTTTGCAAGTAGTTCCATTCAACAAATAGTTGCAACCTTTGCTTTATTTCCAATTCTGCAAGTAGTTCCATTCAAAAAATAGCTGCAGTATTTGCTTTCTTTCCAATTTTGCAAGTAGTTCCATTCAACAAATAATTTCAATATTTTCTTTCTTTCCAATTCTGCAAGTAGTTCCATTCAGCAAATAGTTGCAAATCTTTGCTCTTTCCGTTCTACAAGTAATTAAAAAAAAAACCCTGAACAAAGAAAATTCCTTTCATGCCTCGTAGGAGTAGAGACAACTTAGGAACAAAATTTCCAAATACCCCCACTTTATCTAACAACCAAGCTTCCCTCTTCTTTGGTGGCTATGAGCTAGAGGACCCATTAGGTGAACAACCATATATCTTTGAAGAGCCTATTGGGGAAGAAGAAGAGACCATTCCACCAACCTCAGCCATGGTTGAAAATAGAAATGGGATTGAAGACAGAGAAGGAGATGAAAATAGAGCTGAGGGTGATTTTCCCATCAAAGGAACTAATGGAGATTCTAAGATGAAAAATATAAGCCCCTCTTCCCTTCCTCACTTCCATGGCTTGACCTCAGAGGACCCAAATACATTTTAGTTTGAGTTTGTTTTCATATGCAAAACTTATGATTACACCTCTGATGACCAGAAGTTGAAATTATTCACATCAACCCTCAAAGATGTAGCATTGCATTGGTTCATGGGTTTACCTAGGGACAACATCACCACCTGGGCTGAGATGCAACAAGCCTTCAACAATAAGTATAGGGACTATTGCAGGTCCAAAGATACCAAAGAGGAAATTTTTAGAATGACCTTGGGACATGATGAATCTTTAGAAGATTATGAGGAAAGGTTCCAACTCAGCTACAAAAGGGCCAGGTGCACCCTTGATCCTGAATCACTTAAGCTAGTCCTTCTTAGAGGGATTAGGGAAGATCTCCTAGAAACCCTAAACCTACTATCAGGAGGGGACATCTATCATTTACCCTATGATGATATCAAGGCAGTTTTCAGAAATAATTCTAGGGAATCCAGAAAGAAGAGTAGGGCTAGTAAAGCTTTGGCCAATTCATCATCCTCCAACACATCCATAAAAAGTGAAATTGGGAACATATTGGAAGACTTCAAGAGTGAAATGCTACATACCCTTGCTCTGCAAATGGAAACCATGTAGATCAAGAGGAAGTAGGAGGAAGAAGAAAGAGTCTTAGTTGTCTTCTTCCCTAGATGCACCAGAAGGAACCCTAGGAATGAATGCCCATTAAATTCTATAGAGATCTGCTCAGTCTATGAGGAGAACCACTCCATGTACAAGTTCCCTTCTCTGCCTAGATTGAAAGTTGTGTATCAAGGAACTGAAGGGGTGACTGAAAAACTCTACGATATCAATGAAAGGAGGCATCAAGGACCTTGACCATACCAGCAAGGCATGCAAGAGGCATCCTATTCATATTACAACCCTAACCAAAATGAATCCATTCCCCCTTGGTTCCCTCTTGCTCATCCTTCATGGTCCACACCTTCTCCCTGGTCTTTTTCACCTCAATAGAATTCCCAACCTACCAACCAACCATTTCAACCATATACTCCTCCACAACCTCAATGTAATGCACCATTCGAGGGGTGGAGGCCCCCATACAACCAATCTCCAACCTTACTGCCTCCAACTCCATCTCAACCACAACTCCTTCACCCTGCTCCACCTAAGCAACCTTAGATGCCTGATCAACCAAATCTAAACCTGAACAACAGACAAGCATAGCGAGTCTATAGTGGGGAACCATCTTACCTTGCCTATGTTGTGGAAATTCAAGAAATCAACTTCAGGTCTGGAAGAGTTCTTCCATATAATCAACCTCCATCACCACCTGAGGAGCTTGAAGAGAAAAAGGAGGAAAGTTTCCCTCAAGCGAATCCACCTCCTTTTCCTGAGAGATTAATCCATCCTATCCAACACAGCCCAGAAGAGACTGAAATTATAGGTAAATTGAAAAACTTGTGTGTTAAAATCTCGCTCCTCCAAGCTATCAAGGATGATCCCATCTACAACAAGCTAATTAAGGGGAAATGCTTCAAACATCTTGGGAGGCAAAAAAAGGACACCCCTACCATTAATGTCATTGGACAACTATCCAACTTAATATTGTGGCGAGTGATTTGCCCGAAGTATCTAGATCCTAGAAGTCGTCTGGTAGATGTGCACATCGATGGTATCTTTATCCCATATACCTTGATTGACCTTGGGGTTGTGTTGTAGCAGCTACAACCACCCTCCAAAATTTTTCCTTAGCTTTGTTTTGGATCCTCCCTACTGACCATCCTCTACAGCATGCCTTGCACTGTCAAGCACATCAGCTTCAGTTGTTTCATAGAGTCTTGTTAGCCTGTGCATGCAAGTTTGTCCCCCCCCCTTCACAGGTTGTTTTCCGGACTTAGTGTCAGTTGCTGGTTGAGTAGCTCCCTCTGGGAATTGCGTAATTCTAGAGGGGAACCAGCCTTCCATCCAGAAATTGTGCAAACCTAGCTGGGCTCCAGAATTGTGCAATTATTCTTGACAAACTTCCTCTCAAAAATTGCGCAATTCATCCCAGGACAGTTGCTCAACCCATGAATTGCGAAATTTTGGGTAGAAGTCACCTGCTACTCCCAAAAATCGTGCAATCCCTTTGGGACGGCCAGGCTAGTAGCTAGCAGAAATTGTGCAAATCCAGCTAGGCTCAGAAATTGTGAGATACAGTTAGACAAAATTCCTTGAGAAAATTGCGAGGTATGACCCAAGACAGCTTCTCATCTCAGAAATTGTGAGATACAGTTAGATAGGCTTCCTTGAGAAAATTGCGAGTTCTGACCCAGGACAGCTGCTCAGCCTAGAAATTGTGCAATTTTAGGCAGTAGTCACCTACTACTCCCAGAAATTGGGCAATCCCTCTAGGACATCTAGCCTAATAGCTAGCAGGAATTGCACAAATCTAGCCAGGCAGCCTGCTGAGCTCAAAAATTGCGCAATATAGTCAGTCAGTCTTCCTTGAGAAAATTGTGAGGTTTGACCGACGACAGCTGCTCAGCCTAGAAATTTCACAATCTTGGGAGATAGTCACCTGTTCCTCTTAGAATTGTGCAATCCCTCTACGAAAACTATATCTGTTCAGCCCAGAAACTGCGCAGATTTTCATCCCATGCTCGAAGATCGATGCATGATCCTTCAAGTTGACTGGCTCCCCCTAGGAGTGAGAAAAACTAATTTTCATGCATGGACTACCCAAGGCAACATGCAAAGGCATCCTTTGATTCAAGGATCTACTTTTAGCAACTAGAGGTTACATGCAAGGATCATTTCAGAAACCTCCCGCCAATTGTTGCTTTTCCTAGATTTGTGGCATGCACGTCATAACCTTGATTTTGTCAAAATGGACGCTGCAGAGCTCTTTCCTCACATCGATCTTGCATCTCTGACATCCCACATTGCATCTAGGAGTCGTTGGCACATTCAACCCAACTGTTTTGGGGTAAGCCTCCTTTTCATGTCTTGCGCAATGTTTTTGTTGCTCTTTGTGTTTTGCTTTGTGTGAGTGTTGTGTGCTTGGTTTTAGTGAGCGCTTACTATCATTTTGATGTATGTTAGCTAGTAGAAGCATCATTTCAATTTTTGTTCACATCCCTCTGTTGTCGCATGCATGACATTGTTTTTGCAGGGACTGTCATCATTGTGGCGACTCGATTCACACACATGCATGCTTTCCCATTTTTGAATCCTACACTTGTTGTTTGCATGTATTATCATTCACTCTTGTTTGCACTCATCTCATCATGCATTCATAATTCTCATGTTTTCAGTCGCCCGTCAACCGATCGGTGATTCCTTGGCCCAGACCGTGCCTTACCCAGCTAGCACAACACATTTTCAAAAGTGAAGGCTCTTCCTTCCCTCCAGAAATTGCGCAACTCTGGCCCAGCACTGACCTCCAAGCTTGCATTGTGCAATTCTTGGAGGCAGTGTCCTACTGGCCCTAGAAACTACGCAATGCAGTTTGTTGGTTGCATGTCACTGCTAATTGAAATTGGGCATTGCGCAGTTTTAGTCCTCAGCAAGCCAGGATGGAATGTGCATTGTGTAGTTCCAGCAGTTAGTCATCCTCCTGACAGCCCAGACTATGCCTTGTGAATTTTTGGCAGTCAGTCTCCCAACCTCCCAACGGAAATTGCGCAACCTTCATGATCAATCACACAGGTATGTTTCAAGTCAGTCCTCAAGTTTGTTTTGGTTTTCAACTGACATATTTCTTTCCATGAGTGTTTCTATGTCTCATGGAATCATAGGTGTTCTTCTGTCTCTCAGTAGCACAAGTACAACAACCTTCAGGAGAGCAGAGTCAAAGGACACCGTTGAGAGCACAATGAGGGTTGTAGCCAAGCAAGTGTCTCTCAGCTTGCCTACCTATGAAGACATTAAGTTGTTCGTAGACAATGACATCAAGATAAAATGGCAGCAACATCACAGTGAGAAGCACCATTAGCAGCAACAGAAGGCAACACACCTGCATGCAGCGAGTGCAATAGGAAGGTTGTTGACAACGTAGAGGCAAAGAAAAGCTACAAGTTCAAAGCAAATCCACTCATAACGAAATCAACTTTGGAGATTAAGGCTATGAGGTGACGGTGTGAAAGAAAGATCGCATGAAGGAAGAGAGAGAAATAGAGAAGGAGTTGCATGTGCTGAAGTAGCAACTCAAGGAAGAATAGGAGTTGCACAGTGATGAGCCCCAAAAATGCACAATTATTTGGGCTCATTCAACCTCCTCATTTGGCTTATTCCACCATTCTCATTTGTTTATTGCATGTTTTTGATTATTTTTATGTTAATAGAGTGAATTTGGTTAGTCATTATGCCAACAAGTCTAATGGGTGCTTTGTGTAGCCTTGTTGGTCAACTTGGAGACAAATTTGAAGGTCTTAATGAGCACTTGGCAGCCAAATTCGTGGGAGAACAAGCTAGAGGATTTGTAGGAAGGTGTCCCCCTCATTTATGGACCCTTACCTCAAATTCTCCACCATCAGCTCGGAGTTCAAGGGCCACCAAATCAATGAGCACAAGGGCAGCCAAGCAAGTCAAGTTGGACTGCTGTTAACTACAAGTCTTGGGCAACCAAGTCCCTAACTTTTAGGAGGACTGTTGGGTCCTCAAATTGTATAAATAAGAAGGCTTGGGGCCTCATTTGGGTTAGCTAGTGGTTGGTCATTTTTGTTAGCTAGTTGGTAGTCATTTTTGTAGCTAGTTAGTCATTTTGTTTTAGCCATTAGTTAGCTAGCTTGTAGTTCGAATTTTAGGCCATGGATTAGCTTTGCTTTCAGCTCATTCTCAAGCTCTCCTTATGGATAGTTTTGATGTACCTTTCATTTCTTGATTAATAAAGATGGATCCAGCTTTGCACCAACTCTAACTCTCTCTTGGGAGGCTGTAGTTCTTGGGGTTGGGCCCATCTCAAGCGCCCAGTACCTCCCTTGTTTATATTTATGTGTCTTTGCTGCGTTCTTGAAATAAAATCTGCTCTTTAGATTTAATTCGTGTTTTGTTACTTAGGTTTCTTTTGATGGTTCAAGTAGCTTCTCATGTTTATAATAGATTGGTAGGAGTTTGTATGCATTTAGATCTTTTGGCATGTTCTTTCTCATGTGATGTATATGGTTCTCTTTTCAAACAAGGCTACTGTTCATTTATTTCATTGACAATTAGATTAAGTTAGCTAGGACTTGGTTTGTTTGCAAGAATTCATTGATTCGTTTAAATGAGCATTGTGCAGGGCATCTCTATCATCTTCATCACCTCCTCAAGTTCTATTTAACCTCTGTCTCACTCATTTACCCTCCAACTCTCTCATTTCCCACCTAGCTCCATCTCCTTCAACTTTCGTTGGTTCCATCCTTCCAATCATCAAACCATTGCATACACTCCTCCTTCATCTGATTTTCCAGCTCCTAAGCCTTCATCAAGTCCATCTCCATCTCACTTAGCCTCCCACACCACTCCAACACTCCCTCATCTCCCAAAACCTCCACGGCCAATCATCCTGTAGAAGACTTACAGCACATCCTGTAGAAAACAGAGTATCCTGTAGGATCCTCCACAGCCATCCTGTAGGAGGCCACTCTCTCGGTTGCTGAGCATCTAAATGCGAGGAACCTCTGTGGATGGATGCTAAGGATCCCTAGGGACCTCTCCTATCCTCCCCAACCTGTCCCACACTTTCCTTCCTTCTCCATCCCATCTGCACAACCAAACCCTAGTTAGCACAAGATCACAATCATTCCACACACTTAAAGGAAAAATACAAAAACATAACTTTCATGATGCAAGTAGTTTAGATCCATGCATTTTCACTTATTAGAGGTAATGACAGCATTGGTAGAAGTTGCATTTACATTCTTTGCATTGTAGAGGTTAGACTAGTCAAATTAGGGTTTCCTAGGTTTACATGCTTTGATTTGCTTTCAGTTCATTTTTGTCAAGTAAAGTAGCTCTCCTTTGAGATTAGCTTTCGTCCATCAATTAGCAAGCTTCTTCTGAGAGCCTATAGAAGTTGGCTTGAGCCCTAGCGGACTTGTGCCAGCTGACCAAGTGACAGCTGCGACAAGAGCTAGTACTTGTGCATATAGCACCGCCGCTTCCAAGTTTGTACGAACTACCGGGTTGATAAAATTAAGAGACAGGAAGCCCCAGGAGTTGTAGCATTATTGCTACAATACTGGAGCTCACCATCTTTTTGGCGCCGTTGCCGGGGAAGCGGCAGAGTATTGGTGATTGTTGCTATTCTTCTATTTTCTACTACAACCTTCTTCTAAGTAGTTTATTTCATTTCCATTATGCAATTTCATTTATGAAAAAGTAGATTAGCCTTTCTTGCTTTCATAGATTAGCATTTCCTGCTTTCCTAGAATAGCCTTTCAATTCCGCAATTTCCTTTCTGCAAGCGTAGATTAGCATTTCAATTCCGCAAGCGTAGACTAGCATTTCATTCTTGCAATTTCATTTGAGCAAAATAGAGTAGTCCTTTCCATCTTTCATTTCAATTTCGCAAGATAGTTAGTTGAAGTTCAATCTATTTCATGCTTTGTAGGAGTAGAGATAAGTTAGAAAAATGATTGCACAACACCCCCCACTGCTTCACACAGCCAACGTTCTTCTTCGATGGCTGTGATGAAAGAACCCCTGGGTGGACATCAAGACATATCTGAAGAACCTCTAGGGGAGAAGAAGAAGAAACATTCCTCTGAAGCAAATGGCTACAAGTAGAGATGTTGGGAGCAACATCTTGTCCAAAGATGAATTTGAAAATCAGATCGAAGGTTTCAAGAGTGATATGAGGCAGTTTCTTGCCATGCAACTGGATACCTTACGGATCCAGAAGAAACAAGAGCAAGCCAAGAGGGCTTTGGTCACTTTTTGTCCTAGGTGCCTTAAAAAGCATCCTAGGAACGAATGTCCAATGCACTCCCTAGAAGTATGTTTCATCTGTGAGGAATACCATCCTACAGATCAGTGCCCTTCCTTGCCCAGAATCAAAGCTACATATCAAAAAGCCAAGAGAGCCACTGAATCACTCTGTTATATGAACCAAAGGAGGCCACATGGACCTAGATCTTACCAGCAGGAACTGCAAGGGATACCCGAGACCTATTATGACCCTTATCAAGCCACTTTCGTGCCTTCTTGGGATCCCCCTGCTCATCCTTCCTGGTCTACACCTCCTCCTTGGTCATATTCTCCTTGTTCCTTCACAGATCCATATTATGCCCAACCAGTTGCTCATTCATTTCACTCTTATGCTCAGCCACAACCTCAGTGGAATGCACCTTATCAGGAGTGGAGACCTCAGTACAACTCTCATCCCGCTCATTTTCCTCCACCACCTGCTCATCCACAACCATCGCCTCCTCCTCCACCAAGGCAACCCCAAATGCCTACCCAACCACAATGCCATCCATCTCCATCTCAATTTCACACCCCCACTCAGCCACCCGTACCTCCATTTCCAAAACCATGCAATGGAGCAGCTCAACCCAATTGCAAATCTGAGGCACAACATGTGCAAATGACTCCTCTTGAGCTCAATGATCTTCACCATAGATCAGGAAGAGTGTTGCAAAAGAGGGAATCTATTGACAACATTGAAGGACCAAAAGCAAAAGAAGATTCCAAAGAGGAGATCAAAGAACCATGGGCTGCACTTAATGAAGAGAAGACATCAGAATCAGAGATAAAGAAAGATCCCTCATGGTTACCATCAAATCTTCCATGTACTCAAGAGAAAGATCAACAAAAAGAGGAAGACCAGAAGGTCATGATAGAAGGTGACATGAAGAATGATCCAAATCAGCAAGATGACCAAGGATATCAAAGCCATATTGAGATATGGTTTCAGAAGGTCACTAAGTTGCAGCAATACTCTCCTCCTCAGTTATGTTTTGTACTTTCAAAGTCAGATCATGTTGTCTCTGAAAGTTGGATAGTTGTCAAAGCATGCATTCCGAGCCTTCACATCATTTTGTCTCTAATCTCGATGTGCACATGGCTCCATTGGAAGTATTCTTATACTTGAAAATGATTTTGTTTTTCAAGTAGGTTAGGGTAGAAAAATGAAAAAAGAGAAAAAAAAGAGAAAAAAGAAAAAGGAAAAAAATGAAAAAAGAGAAAAACAAAAATCTAAGGTGAAAACCTCCTTGGAGGCGCCTTAGATTGGCTCATTGATTGAAAACCTCCATGAGGCGGTCAATGGGTTGGAAAGAAAAGAAAATAAAAGAGAAAAAGATCTTTGGGTGAAAACCTCCCTTGGAGGCGCCCAAGGCAGGCAATTAGGGTGAAAACCTCCATGAGGCGCCCTAGTTGTTTTTCAAAAAAAAAAAAAAAAAAAAAAAGAAAAATAAAGCTAATCTCCATTTCATGTTGCAGCAATGACATTGCAGGTTAAAGGAGGACGTTTCATGATAGGAGGAGCACTCAAATCAAAGACAAAGGAGTTTTTGTGCCTTCTACAGGAAGTTTAGTATCTTCTACAGGAAGCTTACAAAAAAGCCAAATTGATCTCTGAGGAGGACTTGAAGGCTTGGAAAATGTCCATAAGGCCTACCCACATCCATGTTTCCATTCCTCACCCCTTTTCCATCATTTTTTCATGTCATTAAGCTTCTTTCCTCAAAACTGTGTCTTCTACAGGATGCTCTGAATTTCTACAGGAAACATCCTGTAGAACCTTTGGACGAGCCAAATTCAATCTCAAAAGTGAATCTAATGGTGGGAATCTATTGGTTAGGCCTGCAAGCACTTGTGTGTCCATCCCTTGCCTTCATCCATCATTTTTTCACCTCCTTGTGCTTCTCATTGTGCTTCTACAGGATCTTCCTGTAGAAATTGTGGGAAACTAGGCATGCATTTCAAAGAGTGGTTTTGCAAGCATGGTAGCTTCCTCAAGGGTTCAAGAGTCCTCCTGCCATCTTCCAACTCATCCTCCATCATCTCCATACCTGCATCCCAGCAAAAATTCATTTTGTCATACCATGCAAACACATGCAAAATGCCTTGAAGCCAAAAACACATAGAGCAAAATTTGTTTTTGCCATAACTTGAGAACCATGCATCCATTTGATAAACCATTTTATGGGGGATTGTACAAGGTCGATGACAACATGCCTGAGCAGTTTCATGCAATTCCGGTGCACGGTTTCCAAGCAATCAGCCTCCATCACCATCAGCCATTTTTGCATTTTCTCCATAACCGTGCATCCGTTTCAAAACCTGTTTCATGGGGAGATGCACATGGATGATAGTAGCCTACCCAAGCAGTTTCAGCCAATTCCGATGCACGGTTTCCGAGAAATCGAGCTCTGAAATCTTCAGCCATTTTCCAATTTTCTCAAAATCCGTGCATCCATTGATCACGAATTTGCTATGGGAGATGCATCATGATGGTAGGAACATGCCCACCAAGTTTCAGCTCAATCCGATCGACCGTTTGGGAGAAATGGCAAAAAGAAGTTCTGGTCTTGAGAAAATCCAATGGCAGCAGCTTGAACGGGCAGAGTTGAACGTGGAATTGATTGCATGCACTCAGATCCGGCCAGAGGACACCTGCACATGAACAAGAAATCAAGGATTAGAAGCCAAGCCATATGCAATCAAGAAAACTAATCATGCAGCAGCAAAATCAGAGCAGGAAGCAACAAAGAGCTCACGGCAGCCATTCCACTTCGAGGTATGTGACCAACCCATTCTTCTATTGCATAAAATTAATTTGGAAACTGCATGAATGAATGAAATGTGGGATTAAGCCATGAATTAGTTCAGCTGATTATCGTCCCTGAGAATTTAGCCGGCAATCACGCAGCATGATCGGCCATTCACGTGAAAATTAAAAAAAAAAAAAAACACAGTTAATGGTAGTGGAACCCCAGTGAACAGGATGTCAATTAATTAACGGAGAGAAGAAGACATGTATCACTGCAGTTTGAAAAAGCCAGCATGCATGTTTTGCCACCTCACTCCAAAAATCACGCAGAATGAGCGCTCAGCTGTTAGTCAACTTGCACACAACTGGAAGTATGGATTTTGTTGGTAACTTTTATTAGCAGAAGAGCAGCCGCCATCAAGATTGCTACAGAAAAATCTTATGCCGTTGCAGAACTACAGTTTGCATGGGGCCAACGTGCACTTCGCCAGCTCACCCTCCATCAGTGGAAGCTTCCATAAGCAGCCAATTGAACGCAACCGTGAAATGCCTTCACCAACCGCTGATTAATTTGCTCTTGCATTTGAATCCATAATAGTAGTTCTCCTGTGTGTGCACGGAATGTTCAACTGATTCTGCGTCAAATTCTCTTCCATGGGTCCTATTAAGAAATTCCTTTGTTGGAAGCGATAAACCATTGTAACACTCACCTATGCACATGTCCAATCTCTGTTTTGCAATAGGTTACATGGTTGGTGTAAAAATCAGCTCTGCACTATGTCTGTGAAGAGCTTAATTCTTGTTGATCAGTCGAGTCTGGGGTAGCAGCAGTATTATGACCTGAGAATTGGTCAAAGGAGAGGTCTACACAGTGATGAAACTCTGTCATAAGAACCAAGAAGAAAAATCACAGGAGCGCAGTTCTACAGGAACGCAGCCTACAGGATGTCGTCTACAGGAAAGGCAGAGAACAGCTACGCGGAAGACCAAGAATTCTTGTTGAATTTGGAGCTCCAGACGAGATACTGTGATTGTCCGCATGAAAGCTTGGGTTGCAGAACCTTGATATCAATTGGAGGATGACCTTGAGAAAGCGGTCTATCACCATATTGCTGGCTTGTTTTAGATGTTGTGACTAATTTCAGCAGGACCAACAAATACAAATGGCCTATTAACATTTTGGGAACTTTATCACTTCCTTTTCAAGAGAAATATCACACGTTCAAATTCCTTTACTTCCTATTTCATAAGAAGGCATTCTTGCACCTTTGATGCTGAAAATTCAAGTATGTCCAGTGTTTGATCTTCTTTAAGTTCTTCAATGTCTCAAGTTTAAAGTGAAAAACCGGTTATCAAGCATCCAAAGTATTAGAAAGATGACGGTTGATGATGAAGATTCAGTATATGTTCGTGGCCTTCCATATGATTCTACTGAAGATTCCATTCATAAGGGCCTTTGAGATTTATGGCACTATTATTGCAGTAAAGGCTCTATCCAGATATTCATATTCCAAGTTTGCCTCATCATGCATCCTTATCCGAGATAGTTGGGTTTCTACACATGTGAATTTAACATCAATACACATCTCTTCTCAAAACGGTTATTGCTTATCAACATGGGAGAACAACAGCAGTAAGAAGGGCCTCCAGCAGACAAGGAAACATCTGATGAACAGCAGAGCACACCCAAGGCAACCACAGCACAGGTCAAGGAGAAGGAACCCCCAACCAAGCAGACCAAAACAGTTGAAACGATTTCTACAGGAAGACAGAGTCTGTTTCTACAGGAAGACAGAGTCTGTTTCTACAGGAAGACAGAACAGTTTCTACAGGAAAGTTTGAAAAGCGGGAAGCCAAAGGAGAAATTGGCCGAGATGCTAGCCAAGGAAGTCACCAGGGCCATCAAAGACAAGGGGAGAGATTTGGTTGCTCAGAGGATGAGCAACACTTTCAGTAGGGGGGTGATGATGAGCCCCAAAAATGCACAATTATTTGGGCTCATTCAACCTCCTCATTTGGCTTATTCCACCATTCTCATTTGTTTATTGCATGTTTTTGATTATTTTTATGTTAATAGAGTGAATTTGGTTAGTCATTATGCCAACAAGTCTAATGGGTGCTTTGTGTAGCCTTGTTGGTCAACTTGGAGACAAATTTGAAGGTCTTAATGAGCACTTGGCAGCCAAATTCGTGGGAGAACAAGCTAGAGGATTTGTAGGAAGGTGTCCCCCTCATTTATGGACCCTTACCTCGAATTCTCCACCATCAGCTCGGAGTTCAAGGGCCACCAAATCAATGAGCACAAGGGCAGCCAAGCAAGTCAAGTTGGACTGCTGTTAACTACAAGTCTTGGGCAGCCAAGTCCCTAACTTTTAGGAGGACTGTTGGGTCCTCAAATTGTATAAATAAGAAGGCTTGGGGCCTCATTTGGGTTAGCTAGTGGTTGGTCATTTTTGTTAGCTAGTTGGTAGTCATTTTTGTAGCTAGTTAGTCATTTTGTTTTAGCCATTAGTTAGCTAGCTTGTAGTTCGAATTTTAGGCCATGGATTAGCTTTGCTTTCAGCTCATTCTCAAGCTCTCCTTATGGATAGTTTTGATGTACCTTTCATTTCTTGATTAATAAAGATGGATCCAGCTTTGCACCAGCTCTAACTCTCTCTTGGGAGGCTGTAGTTCTTGGGGTTGGGCCCATCTCAAGCGCCCAGTACCTCCCTTGTTTATATTTATGTGTCTTTGCTGCGTTCTTGAAATAAAATCTGCTCTTTAGATTTAATTCGTGCTTTGTTACTTAGGTTTCTTTTGATGGTTCAAGTAGCTTCTCATGTTTATAATAGATTGGTAGGAGTTTGTATGCATTTAGATCTTTTGGCATGTTCTTTCTCATGTGATGTATATGGTTCTCTTTTCAAACAAGGCTGCTGTTCATTTATTTCATTGACAATTAGATTAAGTTAGCTAGGACTTGGTTTGTTTGCAAGAATTCATTGATTCGTTTAAATGAGCATTGTGCAAGGCATCTCTATCATCTTCATCACCTCCTCAAGTTCTATTTAACCTCTGTCTCACTCATTTACCCTCCAACTCTCTCATTTCCCACCTAGCTCCATCTCCTTCAACTTTCGTTGGTTCCATCCTTCCAATCATCAAACCATTGCATACACTCCTCCTTCATCTGATTTTCCAGCTCCTAAGCCTTCATCAAGTCCATCTCCATCTCACTTAGCCTCCCACACCACTCCAACACTCCCTCATCTCCCAAAACCTCCACGGCCAATCATCCTGTAGAAGACTTACAACACATCCTGTAGAAAACAGAGTATCCTGTAGGATCCTCCACAACCATCCTGTAGGAGGCCACTCTCTCGGTTGCTGAGCATCTGAATGCGAGGAACCTCTGTGGATGGATGCTAAGGATCCCTAGGGACCTCTCCTAGCCTCCCCAACCTGTCCCACGCTTTCCTTCCTTCTCCATCCCATCTGCACAACCAAACCCTAGTTAGCACAAGATCACAATCATTCCACACACTTAAAGGAAAAATACAAAAACATAACTTTCATGATGCAAGTCGTTTAGATCCATGCATTTTCACTTATTAGAGGTAATGACAGCATTGGTAGAAGTTGCATTTACATTCTTTGCATTGTAGAGGTTAGACTAGTCAAATTAGGGTTTCCTAGGTTTACATGCTTTGATTTGCTTTCAGTTCATTTTTGTCAAGTAAAGTAGCTCTCCTTTGAGATTAGCTTTCGTCCATCAATTAGCAAGCTTCTTCTGAGAGCCTATAGAAGTTGGCTTGAGCCCTAGCGGACTTGTGCCAGCTGACCAAGTGACAGCTTCGACAAGAGCTAGTACTTGTGCATATAGCACCGCCGCTTCCAAGTTTGTACGAACTACCGGGTTGATAAAATTAAGAGACAGGAAGCCCCAGGAGTTGTAGCATTATTGCTACAATACTGGAGCTCACCACACAGATAAGTGAATGAGTTGCAGCAGGAACAAGTACAACAAGGAGCACAACATGCATAGACAAATGTAATTGTGCCCGTACAAGTTATAGATCCATCCCAGAAGCTGGCATGAAGCAGACAAGGTGAGAAGTGTTGTTGATCGCATGCAAGGGAATTCAGCAGCATGCATGTCATTGTGCGCACACATGTGATCCCACCCATTTGGCACACTCACCCAGGCGAAGGAAAGAAGAAAGTCCAACTGGAGCTAAACATGTATTCTGACAAGTTGATGCACACAACCACTAGCACATGCTTGGAGATCAGCACAGACACTATGCAATAACATGTTGCCAGTCCAGTCGCACCCAGGATAACCATGCGCATGCTATCAGACAATTTGAATAGAGGAGCCATATCAACATACTCGGATGCAATAGAGGTAAGAGTTCGCTTTAAGCAAGATGTCACCATTGAGTGCATAGACACCATCATAAACGACCTAGTTTGGCATTAATTCTCCATCGTCGACCATCATGAGGATGTCGAAGATTTGGTATCACCACAATGGTCTGAGTGTTCATGATGTCTTGCATGGCTTGCTCAAGCCATTTTGTCTCACATGGGTACATGTCCATATTGTATGTACCATCTTGTCAAGTGGAAGTTCAAGTGTCGATAGTTGAATGTAACAGTCATAGAGTAGTTGAAGAGTCATGAGGATAGATGAACGTCACAAAGGGGAATGTCATGGGTAACCCCACCCTTTGCTATAAATAGTCCCTCATAACTCATTGTAGAGGCTTTTGGTCAACCAAGATTCCAATAGGAGTATCTTAGATAAAGCTTGGACAATATTGTAACGAGCCTTGGCTTCTCCACTGTGCAGAGCTAGTATATCTCTTTGGAGGAGTAAGCGGTTGTAGCTGTAATGTTATACTATCGAAAATAGTGGTTGGACATGGATGTATTTGTATGAATAGAACTTACACTTCTTAATATAACAGAGCCAACACATTTCATGCATATTTCGTATTGTATTCCAACTATCTTGTTTACTCTAAATGATATATGTATTTGTTTCCTTACGCATGCATGTATGGATTATTCTATATAAGTATGTATGAATCTTATTGAAATGTGCTGATTGGTTTAACCATCACTTAGGATTACTCGCTAACTTTCTTTCCAATTTGTGATGCATCTTCACTCCTTTGCTCCCTTCCAAGCCACATACTATTACAGATTTCCAAGGGGCACACTATTGGGTTAGGGTCCTCTAGGGTCAATTTTGGGGAAAAAGCCCAAGTTTTGTGTATAAAATGTAAAGTCTTCGCAAGTTGTGGCCTTGGAGCGCGTAGATAGTTAAAATGTCATAAAGGGTTTTACCCTTCTTTTATGTAAGTTGAGTTGACTTTTGAAGATCTACCCATGGTCTGTGGACCATAGGATTGTATAAATAGGTGTGTCTTAGGATGTCTAAGGCAAGTACAGATGATGAAGATGAATGTAATGGGTCAGTAAGAGTAAGAGCAAAGAAGTCTTAAAGTGGAAGGAAAGCTCTGCAGCTGTGTGTGTAGAGGCCTAAAGTAGATTCCGCAGCTGAGTGCATGGACCCCTACAGCTGAGTGTGCAGGGAAGTCTGGGTCTATAAGATTGAACTAATTATCAATAAAGAATATTGTTGCAGAAATACTTGTGTTATATCTTTACTTATATTATATGAATGCACCTTATGTTATAATGGGTTTATGAAATAATGATTTATTGGTGCATGACTTTACATGATTTATATTAATACATGAACGCAATTACTGTTAACTATTTACGTGAAGAATATCTTGTTGTATGTTGAAGTTATTGAACACTTAAGCCGATCAGAGTAGTTACTGAGTTATAAGTCACCTTTGATGCAAGTAAGTATTTGATCCACCTATTCAGGGTCCACAAAGCACAATCATAACCATGTGCGAAGGCATATTTAGGGCATAAAATGACATCACGCTCATCTCTGGGTGCGGAAACTTGCTTCCAGCATCCCCCCCATACTACTTCGGGTGAGACTTCAGCCCGCGCTATATGGGTTGATGTCGAAAGGGCCAGTAGTGTAGGGATATGTTTGGCAAAACTAACTATGAACCTAGGTCAGGACCCACTAAGCCAAAAAATGGTTCCTTTGCTAAGACCGAGATCTACATAAAGAGAAGTGTGATGTCGCATCACAGGAATCCAACTAAGAAATAAATTGAGAAGTGGTTGGATAGAAAGATCTATGAATTCATGGTGCAAGAAAATAGAAATCTGCACCTGACAAAAGAACAGTGGTTAGAAAGATACCTATACACAAAGATACACTAAATATTCTTCTGCACCTTCTTTATCGAACTATATGAGTGGATCGCTAAATTGGAAAATGACCAAGAAAGGTGGAGGCTTGATGGTCCAATAGTGTGGACCCTAGAGCTAGTGCGAAGATTGGAAGCTTCTGAAGATAAAATCGCATGCGTCATCGATCACTGGCTTGATCGAGTCATAGGAGGATTTGTGACCGAATTCGCGGTTGATACCTTGGTCAGCGAAAACGAAGCAGAGCAATGCTTCTTCAAGGGACCACGAGGTAAGTATTTAAGATCTTTGAATACTTAGATTAAATTGCTCTTGTGTGAAAAGCGGGTTATGCCATTACCTTGATGTTTGGAGCTACACGAAGTGGAAATTTCTTCAGGGATAGAGGGAGAACAGTCCCTGAATATAGCACGTTGATTGAGCCTCCTCTGAGTGACTACGAGGGAGTAGCATAGGCTTCACCACAAAGTGTTATCTAGTTGATAAGGCAAGGGTTCTCGTGAATACCTCATCCGTCCACACCACCTCCACCTTCACCTCCACAACATACACCTTCACCCACACCACCACCATGTTACAGGGAAAAGTGTCTATGCAGAACTGCTAATCCCACTAAGGCTGGTAGCTACCTTAGAAACAAACAAAGTAAAACTACTTTCGTTTTCCTTTATGAAAGATAGATGAGAGAAGAATAAAGGATACCAACCTCTGTCTTGCATTTGTTCCTTGTTCGATTCCTCTCTCTTCTAATATTCCTTTGCTACTCGCTTTCTTGTATACCCAGCTTCACAGAGTACCTATAGAATCAAAGCAACATAACACTATACGAGAACATAGATATATTATCATAAACAATCTAGGATCAGATGTAAATTGACCATACAAATGCATAAAACATAAATCACACAAGAGTATGGAGGAAAACTTGAATAGCTTTATTGATAATCAAGAAAGAGCCAAGAGAGTTGCAACCAATCTTTCTGACCCAGCATCATCCTCTCAGCAAGTGAGCCCTTCTTCACCTCATGAAAAGCTTAGATCACCCAACACTATGATGTTGCCTCAAGAAACCAACAACAATTCCTTACAAGATGCAAAATTCCAGCCTCTGGATCTCTGGGATGAGGGATCCATATATAGATGTCTGCAAGGGAGATGAGTCAGCTTGTGATTTGATTAGTGTCTTCCCTCTGATAGTTCTTGCTTCCACTTGGAGATTTATTATCTCTTACTCATCCTTGGTCGAATTCAGAGAGGCAAGTGTCACAAGAGAAGTTTCTGGAAGATTCCATGCTTCTCCACCTCGTGGATTGACACTGCCATTTGTCTCTTCTCGCCCATCACACCCCATAGAAGGGATTTTTGAAATGCAACGCACCCACTGTGTGTATTTAGGTGAGATGCAACGCGCTTTGCCTATGGAGCAGGTGAAATGATCCAGTTTTGTCCAGTTCTGAGTAGTTTTTCATGGAGAACTTCTGGGAGAAGTTGTAATCAGTTGACCTTGTTCTTTTAGGGGTTGGAACAACACTTTTAGGGACTTAGGAGCCCTTGGTTTATGGACATTTTATGCTTGGGGTTGTAGTGCCCAAAAATTTCTATAACAGTTGCCCCTTAAAGCATGAGGTTGTTAATATTTTTGATGTCGGGTGAAATGCTTTATCATGAGGATCCGAAGTTCTTTCAAGCTGGAAGGAGACCTGTAATAAGATACAATACAATACATTATCTTCATAATATTTTCATGATATAGCTGAGGCAGGCATTCCCATGCTCAACTTCATAAATTCATTTTCATGTACATAGGACAGACAATTGTTTGAGTGTAGACTGATGATTCTGGTAGAGTCATCATCCCTTATATTGGATGATTATCTGTGCAGCAATGATGTACATTTGATGTCTATATTTCCTGAATATATATCGCAGCTCAAATGGATGAAACTAGATCTGGGGTCTTCAATCTCATTCGATCTTCACTCAAAGTACAAGTCAATCCATGTGAGAGATGTTCTGGAGTCGAACATGGAAAGACATCGCCTGATTACCAGCCAATGATGTAAGTTGTTAACAGACGCGAGAGGAATCACCGATAATGATAATGATCCTCAAGGTACTGCAGTACAATTCACGTGGTGTGAATAAGGTACTTGGCGTCGAACACCACGCAAAATCTTTCGGTCGAAGGCCATTGATGTAAACCTGTCACCGGAAGTGAGAAACTTGCCATTGAGGCATGCAAGCTTCAAAGTACTGAAATGGGTGTTCCTAGATCAACTTCTTGGATAATGAGTTGATGTCGACAAGAAGCGATCCGTCATAGGAGGGCCTTAATGAATCCCACATCAATGACACGGAACGGAGCAAATGATTTTAATGGAGGTGAAAACGGTCTGGTGATATAAGGTTCAGGGTGGCGGTCATGAAAGAATGGAGCGTAAATGTATTGCAGCGGGTGAGACACAGGTGAATTCTCTGAGTGACTTCTCTTGAACATATCGGCGACACTGACATGATGGATTGGTAGCATTAACCCCAAATGTGGATGGTGTGATGTGACCATGGTGATGTGACCGGTGAATGAAACAACCCAACCCGACTTGGATGCGGAGTGAAAGTGTCATGTTCAAGAGCGACTTGCTACCAACAAAGTTTCTTCAAGTTTTCTTCCCAATTTTTCCCCAGTCATTGCTGACCAGTACCTCTTTATTTTTGTCAAGCTTGAGGAGGATAACATATGCTTGTTCTATAATTTTCCCTTCGGGCAAACCCATCGCTATGTTTTAACGAGCCTAGCGATAGTGAAACTCGTTCTTGTCTGCTATGGACAAGTTTGTCGCTATTAGGTTTTAACGAGTTTAACGACAAAGATAACTCGGTCCTTTTCAATTTTAGAGAGTCTGAAAAGGGACGTAAAGGAAACTCCAAAAATCCTTTTTCGTCATCTAACCCCTTAAGTCCGAAAAAGTATAAAACAATATAGAAGGGATGAATTTTCAATACTTTTAATGAGCCGAACAAAACAAGCGCTCGATCTTTTTGTGTAATAATCCCTCAGGTCCAAAAAGATTAAAATCTAAAGGAGGGATAGCACTTCCGATCACTTTAACGAGCTAGAGAGGCCAATGGCTTGGCAATCTTTTCATATTTTATGAGTCAGTTGAAAAGAGCTTAAAGGAGACTCGTCTTTGAGGAACGAGTGATAAATTTGGGTAGCAGCTGATTCCAGGTAAGGTTTGGAATTTTCCAATCACGGCAATGTTACAAGGATGGTTAACAGGATCACTCTTCGCAGCTGTTCCTCAAAAGGGGTAAACAATCAAATGGAGGTGAATGATCGGCCAATACAGAGTGGAGGTGATGATTAGAACACGACCAAGGCTTTAAAGGCTGAAGTACTACATTCACGACGATTATTTACCGGAAATTGGTTCATTTTTTATTGAGCTTAAACACTGGGGGAAAAATTTGCTCATTGCTTATGTTTATTTTTTAACGAGCATGAAGTTCGCGTTAAAATTGCTCGATATAACGGCCATTTCTTGACTTTACCATTAATAGCTTTGTTCTTTCAAAGATTGTACTGCATGCTTAATTGCTTCATCAAACTAGTTAGAAATGAACAATATATGTTTGAAAAATGAGTTAGGACACTAATATTTTACTCGAATTACGTAAAAGTAATTTAAAAGTGCTTTTACCTCTCATTTTACCATTTCATTTGAACTTTGGCTTGTTGGAGCTTTGGAGGTGCTTTCCCCCTTTGATTTTTCACCAGCTGATTCCGGGAGATTTTGTGGACGATTTTCAGCACCGTCTGGACCAGGTAAGAGCTAAACCTGAGCTCTTTCATTTCATCCTTTCCATTTTGCATTCCGAGCCTGATTTATAGTTTTTCTGAGCCTCTGGGGTTTGAAAAACTCACCCTGGCTCCATTGCACCCTTTATGCATCAAAAGGTGCGTTGGATGTTAGCCTGTCCACTGGCCAATTGACATGCAACGCACCCAGAACACTATTGTAGGTGTGATGAGCGCAAGGAAGGAAATTTATGCACAATTTTCAATGGAAATTCTTGCTTTTTTCTCACCAAATCAGGATCTAACTCTTCTCTTGTTTGTTTTTAGAGATTTATTGGAGCAAAATGACCATTACATGGCGAGAACGTGAGCATGAAGAAGATGACATGCTTGCTTTACATGATCCGGTTACAGTAAATGCATTACGGAACTGTGGCCTGTTGAAGTTTTTCCGCATTTCTAGCATGAGACAACAAATCAACTTGCTGCAGTATTTGCTCGATGCTTGGGATCCTACCAGCCAGGTGTTCCAGATTAGGGGCAAATCCATCCCCTTGACTGTAGTGGACATCTATTTTTTGACCGACTTATCGAGGCGGGGTGCCCCCATCTCTTTATCAGGTTCGGCCCGTGGAGGTGAATCTGTGAGAGATTATGTTCGCAAGTATTGCAGAGAGGGATCTCAGCCGAGTAAAGACAGCAAGATCATCATCCGAGATGTCACTGACAGGTCTTTGAGGACCATTCTGTTCACTTTTGGTAGGATGGCTGGTGGTGTGGCTCTTCATGTGGCCAACCGATCTTATATGCAGTACACCTTGGAATGTCTCGAACTGAAGGTGTTCAACTGGTGTGACGCAGTACTCCTTGTGATGAAAGAACAGTTGACCAAGGTGAAAAGCGGGAGATTGAAGAACTTTGGATACGGTTCTATTTTGACCGCCTTCACCTTGGAAAAGATACCACTGATGCAACCGCAGTATATTGCACTTGGTTTACCTCCACCGACTGAACCACGTATGCAGAGATGGGTCGACCATATGTCTAGGCATGCTGGTCAGTCTCAGATTTCCTTTTCTGATACCTTCTTCGGGTGGTTCGATCGTCAGGAGATGGTTTATTCCGAGTATCCATATGCTGGTATGGACTTCCGGGGTGACCCGGATTTGGTACTGCCGGCTGGCGAATAGTGGGGTGCCATTGGTAAATTCTTGACCATATTTCTGTTTATCGTTTTTCCTTTTATAATGTCCTTGTGCTTTATTCTGTTAAGACTAATCAGAACTCATGTGCTCATGCAGATGTTGGTCCCGTTCGGCTAGTAGTACGCCTGAGAGTGCCAGATGCTACTCCAGTAGGAGAGGCTGTGGGAAGGGCTATCCTTCGCGACCTTGATGTGGCCAAGACTCTTTCAGCATTACAGTATCAGGTCAAGGGCCTCACTCTCGATATTCCAGACGTGAGGACTGACGAGCTGCCTTTGAGGTTGCAGTGACATACTACTGGCATGCCAAGTCGATGGACTAGGCTTTTACGCATGATTGCACAGGCGGTGACTTGTTATCACCAGCATCATTAGACTATGCCCCCTAGCGTTTTGAGTTTTGGGTCATTTGACCAATTTTGTCTTGGTTACAGAACATTATGTGTAAATCATAAACAGTTATATATATATTTTTGATTTTCGGAGTTTTATTTTGGTTAAGTTGCATGATCCTGATGCAAATATTGATGAGATGCTTCTTTTTATAAATGTTGCAAATGTCTATCTAACACATAATTTGCCAATGAGTTAGTTAATGTGTTTAAGCTTCTAGAAATATGCTAATATTAAATAAAATCAAATTGCCTTTCCAAAATCTTGACCCTTAGGAACATGCGATAGATAGCTGGATTTCGGATGGAGTAGATACCAGTGAGATGTAGTATGACGAGCTGTGAGTCTAGCCTGACGACCAGTCGGCATATGCCATGTGTGATGGCATCAGAGAGAAGTTCCATCAACGCGCTATATTCAACGATGTTATTCATTGATCAACCAATACATACCCCTCTGAAACTTACTAACTCGCCGCTTGGATCAAAAATGGCCCAGGCCACATAAGATAGGTTCTGCGAACTACGACTTGCTCCGTCGGCATATCCAACAAAAGATTCCAATAGGTTCGACATCTGCGACAAATGTAAAAAGCGGATTTACTTGACCAAAACAAATACTCTAGCGAAAACAAAAATGTAACAAAAGCATATAGGTTACCATACTGAATCATGCATAGTAACGCTTAAGGTACAACCCGTTACGAGGTTGTGCCAGTGGAATCCCGTCATAATCCATTAACTCGTAGGCTCCTTTTGCTAACACTCGCTTAAAAATATAGGGGCCCATCCATAAAGACTTGAATTTACCTGCTCCCAATTTATCGGATTCTTGGTCATAAAGCAAGACCAAGTCACCTTCTGAGAAGACACGGGGTTTGACATTCTTGTCGAACTACGCCTTGACTCGTTTCTTATGGGCTTCGTTAGCCAAAGCAGCATCACGACGGGTTTCATCCAATTGCATTAGTTCCAAGAAACGAGCCTCCTCTTCTGAAGTTTCGGGGAGAAGGTCGATTGCGAGTTTGAGGGACAAGATTTCACACTGAACAGGTAAGATTGCTTCTGGGCCATACACCAGTTGGAAGGGTGTAAACCCGGTTGCATTTCTTACCGATGTTTGGTATGCCCATAAGGCTGAGTACAGGATCAGGTGCCAACTCCTTTTGTGAACTCCAATCATCCTTTGCAGCATGTGCTTCAGGACCTTGTTGATTGCTTCAACTTGTTCGTTGGCTTGCGGGTAATATGGAGTAGAGCTGTCATGCGACAACCCTAATTTGGCAGCTAATTCGACCATCATGTGATTGCGAAAATGCAATCCATGATCTATGACTATAGCCTGGGGGACGCCGAATTTGGTGACTACATGATTGAAAAAGAAGAGGGCAGCTATTTCACTAGTGTTATCTAATGTAGGCATCGCCTCGACCCATTTGGTAAAATAGTCAACTGCGACTATGATATACCCATGCCCCCCGGTCGAGGTGGGGTTACATGTCATGAAATCGATGCCCCATTTGGCGAATGGCCCAACAACAACTATTGGCTGCAGAGGTGCGGGTGGTCTTCTGGTTTTGCTATCGAAAATTTGACAGGCATGGCAACTTCTGACTGCGGTTATGCAATCTTTGAACATTGTTGGCCAGAAGTATCCTGCTCATAAAAAATTTTGTGCCGTAGCGTAACCGGATTGATGCCCCCCACATGCACCTAAATGGCAATCATTCAGGACTTTTTCGGCCTCCTCATGGGTGAGGCACCTCCTCAGAACTGTATCGACACCACGATGGTAAAGTGTATCACCGACGATCATGTAGTCTTTTGATTGGTATCGAATACGTTTTTGTTCAGAGCGGGAGGTATTAGGCCTATATTTTTGGGTTTGGAGATAGATGATTATATCTCCATACCACGGATTGCTTGAAGATATCAGAAACAAAGATTCATCCACGATAGTTTCTTTGGATGTTTCATCGTTGGATGACGATGGGAGATCGCATAATAATTCTACGAAAACCAGGGCTTTCTTTGACTTGGATTTTACAAATTCCAGATCAAATTCTTGTAGAATTGCTATCCATTTTGAATATTTGCCCCCCAACAACTGTCGCGACAATATATAAGTCATGGGGTTGCAATATGACAGAATGGTAGTTTTTCGAAAGAGGACATAGTGTCAAAATCTTTGTATCGCTTGAACAGCTGCTAGCGCTAGCTTTTCAACATAACAATATTTTCTTTCTGTATCATTTAAGTTCTTACTCAAATAATATATAGGATGTTCAATTCCGTTGTCTTCTTGAACTAAAACCATTGTGATGGTTGTATCTGCTGCAGCCAGATACAGGTTAAAGTCTTTTTGATAATCAGGAGCGTACATTAATGATGCTTTCAATAGGGATTCTTTTAAAGCATCAAAGGAAGCTTGCACAACCTGATCCCAGACGAAGGGTACTTCCTTTTTCAATAGACGTGTATAACCTTTAGCAAGTTCAACGTAATTTGGAATGAACCTCCTCAGAAAGTTTGCTTTCCCTTGGAGTTTCTGAATCTGAAGCAAATTTGAAGGTGGAGGCAAATTGATGATTGCCTGAACCTTACATGGGTCGAGACGAATCCCATCCTTTGAGACTACAAAGCCAAGTAAACGACCAGAACTGACACAGAACACACATTTGTGTGGATTGAGTCGTATCTTGTAGTGTCGGCAACGTAGAAATATCGCTCTTAAATGTTGTGGATGATCAGTTCGCTTTCCCGAATGAGCCGGAAGGTCATCGAGATATGGTTGAACGATGTTTTTGATGTCATGGAAGGAATAATTCATTGCCCTCTGAAATGTTGCCCCTGCGTTCTTGAAACCAAAGGGTAATTTTCGATATGCGAATGTGCCCCACGGACAAATAAATGCAGTCTTTGACTGGTCCTATGGGTGGATATTTATTTTATTATACTCAGAGAATCCATCCATAAATGAAAAGATTTCGCATCCAGTGCACTCATCAATTATCTGGTCAATGAAGGGTGTAGCATAGTTGTCTTTTGGACAAGCTTGATTTACATCCCTATAATCGATGCACACTCTAATCGTTCCTTGTTTTTTCATAACAGGAACAATGTTCGATACCCAATCGATTAGAGGAACCGGGTAAATGAAACCAGCATGGAGAAGATTTTCAACTTCTGCCTTGATGGCATCGGCTTTCTTGGGGTGCACCTGCTGTAGCCGTTGTCGTACTGGTTTGACATCTGGATACACCTTAATTTCGTGTTCAACGATACTCGAGTCAATGCCTGGCATTTCATTATATGACCAAGCAAAGACATCTATGAATTCGCGAAAAAAGAGCGTTATATATTTCTAGTTCTGAAGGAGAACAACATTTGCCAACATAAATATTCTCTACAAAATCTATTTTGGTCGAGATATTTATGGCAATAGTCTCTTCAATGTTGGACAAGTTTCGTTGGGAATCCACCGTGTTTACAGTATTTGATAGGAAATAAAAAACTGAAGGATGATGAAGGTCATCAAGAGTATCTTCTTCACAATCCGGAAGAAGGGAAGGATGGTGGTAATCTTCCCATGGTGCCCCTTCAATTACCATTGATTGAACAATTCCTTCGTCGGTGTAATGCACTCTCGACCAAGGATCTGAAGGGGTGCCATATTCCTTAGACCTATCTATCCAAACACTTGATGAGCGTTGATTTGGGTTTGCCTCCCATGCCAAGAACATTGATTGCTACAATATTTCCATTGGGCTTGGAGGCAATACCTGCGTATGATTCATGTTTATATCGTTTGCTGAAATCTTTTCAATCGAAGATATCATATTGCAGATTCTTACCGATGCTACTTCCGCCAGATTTATTGGAGGTGGAAGGGCAAAAGTTCCCATTAATATAGGGTATTTTAGAGGCTTCCATGGATCATTGGAATGCTTCTCGTAACTTGAGAACCATTGGGGAGGAAGGTTTGTTGATCGACGATTGTAATCCCTCCTTGAAAGGGAAATGCAATCTTCCTAAAATAGGTCGACACAACAGTAGCCATAGCATATATCCATGGTCTTCCCAGTAGGATGTTGTAATCGAGGTTTCCATTGATTACTTCGACATCTATTTCTACTGTTTTCCCCCCTAGTTCAACTTGCAAGTTACTTAGAATACCATATGGGGTATATGTTCGTCCGTCGAATGATTTTAATGTCGTCGAAGATCTCGACAAGGTTGGAGATCCTAAAGTTTTCCAGCAACTCATCGGCATAATACATGTAGATGCCCCCTCATCAACAATTGTTCAATGCACAGTTTTGTTGAGGCCTTTCACTTGAATGAGGAAAGCTAGTTGAGCTGGTAACTGAGGATCGTATCCTTTATGATTAAAAGACACAAGATTTGAATCCTTTGGGTCTATCCCATCGATGGCTGATAATAAAGCCTGCTTTTGGGATGGGCAATTTTGCAGTACCTCAAGTGTCGACATAGCGGATGGCGATTGGGCCAGATCTTCCACTATATTATAATGCTGTGATGCTCTAGCACGAGGATTAAATGTCGACTTGTGTACTACTCCCTTTGGCGGTTTTATTGTCAACTCAAGAATGATGGATGGTGCAACTTCTGTCGAAGTTGTTGTCGAACTACTAGGTTGATCTTTATCCTTGTTGTTCGACAGTTGTGGATTCCCATAATCTTTGTTCCTTGTCAATATCAAAGCATCATTTTGCTGTTTGGAAACCGACAACATCAACACTTGAGGTGGGGAAGCATTTCCACTGTCAACCAGATTTGTTCCTGGATTCAAAAACGGATCAGTTAATACTGCCGAGGTTTTTGAATTCTTGAAGAATTTTCTAAGCTCAGCTCTATGTGGACAATCTGCTGTCCAATGATCCTCATCGCATATAAAGCATGGATTTTCTGGTTTCCTATTTCCAGGAGGGTTTGCAAAAGATTTTTCAGGTGATGATTCCTCCTGTTTCTTCTTCTTCCCTTTGTTTTTCTTCTTGCCTCCTGGTTTCTTGGTTTCTTTGCCTTTATCAGTCAAGACGACATTTACTTCCGAGGCAAGAAGTTCTTCTTTTGCATTTTGATAGGAAATCTTACGGGCCTTTTTAAATGTAGCCTTTGTCAATTTCGTGTCTGTCGTGCCAATCACGCCATAGCCGGCATGAGAGTCATTGTTTGATTTAGGAGGAGGGGGGGGGCCGAGAATTCTGGTCTGGGAGCATCAAGTATTTTATCGTAGAGCATGCCAGACTGAGTGTAAATCAAGTCTAAATATTGCGCACGAGAAATAACTTGCTCTTCGGTGACGACTTCCCCTTTTGCCACATCTTCTGTAATGGAAGGTAACAAAGACTTAATAAACCATTCAGCTAAAATCTGATGAGGAACATACATTTTTACCATTCTACGACGACGTCGCCAATCATGTATATGATCGGATATGTGAGTGGCCGTTGTTTTCTTGAAATTGGTAAGAAGTTCTTTTCCCGTTTCGTACCTTATCAGTAACTGAAAATGGGTTAAAAAGGTTGTGGCTAGGGTACTGAAGTTGTGAAACAAAGCTCTAGGCAATTCGATATACCATTTGGCTGCTGGACCAGTTAACGTCCTCTGAAAAAGGCAAAGCCTAATCGAATCATTGTTTAGGGTGTTTGATGAAAACCACAGATGAAAGTTCATCACATGATTCGACGGATCTTCACCCGGATTTCCATTAAATTTAGGAATATCTGTGGAAGTTTATGCGGAATCGCTAGCCACCAAGGAGCGTAAGCGATTGGATCATTTGTTAACTGATTTAGATCCGGTAACTCTAAAGTCGCCATGAAGCGTAACTGTTGATTCAGGTTAGGCGAAACATACCCAGGATAAGATGGAATCGCCTGAGCAGTTAGTCTTTGCATACCAGCATAATGCATTTGATGTTGGTAACTTTGGTAAGGTTGGTGGGCATAACCATTGTAAAATGGTCGATTTTTACCGTTTTGAATATATGGCTACCCACTATTTGCAAAGATTTGTTGCTCAGATCCTTGGTATACTTGTTGGAATTGCGGTTGTTAGTATTGCACCAGCCATGGTTGTGAAGCCATGTGCTATTGCCCGATACTAACTGTTTGACCAAGATGAGGGGTAATTGTACCCGTTTGGGCCTGTGTCATTCCACCAGTCGGCGATTGTGGTTGAGTCGCAGGGTCAAGAGGCTGTTGCATTACAACCTGAGAAACCTGAGGTTGGCATACAACAGGCAGCGCTTGTACTTGCGACACCGTCACAATAGCTAGTGTAGTTGGTATATTTGACATAGGTAAACATTGTTGCATCGAATATACAAGTCTTGGTTGTTGAGCTAGTATCGGTACCCAACCGCTAGATGCAATTCCAACATAACCTGAATTTTGTTGTGAACTCCCGTATGGCTGTCCTCCAAGAGGAGACAATGAAAGGGTATACTGCCCCCCATATGGCGGTAATCTGGTACATAAAGGAATGGTTTTCCCTTGAGGACCGGACTGCCCAAATTGACATCCTGAAGGATCAATTTGTTGAGACTCAACATAAGAGTTTCCGGATACTATTCTGGATGAATAAACAGGAACGGACCATACTGTCGAAATAGCCCCTGAGTGGGCTCCTTCTAGCAATTGAGAGCTAGTTGGGACAGATGGTGTACCGGCGAACATTGTTGGAGTGACATCAGGAAGTTCTGTCGTCACGGTGTCAGACGACACAGTCCTAGATGTCGACGATTGTTCAGACATTTCTAGTCTATCCAAAAGATTACCTAGCAATTCTACAGGAGCTTCCATTGGCGGTAGACTAATTTCTGCTGAAGAAGGATACATAGTGATCCTGACTCCAAATTGCGATGTAGTACTAGATGGAGGATCTTCCACAATCTCTTCTATAGAAATCAGACCACGTGGAAGAGGTAGACCATCAGGTCCGTAAAATATTTCTGGTGCCGAAGAAGGTATGGAATCTGCAGCGATAGATGTTTGGGGAATAACACTCTCTGAACCGGTTGTAGATGAAACTGGTTCAGTAACACAAGTGTTTACCTTCAAACTATGATCAGAGCTACTATCCCTTGGTGGCTGCTGAACTTCTTTTGTAAAGGCAAGGATACCAGAAATGTTTGGAGTAACTGGAGTCTCTGATGTTGTTGGAATACTTTTTCTAACTTTACTAGGAGATTTGGAACCGGTTAAACGAGTTCGCTTTGTCCGTAATAGTTTCTATTCTAGAGACAAAGACGGTCGACTCGTAAGCCTCCGCGAACGACGGGGTTTCAATTGACTTTCTTCCATGATTGCAGATTACTCGATCAACCAAAAATAAAGGGGAAGTATGTTTCCGAAATAGATGAATTTTAGACACTTTGACACAACTTGTTTTTTCAATTTTTAAGAGTCGAGAAAAAACAAAAGATGACTCTAGTCGCCTTCGATTTTTAGTGAGCCTGAAGTGACAAGTGCTCAGATGGACCTTTTCCATTAAGGAGTCTGAAAAGGAATGAAAGGGACTACTCTGGAAATATAGGCAGAGGGATTACCAAACCAATTTTAAAACTGCAGAATACTTTTTACGGTACGGCAGTCAATCTTCACGAATGTTGTGTTCAGTGCATTGCGATCAATAGGGCAGCAGACACGGCTTCCTATGGATAAAGGATTAAGCCTATTGTGGTCTCCCAAAATATACTCAACGGTACGTGGGAGCACAAGTCTGTACTGGCACTTATCATCTCAAAGTGGAGGAATCACCCAACCAATAGTGAAAACAACAGTTACCAGGCTTTACGACGCCGGAATACATCTCTAGCCTAGACTTCTAGATGTTGTGCCTTAGGTTCCAAAGCGTTGTTAGATTCATTAAATTTATTTTATAGCTGATCTTGCTTAAGAAATTTTCCTTTCAGGTTCACCGCGTGATGTAGATGTACAATTCCTAAAATGCAATCTAAGATGATAAACAGTCGTTTTATCTTCTTTGTGCAATGAAAATCTTAGCTACTAAGGAAAGAGAGATAGTATTCTTTCAACAAAGAGCAAAGAGTAGACACTATATGCACTGTCCTAAATCAAACCAATCAAACAGTCTAAATGCAAATGCACATGCATGTATTTTTTTTCAGCCTTCTTAATATGTGGATGATAAAAAGAAAGCTAATGCGCAAATCTAAATTATTTTTCAAAGCGATAATTACTAACAAGTTTCTTTTCAAAATCAAAATGAAGACAATGACAACACTTTGCAATTTGGAAATGAAAACTTTCTTTCGACACTAGAAAAACTACTAATTCAGATCGAATACAATAGTAATAGGGTAATCGACTATCAAGAACAATCAAATTCTCTTCTATGACTGAAAACAACACTTGCGACACTTTCAAATCAAGAAACGACAGTACAATTACGTTACTCCTTTGTAAAGGAGAACTGAAAATGACTCAAAAAATACATAAAAACATTTACAGTTCTTTGCACAATGGAGGCAGAATAACAGCAAGGAAAGGGGTTTCAAACAGAGGTGTACTGACTACTGGCAGCAAAACTCTTGAATAGAGCTGAAAAGAGTGAACACATAAACCAAAATTTAGGAACAATGTCTAGTCTGATCAGCACACCTGTAACACAGTGAAACTGAAATGCAACGCACCTACTACACTCGGGAAGTGCACTGAATTTGAGATTCACAGAATAGACAGTGCGTTGGACCAGGGACGAGACTTTGCTTGGGTTCTGGGTCACAGTTTGTAGTTCAGTTCAGGGATTTTGGCCGAGCAAGTGGTAATCAGTAAATCAATCACAGGGGTAGATCTAAGGAGGTTACTAGAGCCACCACAAGGGCAATTATAAAGCTTGTAAATCAATTGTTTAATTCATAAACAAAACCTGGAGATTAACTGAAGCACCGTTGATCTACTTTGCACTTGCAGAGCAAATGCAGTTCGAAGGCTAGCTGGCTTGACTTCAGGCTCCATCTGTAAGTTTATAAAGTAAACAAATGTAGATAAACAATAAATCTATTCGCTCGCCAGCGGAGTCACCATTTTGTTACACGGAAAAGTGTCTATGCAGAACTGCTAATCCCACTAAGGCTAGTAGCTACCTTAGAAACAAACAAAGTAAAACTACTTTCGTTTTCCTTTATGAAAGATAGATGAGAGAAGAATAAAGGAGACCAACCTGTGTCTTGCGTTTGGTTCCTTGTTCGATTCCTCTCTCTTTTGATAGTCCTTTGCTACTCGCTTTCTTGTATACCCAGCTTCACAGAGTACCTGTAGAATCAAAGCAACATAACACTATACAAGAACATAGATCTATTATCATAAACAATCTAGGATCAGATGTAAATTGACCATACAAATGCATAAACCATAAATCACACAAGAGTATGGAGGAAAACTTGAATAGCTTTATTGATAATCAAGAAAGAGCCAAGAGAGTTACAACCAATCGTTCTGACCCAGCATCATCCTCTCAGCAAGTGAGCCCTTCTTCAATTCATGAAAATCTTAGATCACCCAACACTATGATGTTGCCTCAAGAAACCAACAACAATTCCTTACAAGATGCAAAATTCCAGCTTCTGGATCTTTTGGATGAGGGATCCATATATAGATGTCTGCAAGGGAGATGAGTCAGCTTGTGATTTGATTGGTGTCTTCCCTCTGATAGTTCTTGCTTCCACTTGGAGATTGATGATCTCTTACTCATCCCTGGTCGAATTCAGAGAGGCAAGTGTCACAGGAGAAGTTTCTGGAAGATTCCATGCTTCTCCACCTCACGGATTGACACTGCCATTTGTCTCTTCTCGCCCATCGCACCCCATAGAAGGGCTTTTTGAAATTCAACGCACCCACTGTGTGTATTTAGGTGAGATGCAACGCACTTTGCCTATGGAGCAGGTGAAATGATCCAGTTTTGACCAGTTCTGAGTAGTTTTTCATGGAGAACTTCTGGGAGAAGCTGTAATCAGTTGACCTTGTTCTTTTAGGGGTTGGAACAACACTTTTAGGGACTTAGGAGCCCTTGGTTTATGGAAATTTTATACTTGGGGTTGCAGTGCCCAAAACTGTCTATAACACACCACCCCCTCTACCATTCAATATGTCCAATACGATGAAGTTGCCCATTTTCAAGGGCTTGGGAAATGAGGACCCAGACCAGTTTTGGTTTGTTGTAAAGGCCATGTGGACAACACAGAATATTACAGATGATCATATGAAAAAAGTACAGTTGGTTACTACTCTACAAGATCGTGCATTGACGTGGTACATTAAGTACTGCACTAATAACCTAATGGTGTCATTAGTGGACACTCAGACTGCTCTGAACAAGGAGTTCGGTAGGCCTAAGTTTGAAACGTAATCAGTAGTGGGATTCAAGGAAATTACAATGAGGATTAGTGAAATGCCCTGGGAAATGGATCAGCAACTGAAGTGTGGAATCCACAAAGCCAATATGAATCTCACAGACAGTTAGCACCGGGATTGGTTTATAGTCGCGCTTCTGCCCCACTTAAGAATTGCCTTGTCACGGCAAAAGATAGGGACTCAGACAGAAGTGCTGGAAATCACAATGAGGTTACATGAGACACCTATCCAGGACACAACGTTGGGAGTTCAACACATTCATGCGAAGTTGCAGAATCTCTGCTTAGAGTTTCAAAGCTTGAAAAAGGAGAAAGTGGCTCGGCCTGAGGTGCAAAAAGAAGTTTGGTGCCTCAAGTGTAAGAACCAGGGGCATGATAAGGATCACTACCATGTTTTCGCAAATTATATGGCAGGAGGAGGGCCAATTCCCTTGAGACAGGAAGCTCAAGTTGGACCAAGTACAGGGCCCACATTGTGGTGTGCTATCTGTCAACTAGCAGGAAAACATGTAACAGACAATTGCCACTTACTGCAAAAAATTGTACAGACGTCGCAATAGTTATTCTACTACTTTTGTAAATCGGTAGGCCATGATGAGCATAACTGTTGTAGCTATGTGTTAATGATGGAAAGACGTATCAGATGCAAATAGAAACTCGGCCTCTGGATCAAGGTGCAGGGGGAGCGTGCGAAGGATATCAGGGATGCAGATGAGGCTGAGGAGGAGGACGACGCAGTAGAGGTCGAGGACACATTATTTGCTATAATTGTGGAGTGCCAAGACACTACGCGTCGGAGTGCACAAGCCAGACATCACTGTCATGACAGTATTATACTCAGTTTTACCACGTGATAGAGGAATTCCCTATACTTATAGCTAAGATGTAGGAGAAGAAGGCGGAGCCTCAATAACCTACCCATAATCTATATGATGAGGGTTGAGCCCCGCGAAGAAGATCCCAATGTGAATATTATGCTGCAAAGTGGGATGATGACCGGTGACAATAAAGGGAAGCAACCTGAAGAAAGTGAGTGGGTTCACAAGGCTCCACAAAAGGAGATGGGATTTGACCTGGAGCGTGCAAGGGAAACATTCATGGAAGTGAAGAAAAGCTTCACTAAGGCCTCTACCTCGAGAAGTCAGGCTAATTTATCTGAAGAATTTGAACACTCTATGCTTACCACCTTTTTGGAGGCTTGTATAAAGCTGTTGCACAACAAAAGGGCTGTGAAATGGTTACAATAAATGATAAACAAGTGTGCTAGTAAGGAAACTACGCCTGAAGGGCACCATACAGTAAAAAATATACGCAAACACAAGACGAGAACAGGGCGTGAGATGAGGTTCACTACGCAAAGAGGAGAGTATGAAATGGACTAGGTCATTCTAGATCTAGGGTCAGATGCAAATGTTTTTCCTAGATAGACATGGGAAAGAATGGGGAGACCTGTGCTGTAGTGGTCTCCGATTAAATTAAGAATGGAAAACTAACAGCAGATTATCCCTATGGGAAGATTGCATGGAGTAACAGTAAACATAGCAGGTGCGAGCATGTTGTCCAATTTCAAAGTGATTGAGATTGTCGACAACAACAATCCATACCCTGCACTCCTTGGAATTGATTGGGCTATTGACATGAATGGGGTAATCAATCTGAAGAAGAGGACAATGTCATTTGAGAGGAAATCGCTCCGTGTTGTAGTACCTTTGGACCCTGCAGAAGGGCCATGTTATACTGAATCTTTTCACAATTATGAGGAAAGTGATGATGATTTGGACCAAATCTACAAAATAACATTATGAGATCAAGGTTGGGTTAATCCGACCACTGATGGATGCATTTCATGGGACCGCAAAAGTTCTTGTACATCAGATTCAGATGAGGAATTGGAGCATTGGAAGAATAGATTACACGAAGTATCCACGCTGCACTGTAATATGATGACTAAATCGTTGTGTTGTGTATCATCAGAGGTAAGAAGTTTTCCTTATTATGATGGTCTAACTGATGTAGATAAATTTTTGGATGCATTTGAAAGGGAAGTGCCTAATGAGCATCGCTTCCAAGAACTGGATTTGGCACTACGCCCAAAATATGGTGGGGTATGCATAAAGACAGTTTTGATGGGTGGCGCGAGTATAGAAAAATGATGAGATTGCAGTTTAGTCACCCAAAAGATCGGTTAATAGAGAAATATGATGGAAGGAATGATCTACGCGATCATATAGAAAAATGGACTGACATTTATGGAATGGAACCACAACCTGAGTGGGTGCATTTATTCTGTCACACTTTGGATGTAATACCAATGAATGGGTACCTGGAAATAGAGCTCCACCACGACACTGAAGAGGGACATTTTGAGGCAGGGATTCTTGATGACATTAAAATTTGAGGATGGGTTTGAATGCATTGACGAGGTGTTGTAGGAGGTTAAGGCAACGATCTTCAGAATACCACAGGATCCTTTGGACTCGTTTCAACCAGATTGGAGCACCCAGCTATGCCATGCGTTGGAGTACTATAATGTGACCGTTGAAGATGAAGAGAAGGATCCAAGGAAAATTAACATCCTAGAGGCAGAAGGCCACCGCGAAGTTGAGGGACTACATATAGAGAATTCAGGTATCACTGCGCCACTGAAAACTAGACAGGTAAACATTGGCACAGAGAAGGAACCGAAGTTTACAAAGATAGGGGACTACTGGGATATTGATGCTATGATGGACAAGGTTGCTGAGTTTCTCCATGAATATCAAGAATTGTTTCCCACAAAATTTTCAGACTTGAAAGTCATCATAGGTGATTTGGGAGTGATGAAAATAACTTTTAAATCAGACTTGAAGCCTATTAAGCAAAGGCCATATTGCCTTAATCCCAAATACAAGGAAAAGGTCATCCTAGAGTTGGATAAGATGCTTGTAGTGGGTATTATTGAACCAATGGAGGAATCTGATTTGGTGAGTCCAATGGTAGTTCACGAAAAGAAGAAAAAGGATGAAATAAGGATTTGTGTAGATCTCCGGAAGCTCAACGATGCTTGCGTTCATGATCCTTGTCCAACTCTGTTCACAGATGAAGTATTGGATAATGTTGGCAGGTAGGAGGCCTATTCATTCACTGATGGGTTCTTTGGATACCATCAAATAAAGATCGTGCCAGAAGACAAGAGTAAGACTACCTTCACAACTGAGTGGGGATGCTTTCAGTATACAGTAATGCCTTTTGGACTTAAAAATGTGTTGGCAATCTTCTCGCGTGTAGTCATTGCGGCATTCAAAGAGTTCATTCACAAATTTTTGGAAGTATATTTTGATGATTGGACAGTGTTTGGACTGGTAAAGCACCATGTAGCCAGCTTACGCTTAATTTTGGATACATGCCGAAGGTATGAGATCGCACTAAACTTGAAGAAATGCTTATTTTTCATCCCTTTCGGAATTTTTCTGGGTCATGTGGTATGCAGGCAAGGATTAATGATGGACCCTGCTAAAATCGTGGTTATAATCAACTTGGAGGCACCAAGGAGTGTTAAACATCTGTGCGCAACAATGGGTCATACAAGATACTATTGGAAGTTCATTAAAAGTTATGCTCAGATTATCGTGCCTATGGAAAATATACTAAAAAAGGAGCTACATTCTATTGGAGCGAAGAATGTTAGCGGAGTCTGGATGTATTGAAGGAGAAAATGGTCACCTCGCCGATCCTAGTCTTCCCGGATTGGAAGAAGGAATTTCATGTGATGCGTCATGTATTGCGCTAGGAGCAGTGCTCACATAGGTCAATGAAGGAGAACTGGATCCCTTGATAGCGTTTGCAAGAAGGAAATTGTCTAAGGCTAAAAAGAATTATTCAACCACTGAGCGCAAAGGGTTGGATATGGTATACGCATTCCAGAAGTTCTGACATTACGTGCTAGGCAGACATTTTAAGATGTACACAAACCATTCTGCATTGAAATATTTATTCAATAAGCTTGTGTTGGGGGGGGGGAATATGTAGATGGTTGTAGTTGTTTCAGCAGTTTGATTTTGAGGTGATTGTGAAGCCAGGTAGGTTGAATGCAGGGCCAAATCATCTGTCACACATTGAAATGGGAGAAGAGCCCACCATTTTGGTGTAGATTTTAACCCCATACAGAAATTACCTGCATACGAATTCCAAAACATGGAAAATAAACAATGCGAGAGCATAACACATAAAACACATATACATAGAGATTTTCTCCTGGATCCCAAAACTGGGACTACCAGCTTGATTTTTCATTATATTCCTTTCAATGTTATAATACATATTTATACATGCCGAAGCATCCAATACAATGGACCAAAAAACCATTGCATCCAATACCATGGACCGAAAACCATCATGTCCAAAAACATGTGCGAAAATCATGCACAAAACCATAAGTGGGTTCGCCCAACCTAACATAGGGTCCAAAACGAAAATTTTCCAGGGCGCTAGCCTAGACCCCATAAAGTGGGGTTATGGGTACGCCTCAAACCCCCTGTGATCCCCCTTGCTACACAATCAGCGCAACGAAGGGGGGGCTCCGCCCCCCTCTAAACCCCCGGTTAACTACGTGGGCTAGTCGTGGAAAGAATATAACACAACCCAACATTTGGAGGAGGGGCTACCTGACACGCAAATCTTCGCAGTGCACAAAGTGGATAATCACTTTGTAGAAATTATCCACTTCCTGACTACAGGAAAGGCTCCAGAGGGATACACGAGTCAACAGCTGAAAGAATTGGTAGTGCGCGCGACAGTCTTTTTAGTTATTGCAGGGCATTTGTACAAGATGGGGTCGGATGAAATACTGCGATGTTATGTGCCTAATTTTGAACGAAATTGTATCCTCGCTAAAGCTCATGGAGGAGATGTGGTGGTCATTATGCATGAAAAGTGACAACGCTAAAGATTTTACGCGTTGGGTTGTGGTGGCCGATGCTGCATAAGGATTCCAAAGCATATTGTAAGGCATGCGATGTATGTTAGAGAACGGGTAGGCCATCGTAGAGGGATGAGATTCCTCTGAATCCACAAGTGTCATTGCATCCATTTGAGAAGTGGGAAATTGATTTTGTAGGGCCAATTCAGCCTCCAGGAAAGAAGACAGGTGTGTGGTATATCATCACTGCGACCGAATATTTAACCCGGTGGGCGGAGGCACAACCTATGAAGGATTGTATAGGGGAAAAAACAATGAAATTCTTGTTTGAATATGTGTTGACCAGGTTTGGTTTCCCAAAGATTTTGATGAGTAATCATGATATGTATTTTCTCAATGAAACGATCAACACGTTGATAGAGGAGTTCCAGGTTTATCATCAGAAGAGTATGCCATATCATCCTCAGGCCAATGGGACGGTTGAGGCATTTAATAAGATATTGGAGAATGTGTTGAAAAAGGTTTGAAATGCATAGAGGAATGATTGGGACGTGCGCATACCAGCCGTATTATGGGCTTATAGAACTGCCCGTAAGAAACTTACTGGTTAGACACCTTTTAGGTTGGTCTATGGCGTAGAAACTGTAATGCCTATGGAGTACATTGTGCCTCATCTACGCATAGCGACTTTCATAGGAATGGTGGGCCATGGAGATTTAGAAGAAAGGATTGTGTAGCTGACAGAGCTCAAGGAAGATAGGTTTTTGGTTGGATTCCATTAGTAGGTTCAGAAGGAAACTGAAAAATCTTGGCACAATCGGCAACTGCACACCTTCAAGGTAAACGATTTAGTTTTATTATATGACAATAAGTTTGATAAGTTTCTAGGAAAATTTCAGATGCACTGGCTGGGGCCATATGTTATCAAAGAGATTACAGATGGTGGAACAAATAAGCTCGTAAAGTTGAATGGAGATCCATTTCTTGGAAGGGTAAATGGAAGCTGATTGAAGCCATAAACTGAGGATCCAGCCCAATGACTACAAGACAGTAGCACAGTCTTAGCACTCCAGACAACTGTAAGGAGGCGTGAGACTATAAACTAGACTGCCCGGTTTGTAGAATTGTGCGACAAGGGGTCTACATGAAGCAAGATGGTGTTAAAGTACGAGAAGAAGGGCAAAAGTAGTTGCGTTATAGGGGATAAACCGCGCAGCACAGCTAGAAAGCAATTGTTACCATCACTGTTCATGATTTGACAGTGAGGAGAAGGTTAAGAGGAGCGGGGGTGGCATTTAAGGCTGAATTTAAGAGTGAAATATTTGGAAATCTACTGCCAATCTAGCATTTATGGGTGGATTTTGGGGGGAACGGTCGAATTTGAATTTGAATTCACTTATAAATTACACGTGGATGTCCAGCGAAAAACACTTTGCATCCTTAGAATTTATGTGTTGTGTTGTCTAGAGTGCATGAATCACGAGTATTTTGAAGCTTTGATCGCAAGCCCCACATTTGACAAGTTGCCTGAGTTAGATCAGAAGCTCATTACTAATATCATGTTAGGACCAGGTCTCACTAAAACCACTAGTACTAGAGGAACTATTGCCTCTAAGGGAGCTACTCTAGAGGTGATGAGCATGGAGGTTCCAGCTGCAGTGCCTATTGCACTGAGGTCACCTAGGCCAAAGCCTACGCTGGTAAGGGAGGTCCCAAAACCAAAGAAAGATAAGAAAAACAAGTCGGTTCTGGTGCGTGAGTCACCGAGGAAGCATGCACTACACAGGCCCAGAGAAAAGAAAATATTAGCGTGAAAGAGAAGGGGAAAATGGTGGATCTGGATGATGAGGAGGGCGCGGAAGATATAGACATTGAGGGGGTGGACCCTATATCTAATTTTCCGTAGTATATCCCTCCACACAAGGGAAAAGTTAAGGTCCCTGAGGACCCAAATGTAGGGCAATTCCTCCTCAACACACCCCTGTTACCAGAGAACCTAACCTTTGAAGATCTGGGCTTGGTGTGGATCCCACATTTGAAGCTAGAAGATTGGGATTTGGCAGACCACAAGTGGTTCCCCCACCTTGATACAAATACCTACATGAAGAGGGTCTTCTATAAAGAGTCTGGTGTTACCGTGCTAGAGCTTGTGGAATGGATTCACGGAGTGAACCACTCGGGGTTGTTGAACCTATTGTGGGTGCCCCACTACCACTGCTCCAACATAAACCTGATTGTCATTAAGCAGTTGTTGTGCACGGTACATGACAGGTGCTTGTGGCTCAATGTGATGATCCCCATCATCAATATGTTGATCCATCGGATCATTCTATTGCCACATTCAAGGTTAAATTTGGCCAAGGAGTTTGGCGGAAAGACGAGCGAGTGTGACCTCGTAGAGAAGATGAAGGACAAGTTCAAACTTGTGAAGAAGCCGCGCGAGTACTCAATTACCTCAATTACTGACCCTGCCGTAAAGGTTGCCACACAAATTTTAGCTGGCAAGGTTATGAGAAAGTGTCACGCGGACGAGGTGCTGACACCAGTGGTTTCTTTGGCAACACATTGTGTGGAGGGCATATAGTTCAATTGGGCACGCTACCTATGTGGTGAGTTTCTCGCGAACTACAAAGAGGCATAGGATGAGAGTAAAACATTCCACTATTCATGGTTGTTGCTCTTGATTGTGCTGGTTGCTTGGGATTTTCCGGAGGACAACTAATTTCCTCCCATAGAGAAAGATTTTCCAGAGGCTGCAAAATTTGCATCTCTATGGGCCACAAAAGATGTTGCGTGGGTCACAAAGACCAAAGTCTTTTGGGTGCTGATGGAGGCGAGCATTCGCATGGCCATCAACCAGAAGCCGTGGTTGTCACCAACCGTGTTTGAACAGCTTTCAGGATACGTGGAGTTCAAAGCTGACTTCCACCATGTATACATCCAGGCATGGAAGGATCTGAAGAAAAAGTGGTTCAACCTACCCTACCTCGCTATAGTTGACGCTATCGAGGAGGTCATCAAGCGCTAGCCAACATTTTGGCATTCTCCTTCCGATCCGGCCACAAGACTAGCAAGTCTGTGGAGAAGAAGAATAAGGGCGCAACCAAACAAAAGGTGTAGCAGTTGGCTAAGAAAAGGAGGAAGGAGGCCGAGGAGAAGGCCAAGGTAGAAGTAGCGCATGCCACAAAGAAGTAGGTAGAGAAGGAAGAGCGCAACTCTGAGAGGAATGATAAGTCTCCTTCACCTCAAATGGAGGAGGATGAGCAGTCTGGGTAGGGTGGCGGCGGTCAGGAGGAGCAGGATAGCAATTCCTTCCAGATCAAGTGATATAGAGGCCAAGGGAAGGAAGGACCGCGGAAGAAGTCAAAGGTGACAAAGTCATCTCTAGATCTGATCACCTTAACAGACGATGACCTAGATGAGATAGGTAATAAGGTGTGGGATACCACTGCAGAACTACTGCAACAATTTGAGCGGAAGCAAAAGCAGGCACTGAGCACCATCTAGAAGGATCTGCGAGCTGCAAATTCAGACGACTAGAATCCAGGTAGGTGTAGGACAGAGCAGTGCTGCATCAACAAATTTGGCATCGGGGACCACTCAAGCAGTATATATGGTTTGGTCACTGGATCTCCAGGAAATCGCACTACCAGATGGATCTTTGAGCCGAGAGGCAGCCGCTGATAAGGCTATTTCCAGCTCTCTGAAGAACATCGGCCTCAACTTGGCCACACTCCCCAACGAGTTTATTCACATGCTACAAGAAAGTTTGATAGCAGAAGTTAAGGCCTGGGAGTAGCGCGCACTGAGCCATATCAGCTAGTACAAAGTCAATAACGAACAAATGTCCATTGAGAAATCAGAGGCACTGAAGGCACAGAAGAAAGTCCAGGCATAGAACGACCAACTTGTAGCCACAGTGGCAAAATCCTGTAGAACAATACCTGAGCTGCATATACCAGAGGAAGCATCGTTAGAGGCGAAAATAAAAAATTTGGCTGTAGACGTGCACAATGCCAAGACAGAAATAGTTAGAGTTCAGTTTGAGCTGAACTTGAAGATCACAGAGTTAGAGTTGAAGTCACAACCTTCAACTTCACCAGAGATCAAGGAACAACGCGAAGCCACTATGAAGGATGGAGTTGTGACAATGGATGCTGCAATGGCAGATTACATCGTGCTCTTTGAGCAAGAAATGGAGGTAGTCACACCTTTGCAGGAAGATCCCACCGTGAAAACCTTGAATACACAAGCTCACAAACTCCAACATCAATATGATGAATTCAGAGCAATGACGTGCACTGTTGTTGCTGCACAACACCTTACTAAGTTGCAAGAGGCTAGGTAGTTGCATATACAGGTGGAAGCAACGTAGAAGAAAGAGGCAGTCGTCAAGGCTAGATTGGGGCCTTGGCTGGATGAGGCCTACATTATCTCCGCCAACATTCAGGAGAAGTTGGCGAGCCTACAAAGCACACAACAGAAAATCAAGGAAGACATTGCAGGACAGAAACAACACAGCTGGTGGAGCAGATCAAACAGGCAGCCACACAAAGCGTAACTGAAGTGGCAGTGGCACAAGTAGAGTTGAGGGGTCTTCGCAATAAGATCTCCACACAAGCAAAGTGACTCGAGGGTGAGTCGTGATCTTTGTGTTGGGGGCATGTTGGGATGGGGTCCCCTAGGATCAATTTTGGGGAAAAATCCCAAATTTTGTTGTATAAAATGTAAAGTCTCCGCAATTTGTGGCCGCAGAGTACATAGATAGTTAGAGTGTCATAAAAGGTTTTACCCTTCTTTTATGTAAGTTGAGTCACTTTTGAATATCTACCTATGGTCCGCAGACCATGGGATTGTATAAATAGGTGTGTCTTAGGATGTCTAAGGCAAGTATGGATGATGAAGATGAATGTAATGGGTCAGTAAGAGTAAGAGTGAAGAAGTATTAGAGTAGAAGGACGGCTCTGCAGCTATGTGCACAGAGGCCTAGAGTAGAGTCCACAACTAAGTGCGTGGACCCCTGCAGCTGAGTGCTCAGGGAAGTCTAGGTCAGTAAGATTGAACTGATTATTAATAAATAAATTTTTTGCAGAAAGACTTGTTTTATCTCTTTACTTATGTTATATGAATGTGCCTTATGTTATAATGGGTTTATGAAATAATGATGTATTAATGCATGACTTTATATGATTTATATTAATACATGAATGCAATTATTGTTAATCTTTACGCGAAGAATATCTTGTTGTATGTATAAGTTATTGAACACTTAAGCCGATCAGAGTAATTACTGGGTTATAAGTCACCTTTGATGCATGTAAGTATTTGATCCACCTATTCAAGGTCCGCGAAGGACAGTCGTAACCATTCGCGGAGGTATAGAAACTGAATAAAGGGAGTTACATCGATAAGCCTTAAAGGCTTATTGATTTGCCGAAGGCAGATTTAGGGCATAAAATGACATCACACTCATCTCTGGGTGAGGAAACTTGGTTCCAGCATCCCCCCATACTGCTTTAGGTGAGACTTCAGCCCGTGCTCCACGGGTTGATGCCGAAAGGGCCAGTTGTGTAGGGATTTGTTTGGCGAAACTAACTCTGAACCTAGGTCAGGACCTACTAAGCCAACACACACTCACCCCACTTTCTGTGTGTTAGAACCATTCATGCACCTTCCTTGATTCGCTGCAGCTGTCACACCCTTACTACCAACAAGGAAATCTTACTTGCCTCTATGTGAAACCACAATCAAGACGATACCGTACGATCCACTGCTGGGACTCCTACACCAAATGGTGTGAGGTCTAATTGGGACTTCTTACCCGGGATACCCCCTGACATGTTGTCAAGTCCAACACCGTCAACATTTCTAGCACTAGAAGGAGGGCCAGATGATAAGCTGAGTCCTCATCATCTTCTTCGATTACGTGCACATATATCATGGAGTTTATTATAATTCGCCATCCAAAATATTTGTCCAAAGGACATTTCTTTCACATCGAGAGAGAGTTATGGGATCACTTGTCACAAATCACGTATGATGGTGAAGGTGAAGTGGCCTAGCTTGGGCACTTAGATGACTTCCATGCGCTCATGGAGGGAATGAAATATTTTAATGAAACAGAGGTATGTTCACTGCTCGCACACACACTTCGCAACCACCCATTGCAATGGTTTGGCACACTACCTCATAACTCGGTGCACTCATTCAAGCAGTTCAACAATCTAATCGAATCTTTATTCCATCATTTTGATCCTAAAGTACTTGATAAAAAATTGTTAAAACAACGAAAGGTCTCGCACGAATCACCTATGGAGTTTTCTGTAATGTCCCTTAATAATAAATAATAAATAATAAAAATATTAAATATTAAATATTAAATATTAAATAAATAATAATAATAAATTAATTACATGCTCTAAATAAATATAAATAATAATAAACAGAAAAAACAGTAAAAATTAGTAAAGCTATCAAAAAGTAAAAACAAAAGAAATAAAATAAGAAAAATAGTAAAAAATAGTAAAACTATCAAAAAGTAAAAACAAAAGAATAAAACAAGAAAGCAGTAAAGTTGCATGTTGACACATGGAGTGTGTGCATGTGGTTCCCCTTCTAATGTTTGCTCTATTTAATAGATGGTGAGGAAGATGAGAGGCATTCCATCATTCCAAGATTCTATCATTCATTCTCTTGGGAGAATAGTGTTCTAAGACAAAGGATTCCCTGGCAGTAGTACATTGATTGAGGGCTCGGGGGTGGCCAGTTGTAGCAAGATTTTGCGCAATTGAGCCTACGGTTGGGTGGAGAGTCGTCCCCAAAACCTTGTTGCAGTTAGCAGACTTCAACTGAAATCACAGGTAAGTGTCTCTACTCATATTTTTGAACTTTGATGTTAATTAGTTGATAATTGCATGCTGAATATAAATTACTTGATTAATCTAATTAATTACATGTTTATTTTGGGTTGTTACATATGTTGCAATTAACAATGATGAATGTTCTCATGATGACATGCAAAACTTGGAATGTGGACTATTTTCTATGATACTATGATATAGCTAATGCATTGGTTGCATGTTGAGAGGTGATGATTCATAGGACTCCAAAAATGGGCCGAGAGGGCCGATTTATTTGATGATCTTGTGCGGGCCCATACGCACGAGGGAGAATAAGTAACACCATATGGGCTGGGGAAAACTCAATCAACACTACATATGCTAGTGGTAACTTTGCCTTGTGTAGCTCTTGATGGATAGCTCTTGAAGGGTTATGGGACCATCTTGAGGAGGCCAAGTGCCTGATGTTCTAGGCTAGGTGCCTAGTATTGCATTGGGATGCTGAAGTCTGGTAGGGGTGTAAGGACTTCGATGCCTGGGGTTATGCACCTTAGTGAGTTGTGGAGGGAGTGGGTCAACCTTGCGATATGCTAGTGACATTGAGCACTGTATCATATGCCTACCCTGGGGCAGATGAGGTCTGAGTCAGGCGTGAGCCTTGGGGCCAGCCTTGAACTAGTATACAGACTAAGGAGGCTAGCCTTGGACTAGGATATAGACCGAGGAGGCTTATGCCTAATTCTGAAAGTGGAAAAAAGGACAGAGATTCCTTGGGATTTCCCTGGTGTTGTGAAACTTCAGATGTTTGCTAGTTATACTAGTTCAGTAGAGGGTGCCGAGACTGTTACATGAAGTAATAAATAACCAAATAAATGTAATGTCCCTTAATAATAAATAATAAATAATAAAAATAATAAAAAAAATATTAACTTCGGGACGAAGTTCATAAATAATAAATATTAAATAAATAATAAACAATAAATAAAATAATAAATAAATAAATAAATAATAAATAATAATAAATTAATAAATTAATTACATGCTCTAAATAAATATAAATAAGAATAAATAGACAAATAGTAAAAATAAGTAAAGCTATCCAAAAGTAAAAACAAAAGAAATAAAACAAGAAAAATAGAAAAAATAAGTAAAACTATCAAAAAGTAGAAACAAAAGAATAAAACAATAAAGCAGTAAAGTTGCATGTTGACACATGGAATGTGTGCATGTGGTTCCCCTTCTAATGTTTGCTCTATTTAATAGATGGTGAGGAAGAGGAGAGGCATTCCATCATTCCAAGATTCTATCATTCATTCTCTTGGGAGAATAGTGTTCTAAGACAAAGGATTCCCTGGCAGTAGTACGTTGATTGAGGGCTCAGGGGTGGCCAGTTGTAGCAAGATTTTGTAAAATTGAGCCTACGGTTGGGTGGAGATTCGTCCCCAAAACCTTTTTGCAGTTAGCAGACTTCAACTGAAATCACAGGTAAGTGTCTCTACTCATAGTTTTGAACTTTGATGTTAATCAGTTGATAATTGCATGCTGATTATAAATTGCTTGATTAATCTAATTAATTACATGTTTATTTTGGGTTGTTACATTTTTGGTGCGCTTCCGTCTGTTCATGTTTGAAGCCTCGAAAAGCCAAATGAAATTTCAGTATCTCATGGACAGATTTGAATATTTCCTTATCCAATTTATCAATCCCAAGAAGAAGTTCAAGCTCAAACCCTGCTTAGCATACTTCGATGATGGAGCTATGCAATCACAGATGGAAATGGTCTCTACCACAAGTGACTCTCTGCCATCCCCTCATCAAACAACTCCACCACTGTAGAGTGATGTGGGAGAATATGCACACACATCTGTTCATCCGTCACATCCTCCCGACATCACTCCTTCTGATTTTCGCACAAGCTTGGTTGTGAATCCATTGGGTTATCACATGTATTTTGTACCTCAACCTCCTTCCTCATATTCTGATCACCCTCTGGATGACACTGTCTTGTGTTCTTCCATTCCGGACTCTATACTTGTTTTGAAAAAGGATCGATCTATCAATGGAGTTGGTGTTGCACAACCAACATGTGCTGGGATTCATGAAGAGTATGACTGGGATCTTGAACATCCACCAGCAGCAGAGGACCATCCCTGTCTGTCCGTACCTCCTTTGTTTTTCCCTAACATCCTTGATGATCCTGCCATCCATAATTTTTCATGTGTATTTCTGTCCACAGATGCACCCATTGTTGATCATTCTCAAGACACACCATATGTAACCCATCATCCCACAACGGAGAGGACCAATCATTCATTGAAAATCCACTTGATCTTTCATCATCTTTCTTTGAAAACGTAGAGGGTGAACATCCTTGCTTCTCATCTACCCCTCTGTGTGATTCGTCAAATCATGAGGATGCTGACAAACATCCTGAATTTTATGATCTTGGTTGTTGTGATCTCTCTACTTCTTCATCCGATCACAATATTGATTCAATTTTTGTCCGGTTGGGTTCACACAGCATTAGGAAGAGAATGATCCCTTGCTCTTCAATCAGATACAGGAACCAACTACACCTCTTGAACTACGGTTCCAGGTTCTATCTTTAGGAATCAAGCTTGTCGAGATCTCAATAGATGAATCAATCCAAACCTCAGATTTCAATTAGACCCCGATGATTTTATCAAATCCCCAAAAGTTTCTCTGGGTAATAACCTTTTCATTTTCGCTCATTCGACGAAAAATCAGTCTAAGACATTGGTCTAAGGTGATCTATCTATCAACAAAGTCGAAACCCCACAGAATTTCGAGGCACTTCAGCCCGAGATGATGGTTATGTCAGGTCCTTGCTATCCTGAGGTTGGTTTCACTTCTGATAAGGAAATTGTTCAAACACCCAAGGCTCCTCATCTCTCATATGTATGCACTCAAGAACAATCCAATACTCATATTTCACTTCCTCCACTCAAACTACATAATCCCATTGCTCATGCATTGGAGGAATCTTACACAGCAAGCACACTTGCGCAATGTAAGTGGTCTACCTTCCTCATGTGTGTTTGCATGTCACAATCAAGAGTATCTGTGTGCTTAACATCTACACGTATTGTCACACAACATCATGGTATGTCCACGAATTGCACGTTACACACTTCCACTCATTTTTGTTCTATGGACACTTGCAAGCTCGGAGTGTGTCTATATTCATTATTGAATCTTTCACATCTGCTAGTTCACATAGTTGTGTTGTTCGCGAACCATGCCTTCACCGACATGGGTCAGCCAATGCATCAATGGCTACATTAGAAGTATCACTTCACGTGACACGACCCATGCACTATTAGCTTAGGAGTAGGAGTAGTGTTTTTGTTTTGAGTTGTTTGCTTGCATGCATGTTTTGCTTCTTTCTTTGTGTGTTTGTTTGCTTGCTTGTTTGTTTTCTTACTCACTTTTCTTCCGCATTTGCTTCTAATTATTGCTTTTTCTTTGGTTTGTTTGCTTGTTTACGTCTGTAGGTTAGTTTCGCATGGACTGTGTGTGAATCTTGAAACAAGTTGGGTAAAGTACAAGAGGACTTGTACAACTATCAACATTTGGTTATCTATTTTATGCTCTCTTATGTAAGAACTTGTTGTCCTCAGTCCATGATACATCAATGGAAAATACATATTGTTCAAGGTGAACCTTGGTGAAAACACAATGCTTGTGAGCTAACTAGTATCACCTACTCTAGTTGGTTGTTTTTGGGTTAATCCTTGTCAGCTCAGTCAAGTATAGTAAGGTGAGGGGGAAAACCTTAACAAGAACATCAGAGGTATATAAAAAATACTTCTATGAAGGAAAATCCTCTTCTGCTCTCAATAAGTTGGGATCCCTCTTCTACCTATGAAATGAATAAGTGCTATGCACAGTTATGAAAAATGGAAAAATGAAAAAGTGAAAAATTTTGAAAAAATGAAAAATGAATAAGGTGAAAGAAGAGAAAGGATTCCTGCGCAGAGAGGTGATGCAAGTAAATCTGGCGGGGTATTGACCAATCTCATGGGCAACGGAGTGATGCTTGTGTTCCTGTGTGACTCCACCGGGGTACTGTCTAGGCCTACTGGCAGTGGAGCAACACCAGAGATGAAACTAAAACTCTGATGATCATATGACTTGTGCACCAATATACCCCTCATCCCCAATCGAAACGACTGGTTGATTTGGCTTAGAATGTGTGTCGACCGACCAAGAGCCTGGCAGATGCTACATCTTACAATCAAGCAAGTGTGGAAACCAAGAAAAATAGAGAATTGAACAATACTTCCAAAGGTGTTAGACTTTCTTTTCATGAAAAAGGTCCATTTAGAGAGCTGGAGTTCTACCAGTGTGTCTCCAAGTATTGTAGCACCTACAACCACCCTCCAAAATTTTTCCTTAGCTTCATTTTGGAGCCTCCCTACCAACCATCCTCAACAGCATGTCTTGCATTGTCATGCACATCAGCTTAAGATGTTTCATAGAGTCTTGTCAGCCTTTGCATGTAAGTGCATGCCCCCCCCTCCCTTCACAGGCTACTTTCCAGACTTAGTGTTAGTTGTTAGTTGAGTAGCTCCCTCTTGGCATTGCACAATTCTAGAGGGGAACCATCCTTCAATCCAGAAATTGCACAAACCAAGTTGTACACCCAGCTGAGATCCAGAATTGCGCAATTCTTCTTGGCAGTCTTCCTCTTAAAAATTGCACAATTCATTGCAGGAGAGCTGCTCAGCCCAGAAATTGCACAATTTTGGGAAACAGTCACCTGCTACTCTTAGAAATTGCACAATCTCTCTAGGAAAGCTAGCCCAATAACTATTAGAAATTACGCAAATCCATCCAAGCAGCCTGATGGGCTCAGAAATTGTGAGATACAGTCAAACAGCTTCCTTGAGAAAATTGCAAGGTCTGACCCAATACAGCTGCTCAGGTCAGAAATTGCGAGATACAATTAGACAAGCTTCCTTGAGAAAATTGAAAAGTATGACCCAATACAGTTGCTCAGCCCAGGAATTGTGCAATTCTAGGTAGCAGTCACCTGCTACTCCCAGAAATTACGCAATCCCTCTGGGACAGCCAACCCACCAACTAGCAGAAATTACGCAAATCTAGCCAGGCAGCCTGCTAGGCTCAAAAATTGCGCAATATAGTCCAATCTTCCTTGAGAAAATTGTGAGGTCTGACACCCAGGACAACTGCTCAGCCCATAAATTGCACAGTCCTAGGAGATATTCAACTATTCCTCTAAAAAATTGTAAAATCCATCTAGGAAAACCATCTCTGCTCAGCCCAAAAACTGTGCATATTGTCATCCCAGGCTTGCAGACCGATGCATGTGCCTTCAGGTTGAACGGTTCCCCTCGGGACTGAGAAAAAATGATTTTCATGCATGGATTGCTTCTCCCAAGGTAGCATGCAAAGGCATCCCTTGATTTAGGGATCTATTTTTAGCATCTGGAGGTTACATTCAAGGATCATTTCAGAAACCTCCCACCAAGTGTCTATTTTCCTTAATTTGTGGCATGCACGTCATAACCTTGATTTTATCAAAACTTATGAACTTGATGCTGCAAAGCTCTTTCCTCGCATCGATCTTGCAGCTCTGACATGCCACATTACATCTAGGAGTCATCGCCACATTTAGCCCAGCTGTTTTGGGGTAAGCCTTCTTTTCATGTCTTGCGCAATGTTTCTATTGCTTTTTTTTTTTTTTTTTCGCTTTGTGCGAGTGTTGTCTTATTGGTTTCAGTGAGCGCTTGCTTTTGTTTTGATGTATGTTATCTTCTAGAAGCACAGTTTCATTTTTCGTTCACATCTCACTGTTGTCGAATGCATGACACTGTTTTTGCACGGATGATCGTCATTGAGGAAACTCACTTCACACACATGCATGCTTACCCATTTTCTGAATCCTGCACTTTTTGTTTGCATGTATGATCATTCACTCTTGTTTGCATGTATCTTATCCTGTATTCAAACTTCTCATGTTTTCAGTCGCCCGTCAGCTAGTATGGGATGCATTAGCCTGGACCGTGCCTCACCCAACTAGCACTGCACATTTCTGGAAGTGAAGGATCAACCTTCCCTCTAGAAATTGTGAAAGTCTAGTCCAACACTGACCTCTAGGCTTGCATTGTGCAATTATTGGAGGTGGTGTCCTCCTAGCCCCAGAAACTACGCAATGCAGTTTTCTGGTTACATGTCAGTGTTGACTAAAATTGTGCATTGTGGAGTTTCAGTCCTCAGTAGGTCAGGCTAGACTATGCATTATGTAATTCCAGTAGTCAGTCAGCTTCCTGATAGCTGGGATTGTGCCTTGTGCAGTTTTGGTAGTCAATCTCCCGACCTCCCGGTGGAAATTGCGCAACCTTCATGATCAATCACACAGGTATGTTGCAAGTCAATCCTCAAGTTTGTTTTGGTTTTCGACTGACAGATTGATTTCCATGAGTGTTGCTCTGTATCCAAGCATCACATGTGTTTGTCTGTCTCTCATCAGCACAAGTACAATGGCCTTCAGGAGAGCAAAGTCAAAATAAATCGTTGAAAGCACAACGGGGGTTGCAGCCAAGCAAATGTCTATGAGATTGCCTACCTTTGAAGACATCAAGTTGTTCGTAGACAAGGACATCAAGATAATATGGCAACAACATCACAGTGAGCAACACCATCAGCAGCAGCAGAAGGTAGCACACCCACATGTGGCGAGTGCAAGAGGACGGTTGTTGACAACGTAGAGGTGAAGCAAAGATGCAATTTCAAAGGAAATCCACTTGTGACGAAAGCAACTTTGGAGATTGGGGCTATGAGGTGCTGACGTGACATGAAGATCGTGCAAAGGAAGAGATAGAAATAGAGAAGGAGTTGCATGTGGTGAAGCAGCAACTCAAGGAAGAATAGGAGATGCACATACAAGAGAATGAGTTGCAGCAGGAACAAGTACAGCAAGGGGCGCAACATGCAAAAATGGATGAAACTATGCCCATACAAGTTATAGATCCATCCCAACAACTAGCACAGAGTAGAAAAGGTGAGCAGTGTTGTTGATTGCATGCAAGGAAATTCAGTAGCATCAATGTCATTGTGTGCACGTATGTGATCCCACCCTTTTGGCACACTCACCAAGGAAAAGACAAGAAGCAAGTCCGACTGGAGCTGAACATGTATTCTGACAAGTTGATGTAGACGACCACCAGCACATGCTTGGAGATCAACATAGACACTATGCAACGACAAGCTATCGATCTGGTCACACCCAGGATGACCATGCGCATGCTAGCATACGAGTTGGATAGAGGAGCCATATCAGTGTACCCAGATGCAACGAAGGGAAGGGTTCGTTTTCAGTAGGATGTCACCATTGAGCACATGAACACCATCATGAACGACCAAGATTGGCATTAATTCTCCACCGTTGACCATCATGAGGATGTCGAAGAGTTGGTCTCACCACAACGATCCGAGTGTTAGTGATGTATTCCATGGCTTGCTTAAGCCATTTTTTCTCACATGGGTACATGTTCAGATTGTATATAACATTTTGTCAAGTGGAAGTTCAAGTGTCGATAGTTGAATGTGAGAGTCGTAGAGTAGTTGAAGAGTCATGAGGATAGATGAACGGTCACAAAGGGGAATCTCAAGGGTCACCCCACCCTTTGCTATAAATAGTCCCTCATAACTCATTGTAGAGGCTCTTGGTCAGCCAAGCTTCCAATAGGAGTATCTTAGAGAAAGCTTGGATAGTATTGTAATGAGCCTTAGATTCTCCACTACGCAAAGCTAGTATATCTCTTTGGCGAAGCAGGCGGTTGTGGCTATAACGTTCCTCTATCAGAATGAGTGGTTGGACATGGATGTATTGTATGCCAATAACTTACACTTCTTAATATAACAAAACCAACACGTTTCATGCATATGTCGTATTGTATTCCAGCTATCTTGTTTACTCTAAATGATATATGTATTTGTTTCCTTACGCATGCATGTATGAAATATTCTGTAGAAGTATGTATGAATCTTACTGAAATGTGCTGATTGTTTTAACCATGACTTTAGATTGCTCACTAACTTGCTTTCCAGTTTGTGATGCATCTTCGCTCGTGTGCTCCCTTCCAAGCCGCATACTATTATAGGTTTCCAAGGGGCACACTCACCCCAGTTTTCGTGTGTTATAACTATTCATGAACCTTCCTTGACTTGCCGCAGTTGTCACACCCTTGCTACCAATAGGGAAATCTTACTTTCCTCTGTAGAAAACTGCGGTCAAGGCGATACCGTACGACCCATTACTGGGACTCCTACACCAAACAATCTGAGGTCTAATTGGGACTTCTTACTAGGGATATCCCCTGACATGTTGGCGGGTCCAATACCATCAACAGGCTGCCATCAATGTGATGACTAAGGAGACTATTCTCAAATTAAATCTCCAAGGATCATTAAGAAAGACCACAATAGTCTTACAGCTTTCAAAAAGGTCCACAGTAGTTCCTTAGGGAGTTGTTGAGGATGTGATGGTCTCCATTGATTCTTGGGAATACCCTGCCGACTTCTTATTTATCAAACCTAAGACCAAGTTCAATGGTTATCCTCTCATCCTTGGAAGGCCATGGTTAGCCACTGCTGATTCTTAGATAAGTTGCAGGGTCGGGAACATGACCATTAAAAATGGGCATTTGTCCAAAAAATTGGTCTTGTACCCTCTTTCTCAACCATCTCTGGAGCATTACTTACCTTTATTTGTAGAAGAGGATGAGAAAGATGAAGTCTATTCTTCCCCAATCTGTACCCTAGATGCTACTACAGGAGGGGGGCAACCTGATGAAGACGACCTCATTGAGAAAATCCTCCAGAATCATCCCCCTAACACCATGTCTCTTGAGGAGTTAGTGAAGAAAGCTAAAGTTAACCCTTGGACTAATTTGTAATGTTCCTAAGTAGGGATGTGAGTGATATTTAAACAAATAATCAATGTAACAGCATAAAATTAAAAATAGGCATTACACATACATGGAAACATTGTAAATCTAGGACTGCTGAGCCATCTATTATAAAATCTAAGGGAAATGTGTACAATATAAATAAAATGGTGCACTGGGATTGTCTCAAGGACAAGCTGGACTAATCCCAAGTGATGGAATAGCTAAGATGATGGTTGTTCAGTTGTTGCACCACTTGCACTGTGTCGTCCCAACAAAATTATTGATTTGCTAACTTCGAACTTCTAGGATGTGCCCAAAAACTACCCAAAAAATTCTGTCATTCTAGCTTATATTCCTTGGACAAAACCTAGAAAAACCCATAATGGATTTTCTCCGATTTTGAATTTAGATTTTCGGCCTCCATGGTGCCTCTACCCAGCTGTTACAACCAAATTCGACTTGTAGGAAACAACCTACAAATCCCTTTGAAAATACCCCTAGAACACTGGGTTCACATGTATTGACTAACTCCTTACTTCCCAGAAGACCCTTGGCTCGGATTACTACTCTCCTAGCACCACGAGTTTGTTGTTATAGTGGTCTCTGCGCAACCCCTCTATCTAGAACTTCAATTGACTACTACATTGGTCTAGCTGGCTGTTACTCTAGCAAAATAGTCATTTTTGTGTTGCCTCCTCAACCCTTGGCTCTCCCAACAAGTTGTGAATCCCTTTGTTGATCTATCCCCAGCTCTCCCAACAAGCTGGGAATCCCCCTTGTTGATTTTCCAACCCCTCTTGCATGCTCTCTGGCTACCCCTGAATAGGCAGTTCCTCCCAGTGCTGATGGCTGAAGCGTGTGTTTGTACTAGACTCCATGGAAACACCTGTGTAACATCCTTCCTAGGGCAGGCACGGATGGTCCCTTGAAGAAGAGGTTGAATCTCCCACGTGAGAGATTCGTGGCTAAACAGTCGGTAGACTCACTGAACAACAGAGCATAACATGGTGAGATTGTTTGTCAAATAATTAGAATGCTGGAAAATGAGATATCCCTCTTATTTTATCACCTTGGGCTCCCTTAGCCTCTTGTGGGCCCCTCCTTCCACTAACTCGAATTCCCTCCAACGTCCTCCTTGGAAAAATTCGAATTATGCATGTGGTGGCCCCCACATTCCACTAGCTGCCAAAAATAATTTGAACTACCTATAATTCCTAAGTTTCTGCGTGTGGGGTACTCCTCCTAAACCAAAATTTCTACCAAAATTATGTTGTTGCATCCTGTGACTAATTCATTTGAGAAGGGACATGACAGTCCTCCCCTCCCAAATGTTGCTTTCCCTCAAGCAACCTCAAAGTCAAGTGCTCTAGTATGTGCTCACCCTCCCAGGTGGCATCCTCATCTGGTAAGTTATTCCAGCATACTAAGAACTCCTTGATGGTTCTGATCCTCAGTTTTCTCTCCCTGCTCTCCAATATGGCCTTTGGTTCCAACACCAAATGACCCTCATCATCCAATGGGGGTAGATCAGTTGTTGAGGTCACCAGTTATCCCATCACCTTCTTCAGGCATGAGACATGAAACAAGTTGTGGATCCTGCTCCCTAGAGGTAGTGCTAGATCATAGGCCACCTCCCCAACCCACCTGGTCACATAGTAGGGCCCATAGAAGCATGGTTGTAGCTTCTCGGCCCCCTTCTGTTTCAACATGGATTGTCTGTAAGGCTACAACTAGAGGTACACTAGGTCCCCCTCCTCAAAGTTCCTCTCTATCATGTGTTGATCTACATATAGTTTTTGCTGATTTTGGGTCATCGCTAGATTATCCTTGAGAGCTTTGAGGATATCTTGGCTCTCTTGGACCCAGTCTTTGGCCTTTGGGGCTCGGCTATCTCCAAACATAATACCAACAAACGTTAGAGCATCATAACCATAAAGGGCACAAAAAGGAGTCATACCAATAGACATGTGGTGCATGGTGTTGTAGCAGAACTCACCCAAGTGCAACCACCAAATCCATGTCCTCTACTGACCCATCACATAGTTCCTCAGGTACCCCTCCAACCACTAGTTGACCCTCTCTATCTAGTCATCTGTCTGATGATGGTAACTAGTGCTAGAAGTAAGCTCTGTCCCAACCAACCTGAAGATCTCCTGCCAAAAACCACCCATAAATATGTTGTCTCTGTCACTAACAATGTTATTGGGGAGTCCATGTGGTCAGAAAACCTCCTGGAAGAACAACTCAACAACCTGGGCAGCCTTGAATCTAGTGGGGATGGCAAAGAAATGGGCAAATTTGGTCAGCTTGTCTACCACCACATATATGCAATCTTTCCCTTGTACTGTGGGGAGCCCAGTGATGAAATCCATCAAGATTCTTTCCCATTTCCCCTCTGGAATGGGAAGTGGTTGTAATAGCCCTGCAGGGTGAGTTAGCTCCCCCTTGTTTCACTGGTAGGCCTCACACTCCCTTACATGTTGTAGCACATCCTCCTTGAGGCCTTTCCACATGAACCTCTCCCGAACAACCATGTAAGTCTTCCGGAACCCATGGTGTTTGGAGAGTGGTGAATCGTGAGCTGCCTCGAGTACCCTCTCCCTCAATTGCGATCTGGATACTAAGTAAATGCACCCCTTGTAATATATGACCTCATCCATCACACGACAATGCTCATCTGCATGTGTCCCCTCTATCACCTTGCAGGCCTTCTTGTCCTTGGAGTATTCAACCAACAGTTGAGCTTTCCAATCTTGGAAAATCCTCATAAGAGATAACCCAATCGATCTCCTGGATAGAGCATCGACAACCATGTTGTGCTTGCCCCGCACATACTCAATATCAAAGTCGTATGCCTGCACCTTTCTGACCCATCTCTGTTGCCTATCATTGAGGCCCTGCTGCCCCATGAAATGCCGAAAACTGTTGTGCTCAATCTTCACTCGGAATCGGTTGCCCACCAAGTACTGGTGGAACTTAGCCAATGCATGCATGATGGGCAACATCTCCTTGTTATATATGGAATATGATAGCTCATATCGTAGGAGATTTTGACTCCTGAAAGCTATGGGGTGCCCCTCCTGTGACAAAATAGCTCCAACTCCCACCCCTGATGCATCACATTCCACCGCGAATGGCTGGAAAAAATCCGAGAATGGAAAGACAAGTAAACTACTCATCACCTCCTTGAGGTGATCGAAAGTGGCCTATTCTCCCTCAGTCCATGTGAAGGCTCCTTTCTTGGTCAAGTCGATCAAGGGTGTTGCCAACTGTGAGAACCCTTTCACAAACTTCTTGTAGGAAGTGCAAATTCCCAAGAAGCCTCTCGGTGTAGTCACGTCTCGGGGTACTAGCCAATCCCAAATGGCGCTGATATTCTCCTCATGAACCTTCACCCCAAGTTCTCCAATGATATGCCTTAGATAAAGCATCTATGTCAAACCAAACTCGCATTTGGAGAGCTTGGCATAGAACTACTTCTCTTCCAGAATGCACAATACCTCCTCCAAGTGTTGGAGGTGCTCCTAGATGTTGTCCATTCCTTGAATAAATTTAGACATTACATCACTGGTTACCAGACCTTTGTACATACTGACTATGCTACTATTAAATATTTGATGAACAAGCCTAATATGTGTTTGGTCAATTTAGAGTGTCCTAAATTGCTATATTAATTGTCAGTCCGAGAGTCGTAAACTGCTGAAGTGAGGTGCACTATATATGCAAGATAACCTATTTCTTACTTTTTTTTGTCGTTTTTGATTTTTAGTTTGTTTTTGGGTTTTTCTTCATTGATTCCCTAATGTAAGATGGCAATACTAAAAGACAAGTATGGATATACGTGTTCAAGGCAATGATGCCCTTTAAAATGATTTCCAAACTTCAAAATTTTCAAAAAGGTTTTAAAACATGCAATGATGAAATTAATTCCTAAAAGAAAATGTGCCACTATTCTAATTAAACAAACAATGAGCTATTGACCATGAAACCCAGTATCCTTGCTGTTGTCTAAATATAAAAGAAACTAAACTCAAAGAAATCCAAAAAAATTGCAAGCAAAGTAAAGCTAAGATCAAATTACATCAACTCATATTATGACCCCTCACCATTTGTCTCGCTCTGGCTTTCAGAGGTAATTATAAACAACTTGAGCAATCTGATATCTAATTTGCAAAAAATAAAACTAATATTAAACTACAGACTCATACTTCAACCCCTCACCATTAGTCTCGCTATGGCTTTCGGAGGTAACTGAAAATGACATGAGCAATTCAATAGCTAACTTGCAGAAAAATAAACTAATATCAAACTACACACTCATACTTCAACCCCTCACCATTAGTCTCGCTATGGCTTTCGGAGGTAACTAAAAATGACATGAGCAATTCAATAGCTAACTTGTAGAAAAGTAAATGAGCAAAACTGAAATAAGTAAAACAGTGCTGGAACTAGAACTAAGAAAAATAAAGCAGCAGAAGGACAAGAATAATTCCATGTCATTAGTCATTATAAAACTATGTGCAAATGCCTGGGCTGCCTACTGTAATCTGAAACAAAGACATTGATCAGTTAACAGCATTGTAAAGCATCAAAAAAACTATGGACAACAATCAACGTTAATACCATAAGAAGTGAAATATATACAAGTGAATGATTATGGCATAAGGAATGTAAAGAAATAAAGCATGAAACTATACAACAATTAACAAAACCTCGGTGTGTACAGGGGCCCTCTGCACAACCTCGGGCAATCAGCAATCAACAATGAATTGAGCTTATAAACAGAGTCTTCTCATGTATTAAAATGCAGTCATAACACAAAAATAAAGTCACGGCACAGTGGGCTCGTTAACAGTCAAAATTACATTAAAAAAAGCTAACTACTATGTGTATGAGAACGCATTATTTATAACAGAGGATGACATAACTACTTTCCTAAAATCTACGCTGATAAAAGACATGTGAACAACCACATCCAAGAATCTAGCATTATGGCTGCTATGAAGATTAAATCTATGGAGGGTGGTTGTTGGATTCGGTTCATGGAGCAGTTCACAGGTGTTGATATGTCCCTAGAAATCTAGGAACGGCCACGCAAGTCTTCACGTGGTGAAAAATAGAGTTTTATCACCGTAGGACTCTTACGTTGATCACCGCTTGACTATCTTTGACCACGACCTTCTTTGGTGAATTCGACTAAGCCAATAGGACTCGGCCCATGTCCACATCATTTGCAACTTGCCCATGTGGCTGGATTTGCCTGAAGACACCTGTAACATAGACTTTAACAAAAAGGTTGCGGAAAGTTGAACTGGTTGCGGAAAATGACAAGATTCCATAGTTGAATGAGCAAAAATCTAATTCAAACAGCAAACACAAAACATAGTTAGGAAACCACTTTATATGCTCTTTTTAAAATAATATGCAATGATTTGACAGCTTAGGAGGTCCAGGTAAATGGAGAAAGGCTAGAAAGGTGTATAGGGAAGATGCAAGTTTGGGGCTCAACATACCCCCACTGTGAATGTGTTGCATGTCCTCATGCAACCAAAATTTTGATCATCCTCCCTTTAGTCCATGTGCTCTGAAGCTTCTGCTAGTACATCTAGTCCTCGTACTAATACCATTCTAGGCTTCCTCATCAAACATTTGAATTTGAGACTGATCAATTCCCTACTCAACTTCCTACACTTTTTCTTTAATTTCATGTTCTTTTTCTGCCACAGTCCCAGATGTAACATAGTGTTGTCATGAATGATCTTGTCTAATCTGTTTTGCTCCTTTAATGCTTCATTTTCTTGTTTAATGTGTCTGTTTAAGACCTCCAATTCAAACACTTCATGTTTCAATGATTGGACTTGTGCTTCTTGTGCTGTGTGAGGCAGAGTGGATGACGTGCTCGGGCCTACAACTGTCTTCTCTAAGGATTCTAGATAATCATACACCTCTTGCTGATTTGGGTCTATTTCGGGTGTTTTCCTTAGGCTGACCCCAAAGTCCTGTTGAGGAGGACTAATTTCTAACTCTAGCCGAGAAGGACTCATATCAACATCTGGAGGACTGGTTTCAATATTTGGCCGAAGATGAGGTGGGCTACGACCATCTGGAGGTTTCTCTGATGTTTCCCCACCCAATTCAATAAAGTGGGGTCCTTTTATTTGTGCTTTCCTCCACTTTCCTCTAAGCTTGTTGCTTCTTCTTAAATGCTATGGGCTAGTACTCTCTTCTTCCATACTCTGTTTTCCTTTTTCTTTCTTCTTGGCTGTAGCCACTTGTTTTCGAAGATGCACTAGTCTTTCAGACAATACTTGATCGTCTTCTTCTAAAGAAGGTTTTGGTGATTGGTAGACATCCTCTATGCTTCTTTTCCCTTTAATTTTTCTCTGTTTTCTATCCTTGGTTCTTTCCTCCCTCTCTTTTTGATCAACTTCTTTGGTTTTACTAATAGGAGGGTCTTGAATTCTTGCACTTGTCTCCCTCCTCCTACTCCTTCTTGCTTTACTGCACTCATGCACCTCAGGTGGCTCTTAAAAGTAGTTTCTCACTAAAAACTGTTCCCAGGTATCCCTATTTTTCTTCAATTCGTGCTCAATTAGAATTCTCAGCAGCCCATGATGATACAAATGAGGTTCTATGTCTTCTATATTCTTTTGGACTATTGTGCTTTTTAAGCTTAGCAATAAAAAGTAGGGCAGATTGAGGGTTTGGTTCTCTAAAAAGTTCATCAATAACCGAGTATGATACATGTACATTGCCCCAAAACGACCTTCACAAGTAATGAACTTTTGAATGATTAACAGTAAGCTGGCCCACTCCTCTTTTAAAGCATGAACAGGAATTCCTCTTGTGAATACAGTTACGTCTATACCCAGGTTGCGTAATATGACTCTCAAAGCCTGCTCATCCAAGCTCTTGTTCTTGAACCAGCGTTCACTTTCCTGGGGCAGTTCTGTAGCAGCTGTTATGGATGCCTTGGTGACTGTAAACTTAAGGTCCCCAATTTCCACCACCTGGCCGTTAAAAGACCTTGCAAAAGCTTTTGTAATCTCCTTATTGTGGCCCTTAAATTTTTGAATGAAACGTAGCCATTTTGCCTTCTTGAGTAAGTCTTTCACTTGAGGGTATCCTTCTAAAAACTTGGGCCCTTCTGGTTCTACCCTCAATAACTGACCCATCCTTTCTTCTGTTTGAAATTCGTCTGCGTGTGAGGGGTTTAGCAGAGGTAATACGGCTAGGTTACGGGCTTTATAGAGAAGACAGCAGTGGCTGAAAATGGAAATTGGAGAAAAGGTAGTAGGAGTGTTCAGGGACTGTAAGCGGAAAACAGAGGACAGGCTACCGAGGTGAGTTCACGAAATGGAGTAGAGACGTATGTGAACGAGGTGGTAATGTAGCCGTGGCTTCAATAAAATGGCAGGGGAGTGAAGTGAACCCGACAGAATTTTTAAACTAAACGGCTGCGGAGGAGATGTTAACACGTTTATGAAATGGCTGCAGAAATTATGCGGTGGAGAGGAGCCGTAATTAAATCAGTCACGTCCCATGATTACAGGTGGAGTGTGAAAGTGCAGTCAAATACAAGTTAATCCACAGAATTAATCATGAGACCGTTTGGAAAATAAATACATGGTTCGTGGAGGAATGTCATGGAATGGTTATGGAGCTATCATGGCAATCATTGCATATAGTGGAGCTTATGGTTTAATAACTATGCAAAAATGTGCTTTGATTGCTATTTGAAAGAAATTTTTACTCATACCTTGGAATCTTTGCCATTTGTTGCCCATTATCCCTTGATCAACTGCTCCTTATTGATGCCTTTAGATGCTTCATGTCTTCATAATATGTCCTCGGTCATACCTGCATTTTCTTTCATGATTATTGAACTAACATCTTTACTGTCAATTTGAAAAACAAAGTGGTGGCTGCGAAAACTGCTTCTGGCTGCGCAAACTGATTCCAGCTGCAGAAACTGACACAACAACCTTCTTGGCTGAATGAAGATGGATAGATAATAACTAACTGAATGAAAATGGTCATGAAAGAGACTTTTATTGATGAAATGAAATGGATGAAATGGAGTGGGATGAAATGGAATGGAGTGGAATGAAAATAAAGTGAAGTGAAGTGAAAATGGGAAAGAAAGAGTATTTTTTTTGGAAAATATAGGGTGTCAGGTGTTCCTGATTTTCACTCTATATTTTCTGTATAATAATGCCAATCAGTGATTGGTTTTCAGGCTTATACAAATTATTATTATTATTATTATTATTATTTAACAGAAAGGAACAAAGGCTAGGCTGGTGGAGAAGAAGGATTCTTCTACACCAGCCTTATTGCAGAATTCTCTTGAAACATTTTGACAAATTCCTCTTTTGAGAGTGGCTTATGATAGATCTTTAATCTGTGGCCATTCACAATAAGAGGAGTTTGAAATTCATCAATAGTATTGATTCTTACCACTCCATTGCTAAAGACTTTGTCAATCTCATATGGCCCAAGCCAATGAGTCTGAAATTTACCTTTGAAGTCTTTAAACTTGGAATCAAATAGTAATGCCCAATCTCCCTCTTGAAACTTTTTCTCTTTGATGTATTTGTGATGCCACTTAGCTGTTTGATACTGAACTAGATCAGTTCTTAGGATTGCTTCTTGTCTGATCTCATCCAGCTCATTCAACTGCTCCATTCTGTGCTTTTGGGCTTCTGATAGATCCATCCCCAACTGAACTGCCATCTTGAAAGTTTTGACTTGAAACTCAATGGGAAGCAGGACTTCTTTCCCATAAACAAGTTCATAGGGAGAATGTCCTATTGTATTCCTCCATGTAGTTCTGTAGGCCCATAAGGCTTCAGGAAGCCTTTCTGCCCAATCTCTTCTGTGTAGATGAACAGTTTTGGTGATGATGCTTTCAATAACTTTGTTTATAGACTCCACTTGGCCATTTGCTTGCGGATAGTAAGGAGTAGATTTTCTGTGCTTGATTTTGTATTCTTCCATCAACTTCTCCACCATGTTGGATGTGAATTGACTTCCTTGATCTGTCATAATTGCTCTTGGGACACCAAAGTGAGTAAAAATATCTTCATAAAAAAAACTAACAACTGAATTTTTAGTAGCAGAAAGTAATGCTTTGGCTTCTACCCATTTAGTGACATAATCAGTACATACCAATATATACTTCTTTTGTTTAGATGTTGGATTAATAGGTCCAATGAAATATAAAGCCCATTTTTCAAAGGGTTCGATGAGTACCTATGGTTGTAATGGCATATCTTTTGAAAGAGTCGGTTTCCCTACTCTTTGGCAGCTGTCACACCTTTTGACATATTCTTTTGTACCTTTGAAGAGGGAAGGCCAATGATATCCTAAAGAAAGGATTTTATAGGCCGTCCTTTTGTCAGCAAAGTGTCCGCCGCATGGTTCATCATGACATGCCTTGAGGATGTCAGGCATTTCATCTTCCCTAACACATCTTCTGATCACAAGATTTGGCCCTGTTTTAAACAATTCGTTAGAAATCCATGAATATTTTGAACTCTCCTGAATAATCTTTCTTCTTTCATTAGGAAATAAATGTGGAGGTAGTTTCCCTGTAACCAAATAGTTAGCAATATCTGCATACCAAGGAGTCTTAGTAGTTACTGCAAATAAATATTCATCTTGAAACTTATCCTCTACAGGAGAATCTTCTTTAGTATTTTGGATCCTAGACAAGAAATCAGCTACTGTATTTTGTTTCCCTGGTCTATCCAACAAAATAATATTGAATTCCTGTAAAAGTAAGAGCCATCTTGTAACTCTGCCATTTGTAGCAGGTTTGTTCATTAGATATCTAATCGCAGAATGATCAGTATGGACAAAAGTTTCATAGCCTGTTATATAATGTCTAAACTTATTTATTGTATGAACAACAACTAAGAACTCTTTTTCAGTCACAGTATAGTTCAACTCAGTGGGAGTCAAAATTTTACTGGTATAGTAAATGGCATAAGGAACTAAATCCTTTTGACCCAACATAGCTCCTAGAGCTGTATCTGAAGCATCTGTAGAAATATGGAAAGGAAGTTTCCAATTTGGCCCTCTCAAGATGGGTGCTTCAGATATTCTTGTTTTCAAAGTTTCAAATGTTAATTGACAATTAGGATCCCATTTGAATTCATAGTATTTTGTAAGCAATTTGAAGAGTGGAGATGCTATTTTGGTGAAGTTATCTATAAATCTTCTATAGTACCCAGTAAATCCCAGAAAACTTCTAACATCTTTTTGACAATTTGGAATAGGCAACTTGGATATGACTTCAACTTTTGATCTATCAACTTTAATCCCATCCCCTGAAATGTGATGTCCCAAAACAATACCTTCAGTAAAAATCATAAAGCATTTTTCGTGACTCAATGAAAGGTTTGTTTCTTTACATCTTATAAGGACTTTTTCCAAATTCTCTAATGCCTCTTCAAATGAATTATCATAAACTGTAAAATCATCCATATAAACCTCTACATAATCATGGATTAGATCAGAAAAGATTCCTAGTACTGATCTTTGGAATGTTGCAGGTGCATTACATAATCCAAAAGGAAGCACTCGGTAAGAAAAAGTTCCCCATGGATAGGTAAATGTGGTCTTATCTTGACCTTCAGGTGCTACTTGAATTTGATTATAGCCACTAAAACCATCCAAGAATGAAAAGTACTTTTTGCCTGCTAGAGTATCTAATACTTGATCGATAAAGGGGAAAGGAAAGTGATCCTTCAAAGTTGGTTTATTCAATTCCCTTTAATCAATGCATACTCTCCATTTACCATTTTTTTTAGGTACTATAACCAAAGGAGAAACCCATCGGCTATCTGAAATTGGATAAATGAAGTTTACATTGAGTAGTTTTTGGAGCTCTTCTTTCACTATCTCCCTAAGGTTTGGATTCATCCTTCTCCGAGGTTGTCTGATTGGTCTACTATTTTCCTCGATGTAGATGTGATGTATGCAAGTCTTAGGGTCAATACCTTTCATATCAGTATACTCCCATGCAAATGCAGTAGAATGTTTTTGCAAGATTTCGGTTAGCTCTCCCTGTTGTGATTTTTCCAAGTTTTTGTTGATATTCAATGTTTTACCTGGAAAAATCTCAATGGCGGAACTACCAAACTCTTCCATAGAGTAAAGAGACATTTGTCTAGATGATAGATACTCAATGTCAGAATCTAACTGAAATTTTGTGTGGTCATATTCCGAAGATGTTTCAAAATTTTCTAATGTGTTCAGAATTTGACTATCTTCAATGATTTCAGAAATGGTAAAGAGAGGCTGTATTGTGTCCTCATCATTGACCCATTCATTATCTCCTACTTCTGTAATTGCTTTTACTGGAGGATACATATTGAATTTATTTGTCGAATTAGCATCAGAAATGTACATATCCCCAGATCTACAACTAATGAAATCATCAGCTGTGGCTAGCCAAGGTCTTCCTAAGATGAGTGGGTGCCCTCCTAAATTACTCTTGGGAGTCAAAATCATGAAATCTACTGGATATTCCGAAGAATCTAAGGAGACCGAATATCTTCTAATACACCATCTGGTTTGATAATTGATCGATCTGCAAGTTGCAGTAGAGTAGGTGTAAAAAGAAGATTAGGAAGTTTTAGCTGTTCCATAGTCTGTCTACTCATAATGTTGATAGCAGCCCCTGATTCAATCAAAGTATCTACCCCATTGATATGTGTCTTGACAATTGGACTATCGGGATCTACATACTTCTGCATGGTAATTTTTCCCATCATGATATTTACAATTTTTCCTACCAGGTGGATTCTTCTTGTATCTCTTGGTTTCCTTCCTAGTCTTTTGAGACTCAACTCCTTTATTGTTTTTTCTAGAATAGGAATCTCTCTAATGGCTTGTAGCAAGGGAATCTTGATACACACATTCTTTAATTCATCTAGGAAATCATAGTCAGGAAACAAGATTTGTTTTTCCACTCCTTTGTCAATTTGTAATCTTTCAGGAAAAGGAGGCGTGGAAGAAGATGCAGGTTGCTCAACTATAGGAGTTGTGGGGGTTGACTCTTTTTCTTTTTCTTTTTGAGTGTTTGGGTTTTGAAGAGACGCTTCAGTACCTTTATTGGCTTCAAGAGAATCTTCCTCATAAATAATTTTCTTTTGAGCATCTATAAAAGGATTTTCTAAAACTCTACGAGATCTGAGTTGTACATCATTGAGAGGAACAATCATATAGGTAGGAAATTGTTGTCCTTCTACCATGTAAGCATTTTGAGGATTTTTATTATTGGGATTTGGCAATGGCTGGGATGGTAGTTGATTGTCTTCTGTTGGAATGGAAGCAAGAGTTGAGAATTTGGATTTTGTTGAGAAGGTTTCTGTTGTTGTGGAAATGGCAATGAAAGTTGTGGATTCTGATTTGGAAGTTGTGGAGCTTGTTGATTTTGAAAAGATGGAGGATATTGATAAAATTGAGCAAATATCCCATAAGGATTTTGCATACCTTGTACCCATGATTGAAATGGATTTTGAGGTTGGGACCAAGGTTGTTGCCAAGGATTCCAATTTGGTGGGGGTTGAAAGTTCATGGGGTTGTTAAACCCTTGATTTTGTTGCCCCTGCCAAGGTCTCCTTGAAACAAAGCAGAGAGAATCAATTGAATTTGGATCTTCTTGAAAGACAGCTTTGAGCCCAGGAATTGAAGGACAATCCTTGGTCTCATGGATTTTTGAGCAAATCATGCATGTTTCTACAACTTTTGCATCCAAGGGGCATTCCCTTAGAGCATGTTTCTTCCTATATTTTGGACAAAAGATGGCCAAAGCTTCAACTTTTGCTTTCTGCTTGTTTTGTATTTTAAGGGTGTCTAGTTGCTCACTAAGGCTCCCTAAACTATCAGTTTTGAACTCATCAAGCATATTGCCAATCTCAGTCCTATTTACTAATCTAGTTGCAGATTTGTTTGCTCTAATGAGAGAAGGATCTCTAGGCCCTTTTCCGGTTTTATATTTTCCCCTTGAGAGATGGACACATAGTTCTGCTATATCATGAAGTGGGAGTTGAGAAATATCTCCCTTTCCCATCATGTTTAAAGTATCTATCCATTCATCTCTAATGGTTTTAATAGAAGGGCTTTCAAGGTCTCCTCATCTAAGTTACTCATTTTTGGTCTTTTCAGGTTGTATTGAAATCTTTCAAGTAAATCCTCCAAGTTTTCATCTTCTTTTTGCACCATTTTGAATACCTCATCCTTATGGTTAGTGGGCATGCAATAGTCCAGGTATCTATCCAAAAATGTTTGTTTCATATCATTCCAAGTCCTAATAGATTGAGTGACTAATCCCATGAACCATTTCAAAGAAGCCCCCTTCAATGTTGAAGGAAACAATTTGAGTTTTGAGAGTCTTCCATATAATCATAAGTTCGGCACACGACTTCAAACTCAAATAGAAATGTTTCAGGATCCTCACTTCGCAACCTATAAAAGTTTGGGAGGACAGATGGTGAGATTTTTTTCGTTGTTGTACGAGATTCCTCATCAACTATAGGAAATCCAAATGAGTTATCTCCATCCCTATTTCCCACATTCTTACCTCTACCTCCTCCATTGTGTCCTCCTCCTCTACCTCTACCTCTACCTCCTCCTCCAAATCCATTGACTACTTCCTCTGTCATGATAGTTTCCTAAGAGATTTCAGAGTCCTCTGGTTCTTCTACTAATGGTGAACGAGGAGGAATTTCTCCCTCTTCTTCTTTAGGTGATTCTACTTCCTTGATTACAATTTGTTCTCCTGTAGGAGTAAAGAAAGGTTCTTTTCCTAAGTCAAATTCAGTGGATAGTGTGGGAGAGTCTCCTAATTCAGCTGCTTCCCCTTGAATTTCAGGAATCCTAAGACTAGGAGTGTGAGTTGGAGATGATGGAGGTGTATCTTGTCTATACCTTGAAGTAGATGGAGTTGTAAAAATCGAACTCTTGGCCCTAGCTATAAACCTTCCCCTAGAAGCTCATGCTCTATGCATGTCATTTTTTATTTTTCCTCAAGTCGAGCTAATAATTCTCTTTCTGATCTTCCAGATCACTCTAGGTGCAAGAAGAGAGCATACTCAAGAATTTATTGAACTAATAACTCTCTTTTCTAATCCTCCAGATCACACTAGGTGCAAGAGGAGAGCATACTTTGAGAAGTTATCAATTTTTACCTTCCTTGAAATTTTCCTTTTTTTTTTAAGAAATTGGCTACCTAGTTTCACTTCCCCGGCAATGGCGCCAAAATGTTTGGTCAATTTAGAGTGTCCTAAATTTCTATATTAATTTTCAATCCGGGAGTCATAAACTGCTGAAGTGAGGCGCACTATATATGCAAGATAATTGATTTCTTACTTTTTTTGTCGTTTTTTATTTTTGGTTTATTTTTGGGTTTTTCTTTGTTGATTCCCTAATGTAAGATGGAAATCCTAAAAGACAAGTATGGATATAAGTGTTCAATGCAATGGTGTCCTTTAAAATGATTTCCAAACTTCAAAAATTTTCAAAAAGGTTTTAAAACATACAATGATGAAATTAATTCCTAAAAGAAAATGTGCCACTATTCTAATTAAACAAACAGTGATCTATTTACCATGAAACCCAGTATCCTTGCTGTTGTCTAAATATAAAAGAAATTGAACTCAAAGAAATCCAAAAGAATTGCAAGCAAAGTAAAGCTAAGATCAAATTACATCAACTCATATTCTGACCCCTCACCATTCATCTCGCTCTGGCTTTCGGAGGTAATCATAAACAACTTGAGCAATCTGATATCTAATTTGCAGAAAATGAAACTAATATTAAACTACACACTCATACTTCAATCCCTCACCATTAGTATCACTATGGCTTTCGGAGGTAACTGAAAATGACATGAGCAATTCAATAGCTAACTTGCAGAAAAATAAACTAATATCAAACTACACACTCATACTTCAATCCCCCACCATTAGTCTCGCTATGGCTTTTGGAGGTAACTGAAAATGACATGAGCAATTCAATAGATAACTTGCAGAAAAGTAAATGAGAAAAACTGAAATAAATAAAACAGTGCTGGAACTAGAACTAAGAAAAATAAATTAGCAGAAGGAGAATAATTCCATGTCATTAGTCATTATGAAACTATGTGCAAATGCCCGGGCTACCTACTGTAATCTGAAACAAAGACACTAATCAGTTAACAACATTGTAAAGCATAAAAAAAATGATGGACAAAAATCAACGTTAATACCATAAGAAGTGCAATATATACAAGTGAATGATTATGGCATAAGGAACATAAAGAAATAAAGCATGAAACTATACAGCAATTAACAAAACCTCGATCTGTACAAGGGTCCTCTGAACAACCTCGGGCAGTTAGCAATCAACCACGAATTGAGCATATAAACAAAGTCTTCTCATGTATTAAAATGCAGTCATAACACAGAAATAAAGTCACGGCACAGTGGGCTCGTTAACATTCAAATTACATTACAAAAAGTTAGCTACTATGCATATGAGAACACATTATTTATAACAGAGGATGACATAACTACTTTCCTAAAATCTGCTCAGATAAAAGACACGTGAACAACCACGTCCAGGAATCTAGCTTTATGGCTGCCGTGAAGATTAAATCTATGGAGGGTGGTTGTTGGATTCGGTTCATGGACCAGTCCACAGGTGTTGATATGTCCCCAGAAATCTAGGAATGGCCACACAAGTCTTCACGTGGTGAAAAACAAAGTTCTATCACCGTAGGACTCTTACGTTGACCACCGCTTGACTACCTTTGACCACGGCCTTCTTTGGTTAATTCGACTCAGCCAATAGGACTCGGTCCATGTCCATGCCATTTGCAACTTGCCCATGTGGCTGGATTTTCCTGAAGACACCTGTAACATAGACTTTAACAAAAAGGCTGCGGAAAGTTGAACTGGCTGTAGAGAGCGACAAGATTCTGCAGTTGAATGAGCAAAAATATAATTCAAACAACAGACACAAAACATAGTTAGGAAACCACTTTATAATCTATTTTTAAACTAATATGCAATTATTTGACAACTTAGGAGGTCCAGGTAAATGGAGAAAGGCTAGAAAGGTGTATAGGGAAGATGCAAGTTTGGGGCTCAACATACCCCCACTGTGAAGGTGTTGCATGTCCTCATGCAACCAAAATTTTGATCATCCTCTGTTTAGTCCATGTGCTCTGAAGCTTCTGCCAGTACATCTAGTCCTCTTCTCCTCTTCCTTGGTACTACTACCATTCTGGGCTTCCTCATCAAACATCTGAATTTGAGACTGATCAATTCCCTACTCAACTTCCTGCACTTTTTCTTTAATTCCCTGTTATTTTTCTGCCACAGTCCCAGATGTAACATAGTGTTGTCATGAATGATCTTGTCCAATTTGCTTTGCTCCTTTAATGCTTCATTTTCTTGTTTAATGTGTCTGTTTAAGACCTCCAATTCAAACACTTCTTGTTTCAATGATTGGACTTGTGCTTCTTGTGCTGTGTGAGGCAGAGTGGATGACGTGCTCAGGCCTGCAGCTGTCTTCTCTAAGGATTCTAGATAATAATACACCTCTTGCTGATTTGGGTCTATTTCGGGTGTTTTCCTTGGGCTGACCCCAAAGTCCTGTTGAGGAGGACTGATTTCTAACTCTGGCTGAGAAGGACTCATATCCACATCTGGAGGACTGGTTTCAATATTTGGCTAAAGATGAGGTGGGCTACGGCCAGCTGGAGATTTCTCCGATGTTTCCCCACCCAAGTCAATAAAGTGGGGTCCTTTTATTTGTGCTTTCCTCCACTTTCCTCTAAGCCTGTTGCTTCTCCTTAAATGTTGTGGGCTAGTACTCTCTTCTTCCATACTCTGTTTTCCTTTTTCTTTATTCTTGGCTATAGCCGCTTGTTTTCGAAGATGCACTAGTCTTTCAGAAAATTCTTGATGGTCTTCTTCTAAAGAAGGTTTTGGTGATTGGTAGACATCCTCTATGCTTCTTTTCCCTTTCAATTTTCTCTGTTTTCTATCCTTGGTTCTTTCCTCCCTCTCTTTTTGATAAACTTCTTTGGTTTTATTAATAGGAGTGTCTTGAATTCTTGCACTTGTCTCCTTCCTCCTACTCCTTCTTGCTTTAATGCTCTCAGGCACCTCAGGTGGATCTTGAAAGTAGTTTCTCACTAAAAACCGTTCCCAGGTATCCCAATTTTTCTTCAATTGGTCCTCAATTAGAATTCTCACAAGCCCATGATGATACAAATGAGGTTCTATGTCTTCTATATTCTTTTGGACTGTTGAGCATATCTTTTTCAAGCTCAGCAATAAAAAAGTAGGGTAGATTGAGGGTTTGGTTCCCTAAAAAGTTAATCAATAATCGAGTATGATACATGTACATTGCCCCAAAACGGCCTTCACAAGTAATGAACTTTTGAGTGATTAACAGTAAGTTGGCCCACTCCTCTTTTAAAGCATGAACATGAATTCCTCTTGTGAATATAGTTACATCCATACCTGGGTTGCATAATATGACTCTCCAAGCCTGCTCATCCAAGCTCTTGTTCTTGAACCAGCGTTCACCTTCTTGGGGCAGTTCTATAGCAGCTGCTATGGATGCCTTGGTGACTGTAAACTTAAGGTCCCCAATTTCCAGCACCTGGCCATTAAAAAACCTTGCAAAAGCTTTTGTAATCTCCTTATTGTGGCCCTTAAATTTTTGAATGTAACGTAGCCATTTTTCCTTCTTGAGTAAGTCTTTCACTTGAGGGTATCCTTCTAAAAACGTGGGCCCTTCTGGTTCTGCCCTCAATAATTGACCCATCCTATATTTTGTTTGAAATTCGTCTACATGTGAGGGGTTTAGAAGAGGTAAGACGGCTAGGTTACGAGGTTTGTAGAGAAGAAAACAGTGGTTGAAAATGGAAACTGGAGAACAAGTAGCGGGAGTGTTCAGGGACTGTAAGCGGCAAACAGAGGACAGGTAGCCGAGGTGAGTTCACGAAATGGAGTGGAGACATATGTGAACGAGGTGGTAATGTAGCCGTGGCTTCAATAAAATGGCAGGGGAGTGAAGTGTACATGACAAAATTTTTAAACTAAACGGCTGCGGAGGAGATGTTAACATGTTTATGAAATGGCTGCGGAAATTATGCAGTGGAGAGGAGCCATAATTAAATCAGTCACGTCCCATGATTACAGGTGGAGTGTGAAAGTGCAGTAAAATACAAGTTGATCCTGAGAATTAATCATGAGACCATTTGGAAAATAAATGCATGGTTGTGGAGGAATGTCGTGGAATGGTTATGGAGCTATCATGGCAATCATTGCATATAGTGGAGCTTATGGTTTAATAACTATGCAAAAATGTGCTTTGATTTCTATTTGAAAGAAATTTTTACTCATACCTTGGAATCTGCGCATTATCCCTTGATCAACTGCTCCTTATTGATGCCTTTAGATGCTTCATGTCTTCATAATATGTCCTCGGTCATACCTGCATTTGCTTTCATGATTATTGAACTAACATCTTGACTGTCAATTTGAAAAACAAAGTGGTGGCTGCGAAAACTGCTTCTGGCTGCGCAAACAGATTCAACTGCAGAAACTGACACCACAACCACTTAGTTGAATGAAGATGGATAGATAATAACTAACTAAATGAAAATGGTCATGAAAGAGACTTTTATTGATGAAATGAAATGGATGAAATGGAGTGGGATGAAATGGAGTGGAGTGGAATGAAATGGAGTGGAATGAAAATGAAGTGAAGTGAAGTGAAAATGGGAAAGAAAGAGATTTTTTTTTGGAAAATATAGGGTGTCAGGTCTTCCTGATTTTCACTCTATATTTTCTGTATAATACTGCCAATCAGTGATTGGTTTTCAGGCTTATACAAATTATTATTATTATTATTATTGTTTTTTTTTTAACAGAAAGGAACAAAGGCTAGGCTGGTGGAGAAGAAGGATTCTTCTTCACCAGCCTTATTACAGAATTCTCTTGAAACATTTTGACAAATTCCTCTTTTGAGAGTGGCTTATGATAGACCTTTAATCTGTGGCCATTCACAATAAGAGGAGTTTGAAATTCATCAATAGTATTGATTCTTACCACTCCATAGCTAAAGACTTTGTCAATCTCATATGGCCCAAGCCAATGAATTTGAAATTTACCTTTGAAGTCTTTAAACTTGGAATCAAATAGTAATGCCCAATCTCCCTCTTGAAACTTTTTCTCTTTGATGTATCTGTGATGCCACTTAGCTGTTTGATACTGAACTAGATCAGTTCTTAGGATTGCTTCTTATCTGATCTCATCCAGCTCATTCAACTGCTCCATTCTGTGCTTTTGGGCTTCTGATAGATCCATCCCCAACTGAACTTCCATCTTGAAAGTTTTGACTTGAAACTCAATGGGAAGCAGGACTTCTTTCCCATAAACAAGTTCATAGGGGGAATGTCCTATTATATTCCTCCATGTAGTTCCGTAGGCCCATAAGGCTTCAAGAAGCATTTCTGCCCAATTTCTTCTGTGTAGATGAACAGTTTTGGTGATGATACTTTCAATAACTTTGTTTGTAGACTCCACTTGGCCATTTGCTTACGGATAGTAAGGAGTAGATTTTCTGTGCTTGATTTTGTATTCTTCCATCAACTTCTCCACCATGTTGGATGTGAATTGACTTCCTTGATCTGTCATAATTGCTCTTGGGACACCAAAGAGAGTAAAAATATCTTCATAAAAAAAACTAACAACTGAATTTTTAGTAGCAGAAAGTAATGCTTTGGCTTCTACCCATTTAGTGACATAATCGGTACATACCAATATATACTTCTTTTGTTCAGATGGTGGATTAATAGGTCCAATGAAATATAAAGCCCATTTTTCAAAGGGTTCGATGAGTACATGTGGTTGTAATGGCATTTCATTTGAAAGAGTCGGTTTCCCTACTCTTTTGCAGTTGTCACATCTTTTGACATATTCTTTTGTATCATTGAAGAGGGAAGACCAATGATATCCTAAAGAAAGGATTTTATAGGCCGTCCTTTTGTCAGCAAAGTGTCCACCGCATGGTTCATCACGACATGCCTTGAGGATGTCAGGCATTTCATCTTCCCTAACACATCTTCTGATCACAAGATTTGGCCCTGTTTTAAACAATTCGTTAGAAATCCATGAATATTTTGAACTCTCCTGAATAATCTTTCTTCTTTCACTAGGAAATAAATGTGGAGGTAGTTTCCCTGTAACCAAATAATTAGCAATACCTGCATACCAAGGAGTCTTAATAGTTACTGCAAATAAATATTCATCTTGAAACTTATCCTCTACAGGAGAATCTTCTTTAGTATTTTGGATCCTAGAATAGAAATCAGCTACTGTATTTTGTTTCCCTAGTCTATCCAACACAATAATATTGAATTCCTGTAAAAGTAAGAGCCATCTTGTAACTCTGCCATTTGTAGCAGGTTTGTTCATTAGATATCTAATCGCAGAATGATCAGTATGGACAAAAGTTTCATAGCCTGTTATATAATGTCTAAACTTATTGATTGCATGAACAACAACTAAGAACTCTTTTTCAGTCACAGTATAGTTCAACTCAGTGGGAGTCAAATTTTTACTGGTATAGTAAATGGCATAAGGAACTAAATCCTTTTGACCCAACATAGCTCCTAGAGCTGTATCTGAAGCATCTGTAGAAATATGGAAAGGAAGTTTCCAATTTGGCCCTCTCAAGATGCGTGCTTCAGATATTCTTGTTTTCAAAGTTTCAAATGCTAATTGACAATTAGGATCCCATTTGAATTCATAGTCTTTTGTAATAAATTTGAAGAGTGGAGATGCTATTTTGGTGAAGTTCTCTATAAATCTTCTATAGTACCCAGTAAATCCTAGAAAACTTCTAACATATTTTTGACAATTTGGAATAGGCAACTTGGAGATGACTTCAACTTTTGTTCTATCAACTTTAATCCCATCCCCTGAAATGTGATGTCCCAAAACAATACCTTCAGTAAACATCATAAAGCATTTTTCGTGACTCAATGAAAGGTTTGTTTCTTTACATCTTATAAGGACTTTTTCCAAATTCTCTAATGCCTCTTCAAATGAATTACCATAAACTGTAAAATCATCCATATAAACCTCTACATAATCATGGATTAGATCAGAAAAGATTCCTAGTACTGCTCTTTGGAATGTTGCAGGTGCATTACATAATCCAAAAGGAAGCACTCGGTAAGAAAAAGTTCCCCATGGATAGGTAAATGTGGTCTTATCTTGATCTTCAGGTGCTACCTGAATTTGATTATAGCCACTAAAACCATCCAAGAATGAAAAGTACTTTTTGCCTGCTAGAGTATCTAATACCTGATCGATAAAGAGCAAAGGAAAGTGATCCTTCAAAGTTGGTTTATTCAATTCCCTTTAATCAATGCATACTCTCAACTTACCATTTTTTTTAGGTACTATAACCAAAGGAGAAACCCATCGGCTATCTGAAATTGGATAAATGAAGTTTACATTGAGTACTTTTTGGAGCTCTTCTTTCACTATCTCCCTAAGGTTTGGATTCATCCTTCTCTGAGGTTATCTGATTGGTCTACTGTTTTCCTCGATGTAGATGTGATGCATGCAAGTCTTAGGGTCAATACCTTTCATATCAGTATACTCCCATACAAATGCAGTAGAATGTTTTTGCAAGATTTTGGTTAGCTCTCCCTGTTGTGATTTTTCCAAGTTTTTGTTGATATTCAATGTTTTACCTGGAAAAATCTCAATGGCGAAACTACCAAAATCTTCCATAGAGCAAAGAGACATTTGTCTAGATTGTAGATACTCAATGTCAAAATCTAACTGAAATTTTGTGTGGTCATATTCCGAAGATGTTTCAAAATTTTATAATGTGTTAAGAATTTGACTATCTTCACTGATTTCAGAAATGGTAAAGAGAGGCTGTATGGTGTCCTCATCATTGACCCATTCATTATCTCCTACTTCTATAATTGCTTTTGCTAGAGGATAAAAATTGAATTTCTTTGTCGAATTAGCATCAGAAATGTACATATCCCCATATCTAAAACTAATGAAATTATCAGCTGTGGCTAGCCAAGGTCTTCCTAAGATGAGTGGGTGCCCTCCTAAATTACTCTTGGGAGTCAAAATCATGAAATCTACTGGATATTCCCAAGAATCTAAGGAGACCGAAATATCTTCTAATACACCATCTGGTTTGATAATTGATCGATCTGCAAGTTGCACTAGAGTAGGTGTAAAAAGAAGATTAGGAAGTTTTAGCTGTTCCATAGTCCGTCTACTCATAATGTTGATAGCAGCCCCTAATTCAATCAAAGTTTTGGAATTTCTACCCCATTGATATGTGTCTTGACAATTGGACTACCAGGATCTACATACTTCTGCATGGTAATTTTTCCCATCATGACATATGCAATTTTTCCTACCAGGTGGATTCTTCTTGTATCTCTTGGTTTCCTTCCTGGTCTTTTGAGACTCAACTCCTTTATTGTTTTTTCTAGAATAGGAATCTCTCTAATGGCTTGTAGCAAGGGAATCTTGATACATACATTCTTTAATTCATCTAGGAAATCATAGTCAGGCAACAAGATTTGTTTTTCCACTCCTTTGTCAATTTGTAATCTTTCAGGAAAAGGAGGTGTGGATGAAGATGTAGGTTTCTCAACTATAGGAGTTGTGGGGATTGACTCTTTTTCCTTTTCTTTTTGAGTGTTTGGGTTTTGAAGAGATGCTTTAGTACCTTTATTGGCTTCAAGAGAAACTTCCTCAAAAATACTTTGCTTTTGAGCATCTATAGAAGGCTTTTCTAAAACTCTATGAGATCTGAGTTGTACATCATTGAGAGGAACAATCATATAGGTAGGAAATTGTTGTCCTTCTACCATGTAAGCATTTTGAAGATTTTTATTATTGGGATTTGGAAATGGCTGGGATGGTAGTTGATTTGTCTTCTGTTTGAGTGGAAGCAAGAATTGAGAATTTGGATTTTGTTGAGAAGGTTGTTGTTGTTGTGGAAATGGCAATGAAAGTTGTGGATTCTGATTTGGAAGTTGTGGAGCTTGTTGATTTTGAAAATATGGAGGATATTGATAAAATTGAGCCAATCTCCCATAAGGATTTTGCATACCTTGTACCCATGATTGAAATGGATTTTGAGGTTGGGACCAAGGTTGTTGCAAAGGATTCCAATTTGGTGGGGGTTGAAATTTCATGGGGTTGTTAAACCCTTGATTTTGTTGCCCCTGCCAAGGTCTCCTTGAAACAAAGCAGAGAGAATCAATTGAAATTGGATCTTATTGAAAGACAGCTTTGAGCCCAGGAATTGAACGACAATCCTTGGTCTCATGGCTTTCTGAGCAAATCATGCATGTTTCTACAACTTTTGCATCCAAGGGGCATTCCCTTAAAGCATGTTTCTTCCTACATTTTGGACAAAAGATGGCCAAAGCTTCAGCTTCTGCTTTCTGCTTGTTTTGTATTTTAAGGGTGTCTAGTTGTTCACTAAGGCTCCCTAAAATATCAGTTTTGAACTCATCAAGCATATTTCCAATCTCAGCCCTACTTACTGATCCAGTTGCAGATTTGTTTGCTCTAATGAGAGAAGGATCTCTAGGCCCTTTTCTGGTTTTATATTTCCCCTTGAGAGATGGACACATAGTTCTGCTATATCATGAAGTGGGAGTTGAGAAATATCTCCCTTTCCCATCATGTTTAAAATATCTATCCATTCATCTCTAATGGATTTTGATAGAAGGGCTTTCAAGGTCTCCTCATCTAAGTTACTGATTTTTGGTCTTTTCAGGTTGTATTGAAATCTTTCAAGTAAATCCTCCAAGTTTTCATCTTCTTTTTGCACCATTTTGAATACCTCATCCTTATGGTTGGTGGGCATGCAATAGTCCAGGTATCTATCCAAAAATGTTTGTTTCATATCATTCCAAGTCCTAATAGATTAAGTGACTAATCCCATGAACCATTTCAAAGCAGCTCCCTTCAATGTTGAAGGAAACAATTTGACTTTTTGAGAGTCTTCCATATAATCATAAGTTCGGCACATGACTTCAAACTCAAATAGAAATGTTTTAGGATCCTCACTTCGCAATACATAAAAGTTTGGGAGGACATATGGTGAGATTTTTTTCATTGTTTTACGAGATTCCTCATCAACTATAGTAAATCCAAATGAGTTATCTCCATCCCTATGTCCCCCATTGTTACCTGTACCTCCTCCATTGTTTCCTCCTCCTCTACCTCTACCTCTAACTCCTCCTCCAAATCCGTTGACTACTTCCTCTGTCATGATAGTTTCCTCAGAGATTTCAGAGTCCTATGGTTCTTCTACTAATGGCGAACGAGGAGGAATTTCTCCCTCTTCTTCTTCAGGTGATTCTACTTCCTTGATTACAATTTGTTCTCTTGTAGAAGTAAAGAAAGGTTCTTTTCCTAAGTCAGATTCGGTGGATAGTGTGGGAGAGTCTCCTAATTCAGCTGCTGCCGCTTGAATTCTAGGAATCATAAGGCTAGGAGTGTGAGTTGGAGACGATGGAGGTGTATCTTGTCTATAACTTGAAGTAGATGGAGTTGTAAAAATCAAACTCTTGGCCCTAGCTATAAACCTTCCCCTAGAATCTCTTGCTCTATGCATGTCATTTTTTATTTTTCTTCAAGTCGAGCTAATAATTCTCTTTCCGATCTTCTAGATCACTCTAGGTGCAAGAAGAGAGCATACTCAAGAAATTATTGAACCAATAACTCTCTTTTCTGATCCTCCAGATCACACTAGGTGCAAGAGGAGAGCATACTTTGAGAAGTTATCAATTTTTATCTTCCCTGAAATTTTCATGTTTTTTTTTAAGAAATTGGCTACATAGTTTCACTTCCCCGACAACTTGGCCAAAATGTTTGGTCAATTTAGAGTGTCCTAAATTGCTATATTAATTTTCAATCCTGGAGTCGTAAACTGCTGAAGTGAGGCGCACTATATATGCAAGATAACCTATTTCTTACTTTTTTTGTCGTTTTTGATTTTTAGTTTGTTTTTGGGTTTTTTTTCGTTGATTCCCTAATGTAAGATGGCAATCCTAAAAGACAAGTATGGATATAAGTGATCAAGGCAATGGTGTCCTTTAAAATGATTTCCAAACTTCAACATTTTCAAAATGGTTTTAAAACATGCAATGATGAAATTAATTCCTAAAAGAAAATGTGCCACTATTCTAATTAAACAAACAGTGAGCTATTGACCATGAAACCCAGTATCCTTGCTGCTATCTAAATATAAAAGAAACTGAACTCAAAGAAATCCAAAAAAATTGCAAGCAAAGTAAAGCTAAGATCAAATTACATCAACTCATATTCTGACCCCTCACCATTCGTCTCGCTCTGGCTTTCGGAGGTAATCATAAACAACTTGAGCAATCTGATATCTAATTTGCAGAAAATAAACCTAATATTAAACTACACACTCATACTTCAATCCCTCACCATTAGTCTCGCTATGGCTTTTGGAGGTAACTGAAAATGACATGAGCAATTCAATAGCTAACTCATAGAAAAATAAACTAATATCAAACTACACACTCATACTTCAATCCCTCACCATTGGTCTCGCTATGGCTTTCAAAGGTAACTGAAGATGACATGAGCAATTCAATAGCTAACTTGCAGAAAAGTAAATGAGCAAAACTGAAATAAATAAAACAGTGTTGGAACTAGAATTAACAAAAGTAAATCAGCAGAAGGACAAGAATAATTCCATGTCATTAGTCATTATAAAACTATGTGCAAATGCCCGGGCTGCCTACTGTAATCTGAAACAAAGACACTGATCAGTTAACAACATTGTAAAGCATAAAAAAAACTATGGACCGCAATCAACGTTAATACCATAAGAAGTGCAATATATACAAGTGAATGATTATGGCATAAGGAACGTAAAGAAATAAAGCAAGAAACTATACAACAATTAACAAAACCTCGGTGTGTACATGGGCCCTCTGCACAACCTCGGGCAATCAGCAGTCAACCACGAATTGAGCTTATAAACAGAGTCTTCTCATGTATTAAAATGCAGTCATAACACAGAAATAAAGTCACGGCACAATGGGCTCATTAACAGTCAAAATTACATTACAAAAAGCTAGCTACTATGCGTATGAGAAAGCATTATTTATAAAAGAGGATTACATGACTAATTTCCTAAAATCTGCGCTGATAAAAGACATGTGAACGACCACGTCCAGGAATCTAGAATTATGGCTGCCATGAAGTTAAATCTATTGAGGGTGGCTGTTGGATTCGGTTCATGGAGCAGTCCACAGGTGTCGATCTGTCCCTAGAAATCTAGGAAAGGCCACGTAAGTCTTCACGTGGTGAAAAACGGAGTTCTGTCACCGTAGGACTCTTACGTTGACCACCGCTTGACTACCTTTGACCATGGCCTTCTTTGGTGAATTCGACTGTGCCAATAGGACTCGGTCCATGTCCACGCCATTTGCAACTTTCCCATGTGGCTGGATTTGCCTGTAGACACCTGTAACATAGACTTTAACAAAAAGGCTGCAGAAAGTTGAACTGGCTGCAGAAAGTGACAAGATTCCGCAGCTGAATGAGAAAAAATCTAATTCAAACATCAGACACAAAACATAGTTAGGAAACCACTTTATATGCTCTTTTTAAACTAATATGCAATTATTTGACAACTTAGGAGGTCCAAGTAAATGGAGAAAGGCTAGAAAGGTGTATAGGGAAGATGCAAGTTTGGGGCTCAACATACCCCCACTGTGAAGGTGTTGCATGTCCTCATGCAACCAAAATTTTGATCATCCTCCCTTTAATCCATGTGCTCTGAAGCTTCTGCCAGTACATCCAGTCCTCTTCTCCTCTTCCTTGGTACTATTACCATTCTGGGCTTCCTCATCAAACATCTGAATTTGAGACTGATCAATTCCCTACTCAACTTCCTGCACTTTTTCTTTAATTTCCTATTCTTTTTCTGCCACAGTCCCAGATGTAACATAGTGTTGTCATGAATGATCTTGTCCAATCTGCTTTGCTCCTTTAATGCTTCATTTTCTTGTTTAATGTGTCTGTTTAAGACCTCCAATTCAAACAGTTCTTGTTTCAATCATTGGACTTGTGCTTCTTGTGCTGTGTGAGGCAGAGTGGATGACGTTCTGCAACTGTCTTCTCTAAGGATTCTAGATAATCATACACCTCTTTCTGATTTGGGTCTATTTCGGGCGTTTTCCTTGGGCTGACCCCAAAGTCCTGTTGAGGAGGACTGATTTCTAACTCTGGCAGAGAAGGACTCATATCAACATCTGGAGGACTGGTTTCAATATTTGGCTGAAGATGAGATGGGCTGCGGCCAGCTGGAGGTTTCTTCGATGTTTCCCCACCCAAGTCAATAAAGTGGGGTCCTTTTATTTGTGCTTTCCTCCACTTTCCTCTAAGCCTGTTGCTTCTTCTTAAATGTTGTGGGCTAGTACTCTCTTCTTCCATACTCTGTTTTCCTTTTTCTTTCTTCTTGGCTGTAGCCGCTTGTTTTTGAAGATGCACTAGTCTTTCAGACAATACTTGATGGTATTCTTCTAAAGAAGGTTCTAGTGATTGGTAGACATCCTCTATGCTTCTTTTCCCTTTCAATTTTCTCTTTTTTCTATCCTTGGTTCTTTCCTCCCTCTCTTTTTGATCAACTTCTTTGGTTTTACTAATAGGAGGTCTTGAATTCTTTCACTTGTCTCCTTCCTCCTACTCCTTGCTTTACTGCTCTCAGGCACCTCGGGTGGCTCTTGAAAGTAGTTTCTCACTAAAAACCATTCTCAGGTATCCCTATTTTTCTTCAATTGCTTCTCAATTAGAATTCTCACAAGCCCATGATGATACAAATGAGGTTCTATGTCTTCTGTATTCTTTTGGACTATTGTGCACATCTTTTTCAAGCTCAGCAATAAAAAGTAGGGCATATTGAGGGTTTGGTTCTCTAAAGCGTTTATCAATAACCGAGTATGATACATGTACATTGCCCCAAAACAGCCTTCACAAGTAATGAACTTTTGAATGATTAACAGTAAGCTGACCCACTCCTCTTTTAAAGCATGAACATGAATTCCTCTTGTGAATATAGTTACATCCATACCTGGGTTGCGTAATATGACTCTCCAAGCCTGCTCATCCAAGCTCTTGTTCTTGAACCAGCGTTCACCTTCCTGGTGTAGTTCTGTAGCAGCTGCTATGGATGCCTCGGTGACTGTAAACTTAAGGTCCCCAATTTCCATCACTTGGTTGTTAAAAGACCTTGCAAAAGCTTTTGTAATCTCCTTATTGTGGCCCTTAAATTTTTGAATAAAACGTGGCCATTTTGCCTTCTTCAGTAAGTCTTTCACTTGAGGGTATCCTTCTAAAAACTTGGGCCCTTCTGGTTTTGCCCTCAATAACTGACCCATCCTTTCTTCTGTTTGAAATTCATCTACGTGTGAGGAGTTTACCAGAGGTAAGACGGCTAGGTTACGTGTTTTATAGAGAAGAAAACAGTGGCTAAAAATGGAAACTGGAGAACAGGTAGCGGGAGTGTTCAGGGACTGTAAGCAAAAAATAGAGGACAGGTAGCTGAGGTGAGTTCACGAAATGGAGTGGAGACATACGTGAATGAGGTGGTAATGTAGCCATGGCTTCAATAAAATGGCAGGGGAGTGAAGAGAACCCGGCAAAATTTTTAAACTAAATGGCTGCGGAGGATATGTTAACACATTTATGAAATGGCTGTGGAAATTATGCGGTGGAGAGGAGCCGTAATTAAATCAGTCACATCCCATGATTACAGGTGGAGTGTGAAAGTGCAGTCAAATACAAGTTAAACCTGAGAAATAATCATGAGACAATTTGGAAAATAAATGCATGATTCGTGGAGGAATGTCGTGGAATGGTTATGGAGCTATCATGGCAATCGTTGCATATACTGAAGCTTATGGTTTAATAACTAGCAAAAATGTTTTTTGATTTCTATTTGAAAGAATATTTTACTCATACCTTGGAATCTTTGCCATTTGTTGTCCATTAGCCCTTGATCAACTGCTCCTTATTGATGCCTTTAGATGCTTCATGTCTTCATAATATGTCCTCGATCATACATGAATTTTCTTTCATGATTATTGAACTAACATCTTGACTGTCAATTTGAAAAACAAAGTGGTGGCTGCGGAAACTGCTTCTGGCTACGGAAACTAATTCTAGCTGCGGAAACTGACACAGCAACCACTTGGCTGAATGAAGATGGATAGATAATAACTAACTGAATGAAAATGGCCATGAAAGAGACTTTTATTGATGAAATGAAATGGATGAAATGGAGTGGTATGAAATGGAGTGGAGTGGAATGAAAATGAAGTGAAGTGAAGTGAAAATGGGAAAGAAAGAGATTTTTTTTTGAAAATATAGGGTGTCAGGTGTTCCTGATTTTCACTCTATATTTTCTGTATAAGACTGCCAATCAGTGATTGGTTTTCAGACTTATACAAATTATTATTATTATTTAACAGAAAGAAACAAAGGCTAGGCTAGGGGAGAAGAAGGATTCTTCTTCACCAACCTTATTGCAAAATTCTCTTGAAACATTTTGACAAATTCCTCTTTTGAGAGTGGCTTATAATAGATTTTTAATCTGTGGCCATTCACAATAAGAGGAGTTTGAAATTCATCAATGGTATTGATTCTTACCACTCCATTGCTAAAGACTGTCAATCTCATATGGTCCAAGCCAATGAGTCTGAAATTTACCTTTGAAGTCTTTAAACTTGGAATCAAATAGTAATGCCCAATCTCCCTCTTGAAACTTTTTCTCTTTGATGTATTTGTGATGCTACTTAGCTCTTTGATACTGAACTAGATCAGTTCTTAAGATTGCTTCTTGTCTGATCTCATCCATCTCATTCAACTGCTCCATTCTGTGCTTTTGGGCTTCTGATAGATCCATCCCCAACTGAACTGCCATATTGAAAGTTTTGACTTGAAACTCAATGGGAAGCAGGACTTCTTTCCCATAAACAAGTTCATAGCGAGAATGTCCTGTTGTATTCCTCATGTAGTTCTGTAGGCCCATAAGGCTTCAGGAAGCCTTTCTTCCCAATCTCTTCTGTGTAGATGAACAATTTTGGTGATGATGCTTTCAATAACTTTGTTTGTAGACTCCACTTGGCCATTTGCTTGCGGATGGTAAGGAGTAGATTTTCTGTGCTTGATTTTGTATTCTTTCATCAACTTCTCCACTATGTTGGATGTGAATTGACTTCCCTGATCTGCCACAATTGCTCTTGGGACACCAAAGCGAGTAAAAATATCTTCATAAAGAAAACTAACAACTAAATTTTTAGTAGCAGAAAGTAATGCTTTGGCTTCTACCCATTTAGTGACATAATCAGTACATACCAATATATACTTATTTTGTTTAGATGTTGGATTAATAGGTCCAATGAAATCTAAAGCCCATTTTTCAAAGGGTTCGATGAGTACATGTGGTTGTAATGGCATTTCATTTGAAAGAGTCAGTTTCCCTACTCTTTGGAAGCTGCCACACCTTTTGACATATTATTTTGTATCTATGAAGAGGGAAGGCCAATGATATCCTAAAGAAAGGATTTTGTAGGCCGTCCTTTTTTTAGCAAAGTGTCTGCCGCATGGTTCATCATGACATGCCTTGAGGATGTCAGGCATTTCATCTTCCCTAAAACATCTTCTGATCACAAGATCTGGCCCTGTTTTAAACAATTCGTTAGAAATCCATGAATATTTTGAACTCTCCTGAATAATCTTTCTTCTTTCACTAGGAAACAAATGTGGAGGTAGTTTCCCTGTAACCAAATAGTTAGCAATATCTGCATACCAAGGAGTCTTAGTAGTTATTGAAATTGATGTAAATTAATAATGGAGAATGTGAATAGTCTCTGGGAGATGAAATGAACAGCCTCTCCCTCATGTATATAATAAACACCAACCTAAATGAAATCAATGAATTAATTTTGTGGAGTTACTGCCTAGCCTGACATGGTATTAGAGCCAAGTTCCTAATATTAGTTGTAACTCCTTGTCTGTGCTCTCTGCGCACCCTGGACTGTGCATAATTTTCTAGTGTCCTTTCTACACTCTCTGGGCTCTCTTCCATTCCCTCCTAACAGTTGGCACGTTTTTTTTGCATGATTGTAACGTCTCTCGGTTTTCTAAAAGTGGAGTAGGAGTCACCCATTCAACTTTGAAATGTAATAGCCCTCTACACATGCTCCATGTTGGAGAAATTGACAGAGCCAAAAGGGAAAGGCGTGAACCCTGTTCATCGGTTTCTTTTACGACTTCATCTTCTTATTTTTGAGATTTTTATTCATATATACTCGTGCTTTCATATCTGCTTGGTATCATAGACACTACTCCTTTTATTATCAGAGCACTATTGGTATCAAAGCGATTACTCTGTTCAACCATGCCGTGCGAAGACCAAGGTTACTAATTCCTTGATGCAAATGTGTTCCTTTCAATGGTTCGGTGTTTGTGCTCGCTCCATACAGGAGTTGAAGCGTGAAGGAATGCTGCTGCGAGAGTGTTGTTTAAGTTTGAGGGAGTGCTACGCACCATACCCACATGAGTGGAACGCTGCTACGCAAATGGTGCATGAAACATGATGGCGTTGCTCCAATAGGACCACCATACGTGTGGCTACGTGGAGGACCACTTGTTTCATAACACGCTTGGTGACCTATTCGAAGCATTCAAGCAATACGCTATGAAACTGTTTGCTTTCAGCAGATCCGATACCGCAGTCTTTTTTAGAACATTTGCGGGAGGATCGCCTTCCATTCTACTGGTAAAATATGGTATGCTGTGGCATGAAGCATTGTGAACGCTATGGTCTCATGTCGTATGATATATACCGCTGATATGTGGCGTTGTTGCTAATTTATCCAAGCCTCTGTTGAAATTTGAGATGATGCTATTGGCATTCGGGATTTCTCTAAACTAATCATCAAAGGTGTGCAGCCTAAAGGTCCTACATTCAATATTAGTAATTTTCTTGCTCCCAATTCATACATTTTCTTGAACTGATCTGCAAACCTTCTGAGGAGCAGCTGTTGATATTCGGCAACGCTATATCAACACTGCTACAGCTTCTGCTTCCCATTTTTATTACATTGAACATTGACCATTGAATGTTATTGCTGCATTTTTTTTTAATATAACTATGGTATAATCCAGCACACCACAGTCCTCTGCCATGAGGCTTGTATTAAACATTCAACACATTTTTCTAACAAAAGTTTTTTTTGTTACAGTATGCATTCAATAATATCCATTGTGGGAATAGTTCTCACTGGCAAGGAGAACTATCCTGAGTGATCCCGGATGATAAAACACACCCTCATTTTCAATGAGTTGTGGAAAGGAGTTTGCATTGGAGACGGAGACAAAGAGCCAGAACAACCTACCTCAGACAAAGAGCTCGCCATTTGGGAAAACAAGAACACCAAAGCTTATGCATTAATCGCAGCATCTGTAAATGAAGAGGTGAGTCGCCATATTTTGCCATTTTCAACTGCTTTTGAAGCCTTGCAAAATCTAAAATAACTCTATGACTCACATTCTGCACTTGAAGTTGTTCAACTCATGATTAAACTCTTCTCTCTTGAATTGCAAAATAATGATCCTCTTGCTCTTGCATCCGAAGTAAAATCTATAATTCATGATATCAAATCCACTAAGGTTGAATTGGATATTCCTCTTATCGCTTTTCTCAAGGCACTTTATCCTACTTACTCCAATTATCTTGAGTCATTGAAAGCAAATGGAAATCTCAAAGATATCACCTTTGACTCTCTTGTGAAAAAGTTTATTGAAAGAGAGAAAGCTTTTGGAAAGAAGACAACCCCTGAATCTTCTGAAGAGGTTGTGTGCCTTACTCATAAATAAAAGAATCCTACTCAAGATTCTTCCAGAGGAAGAGGTGGTCGAAGAGGAAGAGGAAGATATTTTAGAGGCAGGGGGGCAGACACTCTCAAGGAGAAAAGGAAGATTTGCACTGCATACGCTGCAAAATAATTGGATCACATGATGTCTCTACATGCAAGTTACCATGGGACAAAATTGAGAAGCAAAGAAACCAACAGAAAGGTAAAACTGATGATACAGACAAAGGTAAATCACCTGAATCCGCTCACTATGTTGTGGCTCAATGTAATATTGGAGTAAATGAAGATTTATTTAATGCTTCACTTGCTTCTTGGAAAAATGATTGGTTGCTTGATTCAGGAGCAACTGGCCACATGACTCATAGAAAAGATTTTTTTGAAGAATTTACTGACAATGTTGATGGAGTAGTATACTTTGTAGACCAATCAAAAATCAAGCCATCGGGGCTTGGCACAATCACGCTTAAACTACCTGGTCTTCCAGACTTTCTTCTGCATCATGTTCTAAATGTCCCACAACTCAAGAGAAACTTGTTGTCCTTGGTCCACATCCACCAGCAATTTCACTCCATTCATATGTTTGATCGCAAGCTTGAGGTAAGAAAAGCATCTGACCACTCACTTGTCATGAGGGGAATAGAAGAAGAAAGGCTTCTCAAGCTACAAGGTACCTCTGCTCGTGCACAACATTTCTCATACAATTCTCATTATCAAGAAGGTACACTTCCATCAAGTTTATTATGGCATGCTAGATTTGGACATTTGAACTATGATAGCCTCCGCTTGTTGAAGAAAAATGGTGTTGCTGGTTTGCCTACAATTCCTAGGAAACTTAAGAAATGTGATGCTTGCATTCTAGGAAAGCATAGCAAACCGTGTTTTCATGATTCACATTCAAGATCACATAGAAAAATTGAACTCATTCATTCAGATTTATGTGGTCCAATGCCTGTTTCTTCTGCAAATGGAAATAAATATATGATGACATTTATTGATGACTACACCAGAGTGTGTTGGGTTTATTTATTGAAGAAAAAATCTGATGCTTTTCAAACATTCAAGAACTTTCATAAATGGATTGAAAATGATGAACAATCTCATATTGGGTCTATTTGCACTGATAATGGAAAATAATACACATCAAATGAATTTGAAAAGTATCTTCACCAACATGGGATCAAACATCAAACAACTGTGCCTTATAATCCCCAACAGAATGGTGTAGCTGAAAGAATGAATAGGACAATCTTGAATATGGTACGATCCATGCTCTTCTTCAAAAATGTAAAGATAATGTTCTGGGTTGATGCTGTTCTATGTGCTGCATATGTAAAGAATAGATGTCCATCTAATGCTATTAGAAACAAGACTCCATATGAAATGTGGTATGGACATGTTCCTTTGGTAAAGCATCTCAGGGTCTTTGGTTCCACCTATTATGTCTTGATACCAAAGGTACATAGAAAAAAACTTGGTGCTAGAAGTCGTAAATGTATCTTCCTGGGGTATTCAAACACCTCCAAAGCATACCGTCTCTATGATGAAGTCAATAAAAAGTTCATTGTATCTAGAGATGTAATTTTTCTTGAATCATCCAAAACTGACAATGTTGTTGAGGGACAACTTGATCGCTTGGATAGATTTGCAAATGCAAAATCATTTCAAGAATTTGATAATCAGATTCCACATCTTGAAGGGGGGATTCCTATACTAGATCAACATGTGGAATCTTCTTCTGAAGAATCTGTTAAGGCAGCATAAGATCAAGCATAGGAAATCAACTCCTTACCACGCTCAAGCCAATGGACAAGTAGAGGTTACTAATAAAGCATTCGAAAGAATTCTCACAAAGGTGTTGAGTAGTAGTAGGAAAGATTGGGTTGACAGACTAGTGGAGGCCACTTCGGCCTATAATACAACTTGGAATACAACCATTGTCTTCACCCCTTACGATTTAGTCTGTAGGAATAAGGCTCTACTCTCCATTGAGTTTGAGTACAACACTTTAAGAATGAAAGCACAATTGGATTTGGATGTTACAAGGTTACAACAAGAGAGGTTGCTCCAGCTTAATGGGTTAGATGAATTCAGGATGCAAGCCCTCCTACACATAGAGGTGACTCAAGTACAAAGAAAGGTTTGGAATGACAAAAATATCAAAGACAAAATGTTTCAAGAAGATGATTGGGATCTGTTGTATGAATCTGGGTTCAAGGATTTCAAAGGCAAGTTGATGACCAGATGGTTGGGCCCATATGTGATAGAAAAGTGCCATGACAATGGGTTTGTTCAGATAACAACCATTGATGAAGAAGGTATCCCCTTGCTTTTCAATGGGTATAGATTGAAAGCCTACAAAAACCTCTGTCAAAGGAAGAGTTCGTCAATAGTATCAGTAAGGCAGTGATGGTGATTGGAGGTGTCTCAGCTTCCACCTCACCAAATTCTTGAAGACTATTGAATTTTTGAAAAAATGAAAAAAAAAAGACAATAAGAGACCTAGGTAAAAGCCTCCATGAGGCAGCTAAGGCCCACTTTTGGGTTGAAAACCTCCTTGAGGCAGCACAAGAGTGAAAAAAAAAAAGAGAAAAAAATAAAAGATTTGTGGATGAAAACCTCCCTTAAGGCACCTAGGGTAGGAAAAGAGGTTGAAAACCTCCTTTGAGGTCACCTAGTTGTCTTTCAAAAAATAAAAAAGAGAAAAAAACACAGAAATGTTATGGCAAGGACCTCAAACCTTCCCACTAATAAAAATCTGTGGTTTTTGCAAGTTTTCATGGTAATAAAGGACACCACGTTTAGAGGGAAGAAATCCAAGAAAAACCCCATTCTCCCTTCATTCATTTCATATCTTCCATGAACACCATGTCCCATGCATACATACTCATCTCCAACCATCAAAAATCCAATTTTTAGGCAATTTTCTGACTTCTACAGGATTTCCTGTAGTTACTACAGGAGTTCCCTGTAGTAATAGAGGATGTTCTGGAAATCTACAGGAATGATATCCCAGTTGGGAAATAATAATTCGAGCATGTTTTAGGTTGAAAGAGGAGGCCATTGACCTCACCACATCTTAGCCAACACCATTTCATGACCATGTCACCCTCTGTGTCCATCAAGAAATCCACTCAGAAAAAGAAAAAAGTTCAGAAAGAGGCAACTACAGGATTTCCTATAGTACTATAGGAAACCCTATAGCATCCTATATTATAACAACAGCAATCTTCATGCTCCTCCTTTAGCATCCATGTTGAGGAAGAGTATCAGCACCCCTACAAGCACTATGGTACCTATCCAAATCTCAACAACAACAAAAGAGACCAGCACCTACACATCACAACAAAGAAGACCAACCTATCAGCGGGGTGAAATGAAAAAAACAAGAGCAAAAGAGAAGATGTACCTGAACCAGAAGAAGCGTAGCAGAGCCACCCTCCAGTATGCATCAACCGAGAAAACGAATCCACAGGCATGGCACCTCATCCATGCTCTCTCCTAAGTAGAAATATGATAAAATTGTAAGAATATGAAAAAGTTGGTTTTATAAGCTGAAGGTGGCCAGTTAACTTGGCCACCTTCAGCCCAAAAACAAAAAGTTAAGTTCTAGTCAGCAGGACACGTGGCAAGGTCACATCAAAGGAAATAATTTGGAAAGGTGGTCGATTTAAGTTGTATAGGAAGTTGTGATGATTACAAGAAAGGGTTGCATCATAACTAATAGTGGGCCAACGGTCCAAAAGGAGAAATTATGTACCCAACTAGCCAGCACACTGCTCCAAGGAATCGACCATAAATAGAAAAATTCCCTAAATTTCATGCATACATCATTCATTTCAAGATTTAGAGAACCTAGACCACCTCGAGGATCCATCAAAGAAGAAATCTAGTCTTGGTCATCCTACAGTGAGCACCTACAGGAAACGTAGAAAAACTACCGGAAACAATGGGAATGTTAAAAAACTCTACGAGGGGGTGACTAGGGACCAACTATTCACGAGTTCTCCTCAAACATGGCATTACAATGAAATTTAGGTGGCCCATATCCCCTTTGTTTTAACTTTATAGCTAGAAATAAGGAAAGGAAAAGAAATTTTCATTTCTTCCTAGTAATTACAGTGTGCATAGAGATAGACAGAATTGTGTGGAGGAATTGTGTGGGGATAAAGGAAGAATTGTAGTCATCACCCTCCTAAACTCTAAACCCTCAGTCACCTGGGAAATCTCTTAAGCTAAAGCCACCAAACTACATACAATCAGATTGACAGAGAGAAAAAATGACATGAGGTTTCAACAGAAGGGAGCCCACAAGGACATCTAGAATACATCTCCATCCCCCTGTGGTAGAGATATTCATAAGGTCTCAATGGTTGGGATTATTTGGGCTACCTAGAGGATATGATGATGATGTAGATCAGTAATTTTCAATGTCACTCACACCTCAAGCTAGATTGAGTGCCACTTCTGTGGTGAGAGGATTTTCAGTAGCAATTACCCCTAAAAGCATTAGCAGAATCACTACACTTCCTCTAGGTTTACAATGGAGAAAAGAGGACAAAGCTAGCAGTACTTATGCCAAGAAGAAATTTTTCTTGGAAGATGAGGAGAAAATTGAGGACAAAAATGTGATTATAATGGAGATCATTCCATATCTTTGGGATGAAGTAAAATATCACATTCTCAAGTATATTTCTTGTGAGGGAAGGCTCAGTATAGTCTATGGTTACCAATTTAGACTCCTCCATGAGTTGATATTTGGAGAAGAGTTACTCCCTAATAGAAGACTTAGTGTGCCCTAGTTCTTGTTGAAATCAATAATAGACATGAGCATCAAGGTACAGGAAGAAAATCATCAACAACTGACACATCATGGACTAATCAAGCTCATAATAGAAAATTCCCTAAGCTAATTAAGAGTCCCTATTCTATGGTCCACATTTACAGACATGGACAGGGAAGATGTAATTGAAAAAATTGAGTATGAAAGAGACCCAACCTCTATTGGTGAGGAAGAGAATGAAGAACTTGAAGAATAAGAGGAAGAAGAACCAGAAGAAGAAGAGGAAGAAGAACCTGAAGAAGAGGAAGAAGAATCTGAAGAAGAAGAAGAGGAAGAACTAGAGTAAGAAGAGGAGGAAGATACAAATAAAATAGTGGGAGAAAAGAACAGTGGGGAAGAAGCACAAAAGGATGAGACAAGCCTTGAAACACATATCAAGGAAGGGGTGGAATCCCCAAGATTTTCTCCTGAACCCACAACGAAGGAGGCAGTTGTTTCCTTGACTGCCCTAAGCACACCCATAAAATCAACAGGAAAAAGGCAGAGGCAAAATCCCCTATATTTCAAAACAAGGAGGAGAACTAAGATAAAACAGGGGATAACACAAACACCTACCAACACTCCTATCATCATTGAAGACCCACCGAAAGGAAAATAAAAACTAGTCTCCCCAGAAATGAAAGGTGAAGAGGGAACTACAAAACGGGCTTCCCCAAAGTCACCAATCACCTATGTTAGGAGGCTTGTCACCAGGTCTACCTCAGCAAAGAAAATCAAAGAACCTTTGACCCCTTTTCAAAATGGAAAATCCTCCTATAGGAAACACACATAGTCCTACAGGAAACCCTGTCAGCACTACACGAAACACAAAAAAGAAGTAGGAAGGACAAAAGGGACAAAAGAAAGGAAAGGAAGTAGCAACATAAGTTCAGGGGGAGACATATACTCCAAAGACAGTAAAGGGAGAATCCCAACAGTTGTAGGAACCTAGCTCATAGCCCAATCACTACTCCTATTACAGATTCATTGAGGGATGTAGAGTATACCACAAAAATTTGACATCCCTCTATTCTTTGAGCTTGAAAAGGAGAGAGAAAGGACACATCATTGGATGCAAATTGCTAAATCAAGGAATGTAGAGGATGTGGGCCATATGGAAGAGAAGCTTCTAGAGATGGGCAGAGAGTTGAGTGAGATAAGAGACAAGGAAAGCGTTATGAAATCTCAACTAGAGGCTGAGAACACATGGCTGAGGAGGCAGGTGCAGGAAAAAGAGATCCAATTGGCCACTATGGCAAGCCTCTCTATGGAGGCACTCCAGTGTAGCATGCTAGCAAAATCATATGCCTTGTACCTAAAATATCAATGGATGAAATTTCAAATAAAGACCCCAACATAATGAGGGACTATGACTTTCCAAGACTATAGGTAGTTCATTGAGATCTGTGACTAAAGCACCCTGGAGGACAGGGCCAAGATATCTAAATTCTACTTACATAACTTGGCCTTAACAAACTTGAACGTGTGGGACCCCAATCCAAAGCTAGGGGACTTACAACTAATGCCCTTGGCATCATGGATGAGTCATGAGGAGGCCATGGCTAAGGAAGTAAAGGGAGTGTTGGAAAGAGAAGAAAAATAACCCCTTTACATCAGAGCAGAACATATCAATTCCATGGCTATCATTAGCACCCACAACCTCATTGCCAATGATCCCCAGCTTGCACCAAGATACCTAGCTACACAAGAGAAAGCAATCACTCATTTTGAGGACACTTTGAGATTGCTAGGGGATGAAAGCTAGCAAGCATTCCAAAGGATATGGGGCACCTTACCATACAACCTAAAGATTAGGGAGTATCATTCCCATAAAAGAATGAGGGATGCACTAGAGAGGACCCCACTATATAAGAAGGCACTGCAGAAGCTCAAAATCAACTAGATTATCTTGAAACTCAGTCCACCATTTCTCTTGGGTATGTTAGAAGGAAGAAAGGAAGAAGAAGAAAGAAATAAGTGGGAGGAAATAGAGAAGCATGCAGGATTTTTTCCACAAGAGGAGAATACATCAACAGAAGCCTGAAATGTCAAACAGGACACAAGAGAAATGAAGGACATGTACATAGATTAAGTTTCTCATAGGATGAGCAACACTTTTAGTAGGGGGTGATGTTCTCGATAGTTTCATCCAACTCTTCAAGAGTGGCGAGGATTAATTCTTCAAAAAATGAGACCACTACTCCTGTGGGTGTAGTCTTTTGCTTCCTATGTGAAGAGGGAAGGTTGTGTACTCTTGGGATCAGTCCAACAACTTTGGAAAACTGACAGGTGATGGGACAGACTAAACGAAGGTGATGATATGAGATTTCTTGTTCAGGTTTGGGAGGTGAGGAGTAACCAACTTTAGAGTTTCGCGTGGGAGAGATGCAGTTCATGTTACTGATATTGGCTTAGGGGGTCCTAACCTAGGTTCAGAGTTAGCTGCACCAACCAAAAAAACCCTACACTACTGGCCTTTTCGGCAACAATCTGCATAGTGCAGGTTGTAGTCTCACCCAAATTAGTATGGGGGATGCAAGAACCAATATTTTGCATCCAGAGACTAGTGTGATGTATTCCAATGCCTCAGATATGCCTTCGTGCAGATCAATACACTCTTAGGGAAAATTACTACAATTCTATTACATCAACCTTCAAACCTTCGCAAAGGTTTGTGATCAGTCCTTGCAGACCCTTAATAGTCAATTTGTCTACTAACACGCATCAGAGAGCAGTCCTAAATTAGGGTTCACGTAGATTTATTAAGTTATTAATAAACATCAAAGAATTCATCAGAGTCTTCATGACAGTACTTAAACATGCATTGCGTACATTATTAAGATTTATTCAAGAGAATCGCGTAACATTCATTCGATATTTCATGAATAAATCATTCATCGGCAACATATAAAATTAACAATGATAAACATAAATACTCAGGAATCCTTTGTAAATTGTCTTTATTGATCTTCAATTCAAGGTTTATAGACTCAAAACTACCCTGCACACTCAGCTGCAAACTCTACCTAGGCCTCTACGCACTCAACTGAAGAGCCTTTCTTCTTCTATCTTTACCCATTTCTTCTCGCTATCACTCCCAATCTCATCTACTTGTCTCTTCACTAAGACTCACTATTTATAGCCTTTTCATACAATGCCATGGCTCACGGACCATGGGTGAATATCAAAACTGACTCAAACTTTACATAAAACAAGGGGATAAACCCCTTTGACTCCTATTCATCTACGTGCTCCACATCCACAAATCACGGAGACTTTACATTATTTACAAAAGTTGTACCAAAAATTGGGTTATCTAAAGCCCAAAACTGACCCAGGGGACCCTATCCCAACAGGCCCCCAACACAAATATTGTGACTCGCCCTCTAGTCACTCTGTTGGCATTGCGATCTTACTATGAAGATGTCCCAACTCCACCCGGATTACTACAACTTCAGCAGCGCTTTGTGCCATTACCTATTTAACTTCCTTGATCAATTTATTAGTGGCTGGTCCTACTACTGCCAACATCATCATGTGTTGTGTCTATTGCAGTCCTTTAAGCTTATCCTAAATGGTAGTCGTGACTTGGTAAGCCTCCTCCAATTAAGGCTGCAACTTGGACTTTATTAAGGCCTCCTTCTTTTGTGCGTCCTCTACCTGTGCTAGCAACAATTTTCCTTCCTGTAACTTGGCAAGGCGTCGTGCTGGTGCTAAGGAGCATGTAGTCACCCTGACCTCATCATATTGGTACTGCAACTCCCTTACCTCTGTGTTCAACGTTTGTAGGTTCGGATCCTCCTGCAGATTGGTCACTAGCTCCATAGTTTGCTCGAATAGTGTTGCACGGTCAGTGACTATGGCATCCAAGGTAGTCATGCCTTCCTTTATCGCAACTCTGTGCTGCTCCCAGACCTCAGGCAAAGTTGTGGGCTGCAACTTTAACTACAGCTCTGCAATCTTCATGTTGAACTTGAAAGTGACTTGTTCAACGTCTGCTTTAGCCTCCCGCACACCCGCGACAAGTTTTCTAATTTTGTCTTCTAGTTGTGCATCCTCCGGGATGTGAAGCTCAGGCACTCTCTTAAATTCCTCCGCTAATGTTGACTCCAATCGTGAACTATGCACCTGTAGCACCTCATTTTCCTTCAGAGCCTGCATCTTTTCAGCAAATAGTTGTTGGTTATTAAATTTAATTTCAATGAAAGCAACGAGTGTTCGTTGCTCTCTGATTCTAAGTTCTTCCGTGACTCCCTATATTAATACATGTAGATATTCAAGGGATAGCACAGCAAGGTTCAGTCCCATGTTCGTGACTTTGTGAAGCAGGGTGCACTATTCATCTGTTTCAATGTGGACTAACCCTTCAGGTAAAGGGAAGACTCTCACATCCTGCAACCAGTCCATCTCCATGATTGTATTCTTTCCTCATGCCAAACTATCTTGTGCGTCGCTCGTCTTCCCAACATCTTCTTGGATTCTAGCAGCTTGGAGCTGAAACTCTCGCAGATTGTTGGGACACAGTCCTCTAGGGTCAATTTTGGGGCAAAAGCCCAAGTTTTGGGGCAAAAATCACATGTTTTGTTGTAAATAATGTAAATAATCTACAAGTTGTGGTCACGAAGCGCGTATATAGTAAAGTTTCATAAATGTTTTTACCCTTATTTTATGTAAGTTGTGTCGGCTTGTACAAACCTACCCATGGTCTGCGGACCATGGGATTGTATAAGTAGGAGAGTCTTAAAGAGTCTAAGGTAGAGATAACGAAGAATAAAGATGAATGTAATGGGTCAGTAAGAGTAAGAGCGAAGAAGTCTTAGAGTAGAAGAGAGGCCCTGTAGCTGTGTGCGCAAAGGCCTAGAGTAGATTCTATTAGTCCCTTACAATTTCCTAGGCTGAAAGGGAGGCCGAGAAGGGTAAACTCAAACCACTTCAGCTCAGTGGCTAGCCCAACTGAGCAAGAGAGGGTTCTCTCAAATTATTTTATCATTGAAATGACTTTAAAGAAAACAAGTTTTAGGCTAGATATGTATAATTGTTTGTGTGTTGGTGAAATTTAGAATTTAGGGTTTGTTGGACTAGGGCTTGGACCACAGAAAGGTCTAGGTTGTATGAGTGAAAAATAAAATATGGAAAGGAGCTAGATACCAGAATACCATAGTGTATTTGGAATATTGTCAATGTAGTATAGAAGAGAAAGTGTAGAAGAGACTAATGAGCATAAGTAACATGAGTTCATTAGCTTTTAGAAGACATAAACATAACTATGAAAACCATATAAACGAAGCTTGAAATCAAGAATTTTGTCTATTTCATTGTAAGGCATCCATATAAAGAAGATATATCATGTAGATAAAGATTTTTTAACCATTATAAAACAAATAAAAAGAAGAAAAAACACCATGAACTCATTAGGCTAGAGTTCCTTAAAAACGGCTGCAACTGTCTCTGTATTAGCTGAGAAGATCATTACATGCAAGCCTCCTCCACAAAAAGTCCAACCCTTCTCTCTAAAAGAGAAATGATACATATAGACTCTCTTAGACCACTTTCCCACCTTCAGGAGTCAAATTCCTAGGTGGTGGAACTGACTCCAAGATTCTCTCAACCAACATGTGAGAGTGAGAAGGTGAGACTCAAACACTTCTTGGAGAGTTTGTTTAGGAGTTTGCATCCTTAATGAGGCCTATTAAACGCAAAAAAAACATACCATGTACATTTATTCATGCCTACATCACCTAGCCTCGAAACAAGTTCCATTACATAAAGATTTTTTACTTTGACTGAGTCAAACTAAAAACTAGAAATTTTACACAGTGAAATTTACAATTAAAAACACTGGAAATTGCAAAAGCGCAGCACTGACTTTGAGCTCACTTTAAGGTGACTTCCTGAGGTCCAAATGAAGATCTAAGAGAATGGTCAACTATATTTTAAAGTATAGTTTCCATAACACTTTGAATTTTTGAAAATGACCCATGGGAAGGCCTTAAAAAATCTATTCTCCCAAGGTCACTCTAGGAGTGCAGCCCCCATCAAAAAAGGGTCCAGAAAGCTAGTTTTTGGCCACATTTTTCCACTTTTCTAAAAATATGATCCTCCTCTGGAAAATATGAGAAAATGGGGTTTTAGGGAATGGCAAGAGATTTCCAAAAATGTAGATTTTTCCTGAAATGGATTCCTGAGGAAAAAGCGCATTGCCAAGGCGCTGCACTCCTAGAACTGCTGAATTTGTAAATTAGGCCTCAAAATTTGCAAAAAACCAAAAATGCTCACAATTTTCTAAAAATTGGCCAAGAGATATAGAATTATGCATGTTAAGCCCTCGTAGATGTTTCAGCAAGCATCTCCAAGTTTCCTTCATATTTTTGGTCATTTTGGGCTTCTTTGAGCTTGTTCTCCATCTACTTGACCTTGACATTAGAGATCATGTTTTGGACCTGGTAATGGTGCACCACGTGCCTTAGTAGTTGATTGTCTCTATTTTATTTATCTAGAAGCTTTTCCAAGTGATCATTTACCCTGTTGAGTCAATACTTCTTATCTTGATTGACCTCTAAAGCAATTATGTCGTCTAGGTCTAGCTCTTCATTCAACAAAATGTGTTCCTCTTCTTTTTGCAATGCCTTCTTTAGCCCTTTTGTTCTTGGCCTTTTTATCTTACCATTCCCTTGTGTTCCTTCAGTCTGACTTGTCTCTATGACTAATTTTTTGTTGCCGACCTGCTGCAATAATTTAGTTTTATCTTTCTCCATGATTAATTGCTTCGCTTTCAGCTGACTATTTTCCTGTTCTAGGAATGAAATGATGTACCTTGCTCTTGCCATGTTAACTATGAGTTCCTTGATCTGATAGTCTTTATCTCTGATCATCTTTTTCATGCTTGAAGTTTCGTCCTCTGCCTCTAAATCAACCAGCTCAAATTGATGCTCAACCATGTCTTTAGTCCATGCTGTTATTCCCTGCTTTATTGATGTAGAAGGTTTGGCCCCTTTCTCACCATGAGAAGCAAACACAAGCCCATTTCCTCTCTTGTACATCCTAGTCACCTTAGGCTTAGGTTCTTTGGTTCTTTCAACTGATTTTCTAGAGGACCCCACTTCCATTTGTTGTGTTGGCATGCTAGAAGGTTAAGTTGCCACATTGGTTTCATGCCATTTCTGAGTTGTTTCCAAAAAAGATTCCCAAGTCGTATCTTTCTTTTCAAGTTGATGAAGGACTATAGTTTTGATCAGACTATGATGAAAAAGGCTAGAGTAGTGTTCCTTGTTCTTCATCTTAATCCTCTCTGACATTTTGGCAATGCTCCTACATAGGTAGTTGCACATATTGAGTGGCTTCTGAGATGTAAAGTGCATTAGGAGGCGAATATGATAGGCATATAATTTGGAGAATCTTCCTTCACATGTAAATAACTTCATGAAAATCTTCATCAAGGGGTCATACTTCTCCAATAAGTACCTGAAAGGAATAACATGAGCATGTTTTTCCCTGTATGGTGTTTTCAAGAAGGGTCTATAATTTTCAAGATCTAAGCTCATCCCCTTGAACCAATATTCACCATTATCTGGTAGCCCTGTAGCAAGTGAAATGGAGGCCACTGAAAAAGTGAATTCAACACCAGCAACAACAGCACTTTCACCTTTCAACTGATTTGCAACCCAATTTGTCAATTGTTCATTGAAACCCACTTCACTCACCCTTTTGCAGAAATCCAAGCAATTCACATCTTCAAAGCACTGTTTGACAAAGGGAGATGAGTTGATTTCATTGCAATTTGATGGCTCATATCTGAGGATTTTTCCTCCCTTGTGATGTCTCTTCCTCTCTGGTGAAGATTCTCCTTCCATGGTGACAGAAACCCTAGCAGTAGGAAAATGAGAAAAATAGTGAGGTATGTGTGGAAAGTGGAATGATGGGTAGGTGAAGTTGATAAAATGGTAAAGGAGGTTTGAAAGAGGTGGATATGGATAATGGAAAATAGATTAAAATGAATGGAAAAGCAATGGAGGAACAATGTGCTTGTGAGAAGGAAAAAGCAGAGTTTTTAAGGAAAGTGCCCAAAACCCCTAGGAATGAACTAGGGTTTCACTTTTAGTGAGGAAAATTTATGTTTTTAGGTTGATTGAGTGGTTTACATAGCATATCAAACATGTATATAGGTGTAGGGTAAGGTTTTACATGTTAAAAATCAAGAGAGGAAAATAGCCATCATCAACCCTATCATTTTTTCATGAGAAATTCACCTAAAAACCCTAATTGAAGAAAGCTTTGGCATGAATTGATTTTGCAAATCAAAAAGGTAAGTAAAGTAGTGTACTTACTTGTAGCTCAACTTAGGATGCAATGAAATCAGGTAAGAAAGATTAAAAATCAATTTTGGGAGAGTTTCGAGCGATTTCTTGATACTCTGGCCCAAGCGCAGTGTAGTGTTCTTGAGCGTAGCACCAAGCCTCCAAGCATAATGTAGTCTTCCTGAGCACAACGCTTTGAGGTTTTTGCCAATTTTTCCTATGGAATCAAGTTTTTCTTGCTTTTGGGAAGGAGAGCTCGATGCGCAAGAGTGAATAAGAGGTAAATAAGACAAATTTGGGACTTTTGAGTTTATATAGGCAAAATAATTTCTCCTTTTAAAAAGAAATGGGACCCACAAATGTTTGAAAAACTGATTTTTCACTTTTGAAAAGAGAGTCACCTTTAAGGCTGAAACCTAAGTTGCCATTTCACTTTCCTGAGCACTAGAACTTCTTCTTCTGGAGCTTTTCAAACTGAAAACATGATGAATTTGTGATAACTCAACTAATCAATGTCAAAGAGTTGTTTGTCATGCACTATTCACTACTGGATTTACACATGGTAGTGATGGACCTTGGAATCCGTAATGACCTAATGGAAGACCTAAAATTGAATGGAATGATGATGATGACTGACTTGCTTTTATTATGACACCTTCCTATAAATGAGATAGGTGACTAGCATAGGTGAATTTTCAAAAGACAGAACTCATTCCTAGACCAACCAAATAGTGACCAAATTTTACTATGTAAACCTAGTGACATGAAAAATTTGATTTTGATAGTCCTTACAAGTTTAGTAAAAACACATTTGACCCTGGTGATAGACAAACAATACTGACACTAACAGATTCCGCAGCTGAGTGCACAGACCCATGCAGCTGTGTGGTGTTGAAAATGGCAACAAGAAATGCTAAAAATAGAAGTGTTAAAAATAGCACTGCTATAAATAGCAGTTTGGGTACCAGTGATGGATTGAGCAATAGGGAATGAAAAATGGAAGTGCTAAAAATAGCATTGCTATTTTTAATAGTTCGGGATAGATTCCAATTTTAGTCAGTCCCTAGACTAAAATAGGAAGTAAAATTCGAATTTGAACTTAACAATTGTTTGAAAATAAATTATTTAATTCACCATGAGTTAATTACTTGTAAAAAATCAAACATGAAGTCTATGTGACGACATGCAACAGTTTCTCTATTAATTGAGGAATTTATCCATCAGTTAAAGAGATAAGGATGAGTTCTAATTTGAGTTGTAATTAGTTGGCTCAGTTAACTGAGTCAAGTCCAATTAGATTGATTTAAATAGTTTGTTTAAATTAATGTGAGTTCAGTTAGTTAATGCATGATTGCATATAACTGATGCACTTCAAATAACTAAATATTCTCTCATGAATAACTCATGCATGTCAGTTCAAACAGAGACCCAGTTGAGATCAGAGGAGGGACAGTGTACTATTAGTTGGATGGATTTTTTCCTATAAAGGAAGCTCATCCATGGAGAAGGATTCATCTCCTTCAGGATTGCGCAGTTGGATCAGAGGTTAGTGAGTGTGTGAAGAGGCTAATTCACACAAGTGGTTGCACTGGACCCCAATCAAAATTGTACAAAGAAATAGGAGGCTTGGAGGGTAGATCAGGAGGTTTGAGAGAGGCCTTTGACTATCTATGAGCAACAGAGGTATTGCAGAGAGAGCAGGTAGAGCTTAAGCATCAGAGTGTGTTTCTTGCCCAACAAAGAGGTTAGTTGGGAGTTTTTTTTGTTCCTAAAGTCGCTGGAGCAACCACACTTGGTAGAAGTGTTGCATGCAGAACATTCTAGAGCTACAGGATCGGGTTCGAGTTGAAACCTTTCTTTTTGAGAGGGAGTGTTGAAAAATGGCAACAAGAAATGCTAAAAATAGCAGTTTGGGTACTAGTACTGGATTGAGCAATATGGAATGAAAAAAGGAAGTGCTAAAAATAGCATTCTATTTTTAGCAGTTCGGGATGGATTCCTATTTTAGTCAGTCCCTGGACTAAAATAGGAAGTAAAATTCGAATTTGAACCTAACAGTTGTTTGAAAATAAATTAATTAACTCATCGTGAATTAATTAATTTATTTTCAAACAGCTGTTAGGTTCAAATTCAAATTTTATTTCCTATTTTAGTCTAGGGACTGACTAAAATAGGAATCCATCCTGAACTGCTAAAAATAGAATGTTATTTTTAGCACTTCCATTTTTTATTCCCCATTGCTCAATCCATCACTAGTACCCAAACTGTTATTTTTAGCAGTGCTATTTTTAGCACTTCTATTTTTAGAATTTCTTGTTGCCATTTTTCAACACTCCCTCTCAACAAGAAGGGCTTCAACTCAAACCTATCATGTACCTCTGGAATGTTCCGCATGCAACACTTCTACCAAGTGTGGTTTCTCCAGCAACTATAGGAACAAAAAATACTCCCAACTGACCTCTCTATTGGGCAAGAAACATACTCTGATGTTGAAGCTCTACCTGCTATTGACAAGTGCTCCCTCTCTGACCTCTGAGATGTTGTAACACTCTATGCATCTTGCACCATTGCACACCACTCTGTGCCATCCTGCACTGGTGTAACACTCATGTGCCTCTTACATTGTTGTAGCTTGCGAGCTCTACACAGTCTTGGGAATCCTGCACTATAGCTCTCTCTGTTGCTTCATCTGCATCTGTCTCTATCCAATCAGCCAGTCCTGTTACTCCTCATCGGGGCTCCTGTAGCAAAGTCGAATCAAAGAGGTTGGGTACCTCAAGTATCCTACCCCTATATCAGCCTCCGTGGGACGATCACTCCACATCACCTCACCTCCTACCTAGAGGTATGGCTGCATGTGATCCCTCTGCCCACTTGGCTCGAAGCTTCCCCCTACTAGAGGTCTCTGCATGAGTAGATGTCTCTACTTGATCTCCTCTCAGCTTCCCCTGTTGTGGCTTCTACACAATCTCATTCCATTTTTCATTCCCTATTGCTTAATCGGAGCGAGGTTTTGTTGAAAAAGTCTACATGGTATCAAAGTAAAGGTGATCAAAGTAGAGAACAATATACGAAGAAGAAAATTCGAAGTAAAAAAAATTGGGCCACGAGTTTTCAAAGCAGATCTGAAAATTTTTGTGAAAAATTTTCAGAAACAAATAGTAGATCTAGATTCCTTGTGGAAAAAGACCCAAATTCAAAAAAAAAATTGGCTGAATCGGAGTTCGGATGAGGGAGATATCGCTGATTTAAAATCAGCTCTTTTTCTAGAACATGACGGCGGGAAAGATGAAACAGATTGGTGTGTTAGCCAAGAACCTGTATGCTCTTGAGGTTCAAGATGCATGCAAAGCCTTGAGGAGCAAGGCAAACATTAGATTCTTGGTGGTTGAGAGGAAGAGTACATCACCTCTCAACATGCAGCGCTAGAAGAAGTCTCAGACAATTGTGGTGGAGCCACAATTGGTGAAGCAGCTTCAGGAGGTTGTGGAGCAGCCACAACTAGAGAAGCCGAGAGGAGATCGAGTGGAGGCATCCACTTATGTAGAGACATCCAGTAGGGAGAAATTTCAAGCCAAGTGGGCAGAGGGATCACATGCATCCATACCTCCAAGTGGGAGGTGGGGCGATGTGGAGTGATCGTCCCAAGAAGGCTGGAATAGGGGCAGGATCCTTGAGGTACCTAACCTCTTTTATTCGACTTTGCTATAGGAGCCCCAACAAGGAGTAGCAAGACTGGCTGAGTGGGTAGAGACAGATGTGGATGGAGCGGCAGATAGAGCTATAGTGCAGGATTCCCAAGGCAGTGTAGAGCTAGCAAGCTGCAGCAATGCGAGAGGCATAGGAGTATTGCACCAGTGCAGGATGGCACAGATAGGTGTGCAATGGTGCGAGATGCATGGAGTGTTGCAGCAGCTCAGAGGTTAGAGAGGGAGTACTTGTCAGTGGCATATGGAGGTTCAACATCAGAGTATGTTTCTAGCCCAACAAAGAGGTTAGTTAGGAGTTTTTTTGTTTCTAGATTTGCTGGAGCAACCACACTTGGTAGAAGTGTTGCATGCAGAACATTCCAAAGGTACAGGATCAAGTTTGAGTTGAAGCCTTTCTTGTTGGGAGGGAGTGTTGAAAATGGCAATAATAAATGCTAAAAATAGAAGTGCTAAAAATAACATTGCTAAAAATAGCAGTTTGGGTACGAGTGCTGGATTGAGAAACAGGGAATGAAAACTGGAAGTGCTAAAAATAGCATTGTTATTTTTAGCAGTTCAGGATGGATTCCAATTTTAGTCAGTCCCTGGACTAAAATAGGAAGTAAAATTTGAATTTGAACTTAACATCTATTTTTTAATAAATTAATTAATTCACCATGAGTTAATTAGTTGTGAAAAATCAAACATGAAGTCTATGTGAGTACATGCAACAGTTTCTCTATTAATTGAGGAATTTATCCATTAGTTAAAGGATAATGATGAGCTGTAATTATCAGTTGTAATTATTTGGCTCAGTTAACTGAGTCAAGTCCAGTAAGATTGATTTAAATAGTTTGTTTAAATTAATGTGAGTTCAATTAGATAATGCTTGCATGCATGTAACTGTTGTTCTTCAGATAACTGAATATTCTCTCATAAATAACTCATGCATGTTAGTTTAGACAAAGACCCAGTTGAGATCAGAGGAGGGAGAGTGTACTATCAGTTGGACGGATTTTTCCTCTAAAGGAAACTCATCCATAGAGAATGATTTATCTCCTTCAGGATTGCGCAGTTGGATTAGAGGTTAGTGAGTGTGTGAAGAGGCCAATTCACACAAGTGACTGCATTTGACCCCAAGGAAAATTGCGCAAAGAAATAGGAGACTTGGAGGGTAGAGGAGAAGGTTTGTGAGAAGCCTTTAACTATCTATGCAAAACAGAGGGATTGTACTGAGAGATGGATAGGTTGGGAGCAGAGGGATCTGTACACATAGATACATGAAATTTTCTTTTGTTCCTTCCCGATCGAGTTATACGAGTGGATCACTAAATTGGCAGATGGCCAAGGAAAGTGGAGGCTTGACATTCCAATAGTGTGGACCTCGGATCTAGTATGGAGATTGGAAGCCTCTAAAGATAAGATCACGTGTGATGTCGATCACTGGCTTGATCGTGTCATAGGGGGATTTGTGACAGAATTTGTGGTCAATACCTCAGTCAACTACACCGAAGCAGAGTGGCGCTTCTTCAAGGGACCGCAAGGTAATTATTTATAATCTTTGAATACTTGGATTAATATGATCTTGTGTGAAAAGAAGGTTATGTCATTACCTTCATGTTTGGAGCTATGCGAAGTGGAAAGTTATTCAAGGATAGAGGGCGAACAAGCCCTGAATATAGCTCGTTGATTGAGCCTCCTTTGAGTGTTGCGAAGGAGCAGCACAGGCTTCACCGCAGAGCGTTGTCCAGTTAATATGAAAAGGGTTCCCGTAAATACCTAATCCCCCCACACCACCTCCATCTTCACCTCCATAGCATACACCTTCGCCCACACCACCACCACCTCTGCCACCATTCAATATCACAAATACAGTGAAGTTGACCATTTTCAAGGGCTTGGGAAATGAGGACCCGAACCAGTTCTGGTTCATTGTGAAGGTCGTATGGACAACCACGAATATTACAGATGATCAGATGAAGAAAGCAATGTTGGTTACTTCTCTACGCACTCTAACATGGTACATTAAGTACTGTACCGATAACCCGATGACTCCATTAGCAAACATTCAAACTGCGATAAATAAGGAATTCAGTAGGCCCAAATTTGAATTGCAATCAGTCATTAGATTCAAAGAAATCATGATGAGGCCTAGAAAAACAACCTGGGAGCTGGATCAGAGATTGAAATGCCAGATCCGCGAAGCTAACATGAATCTTACGGATGGGCAACACCGCGAATGGTTTGTAGCTTCGTTCTTGCCTCGCTAAAGGGTTTCTTTATCGCAAAAAAATATTGGAACCTAGGTAGAAGCCTAGGAAATAGAGATGAGACTGCATGAAACACCGATTCAAGACACTGCTTTGGGAGTGTAGCAGATTCACGTGGAGTTGAAGAATCTTTTCCTAGAGTTTCAAAGTCTGAAGAAGGAAAGAGTGGCTCGGCTAGAGGTGCATGAAGAAGTTTGGTGCTTCAAGTGTAAAAGCTAGGGGCATGATAAAGATCACTTCCATGTCTTCGTGAATTATGTTGCAGGAGGAGGGCCAAGGCCTTTGAGGTCGGAAGCTCAAGCAGGGCCCATTTTGTGGTGTGCAATCTGTCTGGTAGCTGGAAAACATGTAACAAACAATTGCCACTAGCTACAAAAATTAGTGTAGACACCGCAACAACTATTCTGCAACTTATGTAAATCAGTGGGCCACGACAATCGCAACTTTCGTAGTTATGAGTTAATGATGGAGAGAACGACCACGTATCAAATGCAAATAGAAACTCAGCCTCTGGATCAAGGCACTGAGGGAGCGCATAGAGGATATCAGGGATGCAGACGAGACTGAGGAGGAGGAGGAGCTATGAGAGTTCGAGGACAAATCATTTGTTACAATTTTGGAGTGCCAAGACACCACACACAGGAGTGTACGAGCCCGACGCACCTATCGTGCCGATATTGTACTCAGTTTGATCACACGATAGAAGACTGCCCTGTATTGATAGCTAAAATGCAGGAGAAAAGGGCGCAGCCTCAGTAGCCTACCTAGAACATGCAGATGATGAGGGTTAAACCCTGCGAAGAAGATCCTAATGTGAATTTCGTGTTGTGGAGTGGAATGACGACTAGGGAGGATAAAGGAAAGCAACTTGAAGAAAGTGAGTGGTGTTACAGGGAAAAGTGTCTACTCAGAACTGCTTATCCCACTAAGGCGTGACCGCTGCCTTAGAAACAAACAGAGTAAAGCTACTTTCGTTTTTCCTTTATGAAGTATAGATAGAGAGGAACAAAGAAGACCAACCTCTGTCTTGCGCTAATCTCCTGGTTCGATTCCTCTCTTCTTTGATAGTCTTTCGCTACTTGTTCCCTTGCACGCCCAGCTTCACAGAGTACCTGTAAGATCATAGTAGCATAGCACTATACAAAGACATGGATCTATAATCATAAACAATCTAGGATCAGATGTAAATTGACCATAAAAATGCAGCAAACATGAATGACACAAAAGTATGGAGGAAAACTTGAATAGCTTTTATTGATAAACAAGAAAGAGCCAAGAGGAGTTACAACCAGTTTTTCTAACCCAGCATCAACCTCTCAGCAAGGAAGCGCCTCTTCACCTCATACAAAGCTTAGATCACCCAACAATCTGATGTTTGTCTCAAGAAACCAACAACAATTCCTTACAATATGCAAAATTCTAGCCTCTAACCTCTGGATCTCTAGGATGAGAGATCTATATATAGATATTTTCAGAGGTGTGAGTCAGCTCTGGGTTTTTGATTAGTGTCTTCTCTCTGATAGTTCTTGATGCCACTTGGAGATCTCATTGATCTCTTACTCATCCTTGGGCGATTCTGAGAGGCAAGTGTCCCAGGAGAAGTTTCTGGAATATTCCATGATCATCCACCTCGCAAACTGTCCCCGCCACTTGTCTTTTCCCGTCGATCGCACCCCATAGAAGGGCTTTTTGAAATGCAACGCACTTCCCGTGTGTACAAGGTGCGATGCATCACACCCTAGCCATGGAGCAAGTGAAATGATCCAGTTTTGACCAATTCTGAGTAGTTTTTCATGGAGAACTTCTGGGAGAAGCTGTATTCAGTTGACCTTGTTCTTTTAAGGGTTGGAAAAACTCTTTTAGGGACTTAGGAGCCCTTGGTTTATGGACATTTCATGCTTGGGGTTGTAGTGCCCAAAAATGTATATAACAGTTGCCCCCTAAAGCATGAGGTCGTTAATCTTTTGATGTCGGGTGAAATGCTTTATTATGAGGATCCGAAGTTCTTTCAAGCTGGGAGGAGACCTGTAATAAGATACAATACAATACATTATCTTCATAATATTTTCATGATCTAGCTGAGGTGGGCATTCCCATGCTCAACTTTATAAATTCATTTTCATGTACATAGGACAGACAATCGTCTGAGTGTAGACTGATGATTCTGATAGAGCCATCATCCCTTTGATTGGATGATTATCTGTGCAGCAATGATGTACATTTGATGTCTTTATTTTCATGAATATATATCGCACCTCGGATGGATGAAACTAGATCCGGGGTCTTCAATCTCATTCGATCTTCACTCGAAGTACAAGTCTATCCATGTGAGAAATGTTCTGAAGTCGAACACGGAAAGACATCGCTTGATTACCAGCCAATGATATAAGCTGTTAACAAGCGCGAGAGGAATCACCGATAATGATAATGACCCTCAAGGTACTGCAGTACAATTCACGTGGTGTGAATAAATGACTTGGCGTCGAACACCACGCAAAATCTTTTGGTCGAAGGTCATTGATGTAAACTCGTCGCCGGAAGTGAGATACTTGCCATTGAGGCATGCAAGCTTCAAAGTACTGAATGGGGTGTTCCTAGATCAAATTCTTGGATAATGAGCTGATGTCGACAAGAAGTGATCCGTCAAAGGAGGGCCTTAATGAATCCCACATCGATGACACGGAACGGAGCAAATGATTTTAATGGAGGTGAAAACGATCTGGTGATATAAGGTTCAGGGTGGCGGTCATGAAAGAATGGAGTATAAATGTATTGTAGTGGGTGAGACACAGGTGAATTCTTTGAATGACTTCTCTTGAACATATCGGCGACACTGACGTGATGGATTGGTAGCATTAACCCCAAATGTGGATGGTGTGATGAGACCATGGTGATGTGGCCGGTGAATGAAACAACCCAACCTGACTTGGATGCGGAATGAAAGTGTCATGTTCAAGAGCGACTTGCTACCAACAAAGTTTCTTCAAGTTTTCTTCCCAATTTTTTCCCAGTCATTGCTGACCAGTACCTCTTTATTTTTATCAAGCTTGAGGAGGATAACATATGCTTGTTCTATAATTTGCTCTTCGGGCAAACCCATCGCTATGTTTTAACGAGCCTAGCGATAGTGAAACTCGTTCTCGTCTATAGACAAGTTTGTCGCTATTAAAATTTTAACGAGTTTAACGACAAAGATAACTCGGTCCTTTTCAATTTTAGAGAGTCTGAAAAGGAACGTAAAGGAAACTCCAAAATTCTTTTTTTGTCATCTAATCTCTTAAGTCCGAAAAAGTATAAAAAAATACAGAAGGGATGAATTTTCGATACTTTTAACGAGCCGAACAAAACAAGCACTCGATCTTTTTGTGTAATAATCCCTTAGGTCCAAAAAGATTAAAATTTAGAGGAGGGATAGCACTTCCGGTCCCTTTCACGAGCTGGAGAGGCCAATGGCTCGGCAATCTTTTCATATTTTACGACTCAGTTGAAAAGAGCTTAAAGGAGACTTGTCTTTTGAGGAACGAGTGATAAAATGGGTAGCAACTGATTCCAGGTAAGGTTCGGAATTTTCCAATCACGACAGTGTGACAAGGATGGCTAGTGAGATCACTCTTCGCAGCTGTTCCTCAAAATGGGTAAACAATCAAATGGAGGTGAATGATCGGCCAATGGAAAAGTGGAGGTGACGGTGCAAACACGACCAAGGCTTTAATGGCTGAAGTACTACATTCACGATGGTTATTTACCGGGAAATAGTTCATTTTTTAATGAGCTTAAATGCGGGGGGGAACATTTGCTCATGGCTTATGTTTATTTTTTAACGAGCTTGAACTATGCGCTAAAACTACTCGATTAATCCAGTCGTGTGATAAGAATGTCTCATATATAAAAACGACAACTTTTAAAGTTTTGCCCCACATCCTTTCTTTATGCAAGTTAGGAAATGACCAATCCTACGAGTTTAAAGGGTTAGAGGACCTACAAATTTAAAAAATAAATAGTCTCTCTTCGCTTGCATGCCAAAAGGTTTGCATGCCCCTAGGTATAAAACAGAGTTTCAAGGTTACCTCTTCTTTCCGTTAAAAAATTTGTTTTACCGGGAGAGGTCTACCTCTTATAGGTTACCCAAGATTGTTCTATTCACGGCGTAAACAAAACACTTCTTTGGCGATGTCTAAGGAAATAGACAAAGGTGAGTGGAGGAGGCTACTTCACTCACGTAACTTTGACAAGAGAATCTTGTTCCAGAATAAATCCCTCTTCCAATCACGGACAGGAGTACAGACCAGTCATATATCTCTCGTGGAAACCTACCCTATACCCGAAGTTTTCCTGCCGAAGCAGACCAGGGTGCATGCCCCCGGGTTTTAGTCATGTCCCCCAAATCACTCGTGCTCATCGGGTGGGCGGACTGGGGATTGAGACATTTCTTGCGTGAAAATACCATTCAGGGATGGTATATGACTATTTGCTATGCGTTAACCGGGGAATGAAAGCTGGTCTACGAGCTTGACCACTCTTCCTTCATGCGGAAAACACATTACTCTAAAGAGTGAGGAGACAATCGCTCCCATGCAATAAATATAGTCTCGTCCAAGGAGTAGATCATAATCTAGAGGTCATTGAACTACCATTACGTTCATTTGAACAATTTTTCCTCTCAATGTTATGGGCACATTGGGAAGGATCCCTAACGGTCGACTGGTTCCTTTATCAAAGCCTGTTAGATTTCTCATCTTAGGCAAAAGCGATGGCAAACTAAGCACTTTCCAAGCAGTCGAGGAAAGGATACTCACAGAAGCCCCTTCATCTATGATGGTACCAGCCATAACCATTCTATATATTTGAACAATAATTCGGAATGGTACACTAGCTAGTAAACGGGGTCTGCCTAGCTAATTCCAATCAAAGGAGACAACTAGGTTGCTTGGAGGTGGGACCGAATAGATGGCCGGGTATGACTCTGATGAACTTCGTTCCTGCGGTAAAGGAACCGGTAAATTGCCCCCATGTTCATTGGAGTCTGTGCTTATGAAAAGAATTTGGACGGTGTCATCCTTGTTCTCTCCAGTGACTGTATCATCTGAAGATAGAACCTCTGAAGGCAAGACCGGGTCAACTGCCGCCTTGACCTTTTGACTTTCGTCTGGTATGGGTTTAGATGGTTTGTCTTCAATGATAGATGCTTCAGCCGACCACCTGAGTGGGCTAGCCGGATTTTCAACCAGTGAAGGACTCGGCAAGAGTTTTTTATATCCAGGAGGAAGTCGTAACGGTGAAACCGGACGATCGTCCAAAACTCTTTTAGCCTCGTATAAGAAGGGACAACGGTGGATGGCATGATCGCCTTCGCACAGTTTACAAGGAAATCTATATTTTCCTTTTTGTCCTGGGGCTTCACTTTCACTAGTTGACGGTGTGTTTTCAACATGATCATCAGAGGTTGATGACACCAGGTTGTGCAAACGAGGAGACTAGTCCCTTAAGATCCGAGGGATTCAAGGACAATCTCTATGATAGTGGTCTCCTTTGCAAATGACACATGGCGATTTAGGCCTGGTCGGTGCAGTGTGTGGATTTTCGCTAGACGATGCTCGTTTGCCCCCATTCGCTTTTGGATCCTTCTTCTTCTTCTCTTTCTTCTTCTTTTCCTTCTTCTTCTCAGGTACTTGACTTTTGGCTTTACCAGCCCCATCAAGCGAAGAGGAAGGAGGAGAGGAAGAATTGGAGGAAGTAGAAGGTTGGTGGGAAACTCTAGAATCGTCTAGTTGCTGACTTGATTGTTCAGGAATTGCGGTGTTCTGAACGACAGAGGTTGAGAAGAGCCATACAGGCAAGTCGATTGTCAGTCTTGGAAGCGACAATGTGGCCATATGGGGTGCACCAACATCTCCCCAAGAGGAGAAGGGACTAGGATTTCCTCCAAGGGGAATTCCTTGGTTGGTGGATTCCATTTTCTCAACCCAAGATCAACGTAGGAAAGGGTAATGAATATTCCGTTTAAAATAAATTTTAGACGCTTTGACACAACTTGTTTTTTCAATTTTTAAGAGTCGAGAAAAAACAAAAGATGACTCTAGTCTCCTTCGATTTTTAATGAGCCTGAAGTGACAAGTGCTTAGATGGACCTTTTCTGTTAAAGAGTATGAGAAGGAACGAAAGGGACTGCTCTGGAAATCTAGGTAGAGGGATTACCAAACCAATCGCAAAACTGCAGAATACTTTTTACGGTACGGCAGTCAATCTTCCCGAATGCTGTGTTCAGTGCATTGCAATCGATAGGGTGGCAGACACGGCTTCCTATGGATAAAGGATTAAGCCTATTGTGGTCTCCCAAAATATACTCGACGGTACGTGGGAGCACAAGTTCGTACTGGCACTTATCCTCTCAAAGTGGAGGAATCACCCAACCATCAGTGAGAACAACAGTTACCAGGCTTTACGACGCCAGAATATGTCTCTAGCCTAGACTTCTAAATGTTGTGCGTTAAGTTCCAAAGCGTTGTTAGATTCATTGAATTTATTTTATGGTTGATCTTGTTTATGAAGTTTTCCTTTCAGGTTCACCGCGAGATGTAGATGTAATTCCTAAAATGCAATCTAAGATGATAAACAATCTTTTTATCTTCTTTGTGCAATGAAAATCCTAGCTACTAAGGAAAGAAAGACATAATTCTTTCACAGAGAGCAAAGAGCACACTCTAAATGCACTTTCCTAAATCAAACCAATCAGACTGTCTAAATGCAAATGCACATGCATGTATTTGTTTTCGACTTTCTTAGTATATGAATGATAAGAAGAAAGTTGATGCACAAATCTGAATTTCTTTTCAAGCGACAAATATCAACAAGTTTCTTTTCGAAATAAAAAATGGAGACGATCACAACACCTTACGATTTTGAAATGAATACTTGTTTTGACACTAGAAAAATTACAAATTCAGACCAAAAACAATAGTAACAGGATAATCGACTATCAACAGCAATCAAACTCTTTCCTACGATTGAAATTGAAACTTGTGACAGTTTCAAATCAAAGGACGACAGTACGATTACACTACTTTTGCAAAGGAGAACTGAAAATGACTCAACAAACACACAAAAACATTTATAGTTCTTTTGTAGAAAGGAGGCGGAATAACAGCAAGGAAAAGGGGTCTCAAACAGACATATACTGATCACAGGCAGCAAAATTCAGGAATAGAACTGGAAAGAATGAATCGCAGAAACCAAAACTGCACAAAGCCTGTCCTGATCAGCGCACCTGCAACACAGGGAATTTGAAATGCAGCGCACCTTCTACACTCGGGAAGTGCGCTGAATTTCAGATTCTCAGAACAGTACCTGCACTGGGCCAGAAACGAGACTCTGTTTGGGTTCCAGGTCACAGTTTGCAGTTCAGTTCATGGGTTTTGGCCGAGCAAAAGGTAATCAGTAACTCAACAATCAGGGGTAGATCTAAGGAGGATCGAAGAGCTATCACAAGGGAAATCAGAGAGTTTGTGAATCAGTTGTTTAAATCATAAACAGATCCCGTAGATGGACTGAAGTAGAATTTATCTACTTTTCATTTGCTATGGCAAATGCAGTTCGAATGCTACCTGTAAGTTTATGAAATAGACAACAAGGAAGATAAACAAACAAACTAATTCGTCCCCAGCGAAGTCGCCATTTTGTTACAGGGAAAAGTGTCTACTCAGAACTGCTTATCCCACTAAGGTGTGACAGCTGCCTTAGAAACAAACAGAGTAAAGCTACTTTCGTTTTTCCTTTATGAAGTATAGATAGAGAGGAACAAAGAAGACCAACCTCTGTCTTGCGCTAATCTCCTGGTTCGATTCCTCTCTTCTTTGATAGTCTTTCGCTACTTGTTCCCTTGCACGCGCAGCTTCACAGAGTACCTGTAAGATCACAGTAGCATAGCACTATAAAAAGACATGGATCTATAATAATAAACAATCTAGGATCAGATGTAAATTGACCATACAAATGCAACAAACATGAATGACACAAAAGTATGGAGGAAAACTTGAATAGCTTTTATTGATAAACAAGAAAGAGCCAAGAGGAGTTACAACCAGTTTTTCTGACCTAGCATCAACCTCTCAGCAAGGAAGCCCCTCTTCACCTCATAGAAAGCTTAGATCACCCAACAATCTGATGTTTGTCTCAAGAAACCAATAGCAATTCCTTACAATATGCAAAATTCCAGCTTCTAACCTTTGGATCTCTAGGATGAGAGATCTATATATAGATATTTTCAAAGGTGTGAGTCAGCTCTGGGTTTTTGATTAGTGTCTTCTCTCTGATAGTTCTTGATGCCACTTGGAGATCTCATTGATCTCTTACCCATCCTTGGGCGATTCTTAGAGGCAAGTGTCCCAGGAGAAGTTTCTGGAAGATTCCATGATCATCCACCTCGCAAACTGTCCCTGCCACTTGTCTTTTCCCGTCCATCGCACCCCATAGAAGGGCTTTTTGAAATGCAACGCACTTCCCGTGTGCACAAGGTGCGATGCATCGCACCCTAGACATGGAGCAAGTGAAATGATCCAGTTTTGACCAGTTCTGAGTAGTTTTTCATGGAGAACTTCTAGGAGAAGTTGTAGTCAGTTGACCTTGTTCTTTTAGGGGTTGGAACAAATCTTTTAGGGACTTAGGAGCCCTTGTTTTATGAACATTTCATGCTTGGGTTGTAGTGCCCAAAAATGTCTATAATAAGTGGGTCCACAAAGCTCTAGAAAAGTAGGTTGGATTTGATTTGGAGCACGCGAAAGAAACATTCATGGAAGCAAAGAAAAGCTTCGTTGAGGCCTTTACCTCAAGAAGTTAGGATAAGCTATCTAAAGAAATGAACCCCTCCATGCTTACCATGTTCTTGGAGACATGTATGAAGCTGCTTCATGATAGCAAGGCCATGAAAGGATTACAAGAGTTGATAAATAAATGTGTCATAAAGAAAATTTTCTTGAAGGACCTTGCGTAGTCAAAAAAATTGGTAAGAATAAGGCAAGAATAGGGCGTGAGATGAGGCTTAATGCGCAAATAGGTGAATATGAAATGGATCAAGTTATTCTAGATCTTTGGTCAGATGTGAATGTTTTTCCTAAACAGACGTGGGAGAGAATGGGAGGCATGCGCTACAGTGGTCTCCAATTTAATTAAGGATGGAAAATCAACATAAGATTATTCCCATAAAATTGCAGGGAATGACAACAGACATTGAAGGCGCAAGCGCGTTGGCCAATTTTGAAGTGATAGAGATTGTCGATGACAGCAATCCCTACCCCGTGCTCCTTGGGATTAATTGGCTATTGACATGAATGGGGTGATCAATTTGAAGAAGTGAACAATGTCATTTGAAAGGAAATCGCTCCATGTGGTAGTAACTTTGGACCTTGCAGAAGGACCGCGTTATACTGAACCTGTCCGTGATTACGAAAGTGACAATGATTTGGACCAAATCTAAAAAATATCAGCGCGAGACTAGGATTGGGTGAATTCGATAGTAGATGGATGCATTGCATGGGACCGTGAAATTTCTTGTACATTAGATTCAGATGAGGAGTTGGAACACTGGCAGAATAGGATGCACGAAGTATCTATGTTGTGTTGTAATATGATGACTAAATCCCTGCATTGTGTATCATCAGAGGTAAGAATTTTTCCTTATTATGATGGTCTAAATGACATAGATAAATTTTTGGATGCATTTGAAAGGGAAGTGATTAAGAAGCATCGCTTCCAAGCACTGGATTTGGTGCTGCATGCTACGCCCGCAAGGTGGTGGGTTACGCATAAAGAGAGTTTTGATGGATGACGTGAATACATAAAAATGACGAGGCTGCAGTTTGGCCACCCAAAAGTGCTACTGACAGAGAAATATGATGGGAAGAGTGATTTGCATGATCACTTAGAAAAATGGACTGACACTTATGGAGTAGAGCCGCAACTAAAGTGGGTGCATTTGTTCTGTCACACTTTAGATGTAATCTCAATGAATTGGTACCTTGAAACAGAGTTATACCATGGCACTGACGAGTGGGACGTTTTGAGACAAATATTTTTGATGAAATTCAGCTTTGAGGATGGTTTCGAATGCATCGATGAAGCGTTGCAGGAGGTCAAGGCAGGGATCTTTAGAATACCACAGGATCCATTGGATTTGATTCAACCAGATTAGACCACCTAGCTGGGCCATGCGCTGGAGTGCTACAATGTGATTGTTGAAGAAGAAGACGAGGATCCAAGGAATATTAATATCCCAGAGGCAAAAGGTCACCGGGAAGTTGAGGGACCACAAATAGAGAATCCAGGTATCGTCGCGCCACTAAAGACTAGACAGGTGAATATCGGCACAGAAGCAAAGCCGAAGTTTGTGAAAATTGGGGACTATTGGGATGATGTTATAGTGGATAAGGTCGCTAAGTTGCTCCGTTAATATCAGGATTTGTTTCCCACAAAGTTTTCAGATTTAAAAGGCATCATAAGCGATTTGGGAATGATGAAAATAACTTTGAAACCAGATGCAAAGCCTGCTAAATAGAGGCCATATCACCTTAATCCCAAGTACAAGGAAAAGGTCTGCTAAGAGTTGGACAAGATGCTTGCAGCAGGTATTATTGAACCAGTGGAGGAATCTGATTGGGTGATTCCAATGGTAGTTTAGGAAAAGAAGCAGAAGGATGAAATAAGAATATGCGTAGATCTCAGGAAGCTGAATGATGCTTGCGTTCATGATCCTTTTCCAACTCCGTTTATAGATGAAGTCCTGGATAAAATTGCCGGGTAGGAAGCCTATTCATTCACTGATGGGTTCTCTGGATACCATCATATAAAGATCATGCCAGAAGATAGGAGTAAGATAACCTTCGCAACTGAGTGGGGATGCATTCAGTATATGGTAATGCATTTTGGACAAAGAATGCGTGACAATCTTCTCGCACATAGTCATTGCAACGTTCAAAGAGTTCATTCACAAGTTTTTGGAGGAATATTTTGATGATTGGACAATGTTTGGACTGTAAAATGCCATGTAGCTAGTTTGCGCTTGATGTTGGATACGTGTCAAAGGTATCAGTTCGTGCCAAACTTGAAGAACTGCTTATTTTGTGTCCCTTTAGGAATCTTGCTAGGTCATGTGGTCTGCAGACAAGGATTAATGGTGGACGCTTCTAAGATCACCGTTATAATCAACTTGGAGGTGCCAAGAAGTGTTAGAAAACTGTGTGCAACATTGGGTCATACTAGATACTATCAAAAGTTCATCAAGAGCTATGCCTAGATTACTGCACCAATGGAAAAGCTATTAAAGAAGGATGTTACATTTTGTTGGGATGAAGAATTTTAGCGTATTCTAGATGTATTAAAGGAGAAAATGGTCATCGCATTGATCTTAGTCTTCCCAGATTGGAAGAAGGAATTTCATGTGCATGTCGACGCTTCATGTATTGCGTTGGGAGCAATGCTGACACAGGTCAGTGAAGGAGAATTGGATCACCCTATAGCGTTTGCAAGCAGTAAGCGGTCTAAGGCTGAAAAGAATTATTTGACGACAGAGCGCGAAGAGTTGGCTATAGTGTACACGCTCCAGAAGTTGAAACATTACCTACTAGGCGAACACTTTAAGATGTATATAGACCATTCTGCATTAAAATACCTAGTCAACAAGCCTGTGTTGGGTGGGGGGGGGGGGGGAATATGCAGATGGTTGTTGTTGTTTTAGGAGTATCATTTCGAATTAATTGTGAATCTAGGGCAATTGAATGCAGGGCCAGATCATCTATCGCGCATTGAAATAGGAGAGGAGCCTACCAATTTAGAGGAGGGGATGCTTGAAGGGCAGATCTTTATGGTACGCATAATAGACAATCCTTTTACAGACATTATCCACTTCTTGACTACATGAATGGCTCCAGAAGGATACACTAGTCAACAAAAGAAGGAATTAGTGGTGCGCGCAACAGAATTTTCTGTGATTGCAAGCCACTTGTATAAGATGGGATCAGATGAAATACTCCAACATTATGTGCCTGATTTTGAACGAAATAGTATCCTTGTTGAAGCTCATGGAGGAGTTGCGGGAGGCCATTATGTAGGAAAAGAAACAACGCAAAAGATTTTACATTCTGGGTTGTGGTGGCCAACATTGCATAAGGATTCCAAAGCATATTGTAGGGCGTGCGATGCATGTTAGAGAACTGGTAGATCATTGTAGAAGGATGAGTTGCCTTTGAATCCACAGGTATCATTGCAGCCATTTGAGAAATGGGCAATTGATTTTGTAGGACCAATTCAACCTCCAGGGAAGAAGATGGGTGCGCGATATATCATCACCACGACCAAGTATTTGACCAAATGGGTGGAGGCACAACCTGTAAAGGACTGTACAGGGGCAACAACAACAAAATTTATGTTTGAGTATGTGTTGACCAGGTTTGGTTTCCTAAAGATTTTAATGAGTGATCGCGGTACGCATTTCCTTAATGAAACGATCAACACGCTGACACAAGAATTCCAAGTTTATCATTAGAAGAGGATGCCATATCATCCTCAAGCCAATGGGATGATTGAGGCATTTAATAAGATATTGGAGAACGCACTGACAAAGGTTTGCAATGCGTAGAGGAATGATTGGGACGTGCGCGTACCATCTGTGTTATGGGATTATAGAACTACCTGTAAGAAACTTACTGGTCAAACACCATTTAGGTTGGTCTATGGTGTAGGGGCTATGATGCCTATGGAGTATATCTTGCCTAGTCTACGCATAGTGGCATTCACAGGGATGGCGAACCGTGGAGCCTTAGAAGAGTAGCTCGCGCAGCTGATAGAGCTCGAGGAAGATAGATTTTGGTTGGATTCCATCGGTAGGTTCAGAAGGAACGTGAAAAAGCTAGGCATGATCGGCACATCAAACTGCGCACCTTCAAGGTAAACGATTTAGTTTTATTATATGATAGTAAGTTTAATAAGTTTCCAGGAAAATTCCAGATGCATTGGCCAGGGCCATATGTGATCAAAGAGATTACTGATGGTGGAGCATTTCAACTTGTGAAATTGAATGGAGATCCATTTCCGGAAAAGGTAAACAGAAGCTGATTGAAGCCATACACCGGTGATCTGGCACGATGACTACATGATGGTAGCACAGTCTTAGTGCTCCAGGTAGCTGCAAGGAGGCACGGGACTATAAATGACATTGGCCAGGTTATGGATCTACGCGATAAGAGGTCTACGTGAAATATGGGGATGTCATAGTACCGGAAGAAGCGCGAAGGGAGTTGCACCATAGGGGTGGAGACCATGCAGAACAACCAAAAAGTGACCGTTACTGTCACTACTCCTAATTTGACTGTCAGAAGATGGTTAAGAGGAGTGGGTGGCCGGCATTTAAGACATTTAAGGCTGAATTTAAGAGTGAAATCATTGGAAATCTACCACCAATCTCGCATTTATGGGCAGATTTTGGGGGGAATGGTCGAATTTGAATTCAAATCCGCCTATAAAATACGTGTGGTTGTCCAGCAAGAATCAATTTGCATTCTGAGAATTTCTGAGTTGTGTTGTCTGTTGTGCATGAACCATGAGTTCTTTGAGGATTTTCTCGCAAGCCCCGTGTTTGATCAGTATCCCGATTCAAACAAAAAAATTATCCGTGACATCATGTTAGGACCAAGTCCCGCAAAAACTGTAAGCTCTAGAGGGATTATTTCCTCTAAGGGAGTTGCTCCTGAGGTTGCAAGTATGGAGGTTCCAGCAGCAGTGCCTATGGCGCCGAGGTCACCTAGGCTGAAGCCTATGTCGACAAGAGAGGTCCCCAGGATGAAGAAGGATAAAAAAAAGAAGTTGATGTTGGTGCGTGATGGTGGGACCCAGTATTGCAGCAATAATGTTGCAACTCCAGGGACTCCCTTCTTTAATTTTATCAACCTAGTAGTTCGTAACAAACTTGGAAGTGACGGTGATGTATGCACAAGTACTAGCTCTTACCGCAGCTATCACTTGGTCAGCTGGCACAAGTCCACTAGGGGCTTAAGCCAACTTCTATGAGCTCTTAGAAGAAGCTTTTTGACTGATTGATGAAAGCTAACTCAAAGTAAGCTAATCTACTTGCGGAAAGAAACTGAAAGCCAAAAAGTAATGCAAACCCTAGCAAACCCTAATTCTACCAGCTAGTCCTATTGATGCAAAGGAGAGAACGCAACTATTGAAAAAGATGCCATTACTTCTACAAAGGTGAAATGCACATGCCTATGCTATCTCTATCTAAAGAACACATCTTTTTTTGTATTTTTGATTACGTTATCAAAATTATCATACATGTACTTTTAACTGGCTTCTTACTGTGCAGGGGTGGATCAAGGAGGAGAAATGCTTGGAAAAGGTTGGGAAGGTTTAGAGAGGGTCTAAGGAGTCCCTAACACCCTTCCAGAGAGTTTCACCAAGTTTGGCTACCCAGCAACCTCACTTGTGAGCTTCTACAGGAAGTCTGCAGGGGTTCTACAGGATGTTTCAGGGATTTCTACAGGATGTTCAGAAATTTCTACAGGATGTTCTGACATTGGATTTTGGAAGATGGGTGAGTGAAATAGGACGCATGAATGGATAGGGGGGTAGGGTAGGGGTCTGAGATGACGTAGTGACTGATGGATGAAGTGATGAGAGGGTGTGGAGAGCTAACTTGTCTTAAGGAAGGCTAAGGCAATGGAAGAGCAAGAAGGTAGGGTTATGTGGACAAAAGAGTAGTTGTGAGACAAAGAAGCTAACTAGGAGATGGAGTAGCTGGCCTGGATGAAGCTTAGGTGGATGAGAGAAAGATGGATATGCCCTGCATGGTGTGCACTTAACTGAATCAACCAAACCCTGCATACAATCGAAATATTAGCTAATCTATCCAAACTGTCAACAAAACAAATGAACAGCAGCTTTATTTCCAAAGAGAACCATGTACAACACTTAATAAAAGGAACATCTAAAAAGGTCTGAACGCATGACTAACTTCTACAAATGAAAAACATTACACCAATGATTGCATGGTCAAGAAAACTAGTGTTTTTGTTGAGCAGCACTGGTTCCACAGTTCCAGCCCCTGATCCAATAAGGGAGAGGTGAAACTGAGAGTGCAGGAAACCCTTTTATGGAGCTTTTATCAATCTTTATCTTATCAATTTGTTCTACACATCTGAAGTAATTCTATTCCTCAACAATAACCTACTTAACCAACACAACTAAATCTAGCTCAACAAACTTCGTTTCAGATGCATAAAAGGAAAATCACAGTGCTGAAAGGAAAGATAACAATACAAATAAGGATGCCCTAGGCTCTCAGGTTGGGCCCAACCTCGAGAGCTATGGCTCCAATAAAAACTCTCATCGCTGATATCAAATCTGACTGCTTCCCATTATCAAAAAATAATCATAAGAGCTATGCCAATAATGGCTAAAAAAGAACAAAACAGAGCTAGCAACACGTAGTGCAGAATATGCAAGAATTTTTCAAAAGTCCTTTTCGAAGGCTAAAGCATTAACATTTATACACTACGAGGCCCTAGCTGGCCTCCTAAATCTATGGGACTTGGCTGCCCAAACTGTGAGTGAACAGCTCCTTCCAAGAAATCTGCTTGGCTGCCTTCTAGATCCGGTTTTGGTGGCCTTTGGAGCTCGGAGTTGGGGGTGAAGATCCCGAGGGAGGCTATTTAATGCCATAGACACCCCCCTACAAATCCTCAACCCAAGCTTGGCTGTCTCCTAGCCCATGTTTGCTCGGTTTTGCTTCAACATGTGTCAAAAAATCCTGAAATGAGCACGTGTTAGCCACCTAGGAATAGTGACTACCCTTATTCGTACAAATGACATAAAAATACTAAAAAATAATGCATAAGTTATGAAAAATGAAGGATTGAACAAGGGTAGTTAGGCCAAATGAGCCCAAAATGTTACCAAATTTGGGGCTCATCACGCGAGTCACAGTGAAAGCATGCAGCTACACAGGCTCAAAGAAAAGAAAAGATGAGTGCGAAGGAGAAGGGGAAGGTGGTATATATGGAGGCAGAGGAGGGTGCAGAGGATATCGAAATTGAGGGGGTGGACCCTATTTCTAAGCTACCAAAGTATATCCCTCCACGAGAGGTCAATGTGAAGGTCCCAAAGGACCCAGATGCTGGACAAGTCTCCCTCAACACACCCTTGTTGCCGGAAAACATCACCTTTGAAGGTTCACGCTTTGTGTGGGTCTCGCACTTGAAGCTTAAACACTGGGATTTGGCAGACCACGAGTGGTTCCCCCACCTTGCTACTAACACCTTCATGCAGAGAGTTTTCTACAAGGAGTTTGGTGTCATCGCGTTGGAGCCGATGGAATGGATTCGCGAAGTCAACAAGTCAGGGTTGTTGAACCTGTTATGGGTGCCACACTATCATCAGTCAAATATCAACTTGATTATCATTAAGCAGCCACTGTGCCTGGTGCATGACATGTTCTTATGGTTAAATGAGCGTATCCTTATCATATATATGTTGATCCATCATATCACATTATTACCGCACCTTAGACTAAATCCGACCAAGGTGTTTGGTAGAAAGACGAGCGAGTGCGGCCTCACTGGGAAGATGAAGGACAAGTTTAAACTTGTCAAAAAGTCTCACAGGTATTCAATTACCAGCATTACTGACCCCGCGGTCAAGATTTCCACACATATTCTAGCTGGAAAAGTTATGTGAAAGTGTCGCACGGACGAGGTGTTGGCACCAGTGATTTCATTGGCAGCTCCATGCGTGGAGGGCATACAGTTCAACTAGGTGTGCTACCTGTGTAGCGAGTTCCTCGTGAATTGCAAAGAGGCACAAAACAATAGTAATACCTTTCACTATTTGTGGCTGTTGCTCTCAATTGTACTGGTCACATGGGATTTTCCAAAGGATAGCGAGTTTCCTCGTGTCGAGAAGAATTTACCGGAAGCGGTGAAGTTTGCATCTCTCTAGGCCACGAAATATGTTGTGCGAGTCACAGGGAGAAAAGTATTTTGGGTACTGATGGAGGCGAGCATTCGCATGGCCATCAACCAGAAGCCGCGGTTGTCATTAACCATGTTTGAGCAACTCTCGGGGTACACAGAGTTCAAAGCGGACTTTCATCATGTTTACATTCAGGCGTGAAAGGACCCCGAGTAGAAATGGTTCGACTTACCCTACCTGGCTACAGATGACGCTATTGTAGAGGTCATCAAGCGTTGGCCAACAGAGTGGCATTCTGCCTGCGATGTGGCTGTTGGGACTAGCAAGTCCACGAAGAAAAAGAAAGAGGAAGTGGCCAGATAGAAGGTTCATCTGTTGGCTAAGAAGAGGAAGAAAGAGGCTGAGGAGAAGGTCCAAGTAGAAGCAGAGTGTGCCGCAAAGTAACAGGTGGAGCAGGAAGAGCGCGGCTCCGACAGAAGTCAGAAGTCTCCTTCACCCAAAACAGAGGAAGAAGAGTGGTTAGAGCAGGGCAGTGAAGATCAGCAGGAGAGAACTCCCTTCCGAGTGAAGCGATATATGGATCAAGAGAAGGAAGGGCATTGAAAGAAGTCGAAAGGCACCAAGTTGTCGCTAGATCCAATTACCTTGACAGATGGCGACTTGGAGGAAATCAAAGACAAGGTGCGGGATAAAATAGTAGAACTGCTGTAGCAGTTTTAGTAGTAGCAGAAGCAGACACTGAGCACCATACAGAAGGATCTGCATGAGCTGCAAATCTAGACATCCAGAATCTAGGCAGGTGCAGGACAGAGCAGCGCTGCATCAACCAGTTTGGCAATGAGGATCACTCAAGTAGCAAAGATGGTTTGGTCAATGGATCTTTGGGTAGTCACGCTGCCTGATGGAACTTTGAGCGCAAAGGCGGCTACTGAAAAAGCTATTGTCATCTCCTTGAAGAATATTGGCCTCAACCTAGTCGTGCTCCCCAGTGAGTTCCTTCACACACTGCAAGCAGGTGTGATAGCAGAGGTTAAGGCTCGGGAGCAGCGTGTGCTAAGTATGATCAGCGAGTACAAGGTAAATAATGAACAGATGTTCATGGAGAAAACAACAGCGTTAGAAGCATGGAAGAAAGTTCAAGTGCAAAACGAACACACTACAACTATGGTGGTCGAGGCATGCAGAATAGTCCCTCAACTGCATATCCCGGAGGAAGCACCAGTGGATGTGAAGATCAGGAAATTGGTTGCAGGTGTGTGAGATGCGAAGGCGCAAGTGGCCAAGGTTCAGTTTGAACTGAGCCTGAATATTACAAAGTTAGAGTTGAAGTCACAACCTTCAACTTCGCCAGAGGTTAGAGAACAGCGCGAAGCCACCGTGAAGGATGGAGTTGCAACAATGGATGCCGTGGTGGTGGATTGCACTGCGATTTTTGAGCAATCCATGGAAGTAGTCACGGCGCTGTAAGAAGATCCTAACCTGTAGAGGTTAAACACAGAAGCCCGTGAAGTGAAACAACAATATGATGAAGCGAGAGCAATGACGTACACCATTGCTATAGCATAGTGATTGGCCAAGCTGCATGAGGCAAAACAGTTGCTCGAATAGGTGGAGCCAGCGCAAAGGAAAGAGGCGGTCCTCAAGGCCAGATTGGGGCCTTTGCTGGATGAGGCCTATGTTATCTCTGCCAACATTGAGGAAAAGTTGGCAAGCCTACATAAAACGTAGCAGAAGATTAAGGAAGATAGTGCAGGACCAATAATAGAGCAGCTGGTGGAATAAATCAAATAAGCAACCACGCAGAGCGCAGTTGAGGTAGCAGTAGCACAAGTAGAGTTGGGAGGTCTCCGCAGTAAGATCTTTGCGCCAACAGAGTTACTCGAGGGCAAGTCATGATATTTGTTTTGGGGGCCTGTTGGGACAAGGTTCCTTAGGGTCAATTTTGGTGCAAAAGCCCAAGTTTTGGGGAAAATGCCCAAGTTTTGTTGTAAAGAATGTAAAGTCTCCACAAGTTGTGGTCACAGAGCGCATAGATATTAAAGTGTCATAAAGGGTTTTACCCTTATTTTATGTAATTTGTGTTAGCTTGTATAAGCCTACCCATGGTCTGTGGACCATGGGATTGTATAAGTAGGAGAGTCTTAAAGAGTCTAAGGTAGAGATAACGAAGAATGAAGATGAATGTAATGGGTCAATAAGAGTAAGAGAAAATAAGTCTTAGAGTAGAAGAGAGGCTCTGCAGCTGTGTGCGGAGAGGCCTAGAGTAGAGTTCGCAGCTGAGTGCGCAGACCCCTCCAGTTATGTGTGTATGGAAGTCTTGAGTCTGTAAGAAGAACTGAAGTATTAATAAAGAGATTATTCCATAAATTCATGTGTTTATCTATTTCCTTATGTTATGAATGAATGCGCTGTTATGAATGATGGGTTTATGAATTAATATTGTATTGATGCATGAGTTTACATGATTTATATTGTCAATTGAACACAAGTAATAATAATTGTTTACATGAAGAATATCTTGTTGCATGTTAAAGTTATCGAACACTTCAGTCAATCTAGGTAAATGCGGAAGTAGGAGTAATCACAGAGGCATGTAAGTGGTTGATTCACCTGTTTAAGGTCCATGAAAGATAGTCGTAGACCTTTCGCGAAGGTCTAGAGGTTAGTTAAAGGAAGTTATATCGATAATCCTTAAAGGCTTATTGATCTACGTGAAGGCAGGTTTAGGGCATAAGACGACATCACACTCATCTCTGGGTGGGGAAACTTGGTTCCAGCCCCCCCCATACTGCTTCGAGTGAGACTTTAGTTTGCGCTCTGTGGTTTGATGCCGAAATGGCAAGTAGTGTAGGGATTTGTTTGGAAAACTTAACTCTGAACCTGGGTCAGGACCCACTAAGCCAACACAGATCCTTTTGAATTCCCCCTAATGTCTGCATATATTGCTGCTCGAACTGCTGCAGCACTTCTATGGCGGTGTCCCAGATTTTATCACCGATCTCATCGAGATTGCCCTATGTTAGTACCATAGGATCAACTCAGGTTCTATCAGATTTCTATTTCTTTCATGTTCCACCCTTCTGCTCCTTGCCACATCTTTTCAAAATAAATGGGGTGCTCTGCCCCTCATCTCCTCCACCACCTTGTCCTAAAAGCTCCTCTTCCTCCGTCTCCAGCAAAGGTGACTTGTCACCTTTATGTGACTCACGTTGTTCTTCTTCCGCCTGCTCCTTCGCAGCATGTTCTTGCTCCACACGAGCCTTTTTTACAGCTTCCTTCTTTTTTTGTTCTGCCAAGGTATGCGTAGCCTTATTAGCGACCTCATTTTGTTTCTATGCAGTAGAACTTTCCACACCCATGCTTGTTCCAGTAGCTAAGTCTGATGGGGCATGCTACTCTGAAGGCCATTTCAATACAACCTCCTACACATCTAGTTTTGACACCAAATAGGGAAAATGGTGCCATTTCTGCTCTAGATCCTTTCACACTTGGATATAGACTCCATGGAAGTCAGCCTTGAATGCCGCATAGGCTGACAGCTGTGTGAACAAGGTTAAGGAAAACCTCAGACGTTGATTGATGGCCATACTTAGATCCATTTCCATAAGAACCCAAAAATATCTTCGTCTTCGCAATCCGCGTGACATCCTTTGTGGACCGTAAAGAAGTGAATTGCACTGCCTCCGACAATCCTTCCTCGAGCGGAGGAAATTTGCTATCCTCTAGCAATTTCCATGCAACAATCATAATTGACAATAATAACCAATCATAGTGAAATGGCTTGGTTTCATCATGGGCTTCTTGGAAGTTCACTAGGAACTCCTGAAAGAGGTATCTTTCCCAATTAAATTGGATGCCTTTCGCGCACTGCGTAGCAAGGGAAACTACAGGCATCAGAACTTCATTCACATGACATTTTCTCATCACCTTACCTGCTAAAATCTGGGCAACCAATTGAACTGCCATGTCTATTATGGAAATAATGGAATACCCTCATGACTTCTTGAGGAGGTTTTAATCCTTCTTCATTCGTTCTGCAAGGTATTTCTCCCCAGTCTTTCCACCAAACTCCTTAGTCAGGTTCGCGCCTTTATAAGGCAGGTGCACGATTCTATGAATAAGCATGTCTGTAATGGGGATAGGCGCTCCTAGCCATAAACATCCATCGTGCACCAATGTGAGCAGTTGGCACACACATATCATATTAATGGGAGTAAAGTGATAATGTGGCACTCACAACAGATTGAGTAACCCTAAGTCCTCGACACTGCGGACCCATTCCTCTGTTTCCAACACTGTACCACCTGTTTATGCATAATAGACCCTCCACGTATACTTGTCTGTCACCAAGTGTGGAGACTTAACGTGGTCGGTGAGATCCCAATCCTCCATTTTCAGTAGCGAGATCCTTGCAAGCCGCAGACCTTCAAAAGGGACCTGCTCAGGTAGCAAGGGTGTGGAAATTGTGAACTTCTCGGCATCCAAGTCCTTCGTGGCCTTTGCTTTTCCCTTCCATGGAGGGATATACTTGGGTGGCCTTGTTATGATTTCTTCTCCTTCAACATCAATATCCTCACTGCCCTAGGCTTCTTCTGCCTCTAGTTCCACTACTTTCTCCCACTGCTTATCTTTCTTCTGCTTTTGTGTTTTGGTATGCTTCCTGGGGGATGTGCGCATTAGCACCAACTTTTTCTGATTTTCCTTTGTTGTGGGTTGCTTCTCTTTCACTGCAGGTTGTTTATCTTTTGTCATGGTCTGTTTCGGCAGGGGCAACCTTTGCACCTTGGGTACCGTAGGCATAGCTTCTACACTTGACACTTACAGTCCTGGTGCGTCAGACATAGCTTCTTCCAAACTCAGGGCTTTGACGGGGTTGGTGGCAGTCATTCTCTCTATAAACAACTCACAAGCTTCAAGAGAATGTTTTTTCATGATAGGAATTCTTCCCAAAACACTCGGCTCATAGGCGACAGATAGTGAAATTTAGAAACAATTATGAGAGCACAAAGTGTTCTCGATTGGACCGGCACGTGTAATTTATAGGGAGTTTTGAATTCAAATCCGATCGTTCCCCCCAATTTCTGATAATAAATGTTTTTTTGGTGGAATATCTTCAAATATTTTTGCCTTAAATGTCACCACCCCGCTCCACTTAACCGTCTTCTGGTCATCAAGTCATGAATAGTAACTCCAACGGTCATTTTCTTGTTGTGCTGCGCGGTACCTTCCTCCATGGTGTAGCTTCCTAAGCACAACTTTATGGGTTGTATCTTCATCATTCTCCACGTAGCCTTCTTGCTGCGTTGTTCTCCAAATTAGGTAGTGTAGTTTATAGCCCCACACTCCCTTGCAATTGCCTGGAGCACTAAGAATATCCTGTTGTCATATAGTCATTGTGTAGGATCCCTTGCATACAATTTCAACCTGCTCCCATTCACTCTTCCCAGGAAGGGTTCCCCATTTAGCTTCGCGAGCTGAACTTCACCTCCATCTGTAATTTCTTTAACAATATATGGCCCTAACCAATGAATTAGGAATTTAACCAGAAATTTAGTGAATTTACTATCATATAACAGGACAAGATCGTTTAAATTGAATGTGCGAAGCTTGATATGGCGATCATGCCATGCGTTTTCATGTCATTTTGTACTTTTTGATGAAATCCTGCCAAAAATTGATCCTCTTCGAGCTCCATCAGCTGTGTAAGTCATTCCTCCAAGGCCTCGCGATCCACCATATCCATCAGGGATGCTATGCGCAAACCAAGCACAATGTACTCCATCGACATTACAGCTTCGACCCCATATACTAATTGAATGGCGTTTTTCCTGTCAAATTCTTACAAGTAGTCCTATAAGCTCATAGCACTGTAGGTACGCGCACATCCCATTCATTTCTCTGCATATTGCAAATCTTCATCAACGCGTTCCCCAAAATCTTATTAAAGGCTTCAACAGTTCCATTGGCCTGTGTGTGATACGATGTACTCTAATTATGATGATATACCTAGAATTCTTCAGTCAATGCACTGATCATCTCGTTCAAAAAGTGCATACCCTTGTCACTCATCAACACTTTGAGGCAGCCAAATCTAGTTAAGACATACTGAAACAAAAACTTTGCTGTCGTAGCCCCTGTACAATCCTTAACCAGCTGTGCTTCCACCCATATGGTTAGATATTCCATCAAATTGATAACATAGCACACCTGTTTTCTTTCCCAAGGGTTGTGTTAGAGCCTAGATTTGCCTCAGGCTGAAAAGACAAGGTTCTAGGTCCACATCAAACCATGCTCAGTCTCGTAGCTAGCCCTACGAGGACAAGAGAGGGCTCTCTCTGGGTCAATCTCGGCAAAAGACAAGCGATGGGGCTCGAGATGACTGAAATAAAATCTAATTTTAGGCTCGGTATGAAGTACAAGGGTTCGCTTTGAGTTTTTTAGGGGCTTTGTGTTGGAAACAGGGAAAGGCAAATTGGGCTCGGGGATGAGGCATAGTTTCTGCAGAGTTCTGATTAGGGCAAGGAAGGCAATCGTTTTGATGATTTAAATTGAGTGAATGAATAGATTCACCTGGTGAGGAGCTAAGGAGAGCAAGAGAGTCTCAATAATTCTCCTTAAACAGCTGAAAACATGGAAATTTAAACAAATTCAAAGGCAAATCATAGCAGTTAATGGATTCTACCTTAATCACTCATTTGTTCAAATTCAGAACGAGAGACAGGAAAATGATACACATAACACTAATTAACTTACAATTGATTAGAGAAGAACACCATCAAAACATAAAGCCACATGGATCCCAAACAGTGCTACAAAACCCTGGTCTTTCCTTAGCCAAAAATGCAAAGATAGAATGTACAATGATATGCCAAAGCAATCCCTAGTGTCCAACCCTGAAAATGACTTAGGAATTACATGATATAGACTAGCCCAACCCATTCTCTTGACTCTAGGGGTCGAGCTCATCATTCTAGGAGTTGTTTGAACCAATTCTAAACAAGGAACTGAAAACTAGGTAGTCAAACAACTTACCCTATATGCTAGGAAACTGATTCATTCACTCACATTTCACCTTTTGGTGAATGAATCCTCTAGAACAAGTAAATAAGTGCCAAAATTATATCATGTTTATCCAATTACATCAATATAGATCAAAAATTACATCACAAAGCAAAACTAGTCAAACTAATCGAATTTCTGAGCTGAACAGTGAAAAACAAGCCAAAATTCTCTATGCGTCGCGCCAAAATCTGTATGCGTCATGCCACTTTGGAGCTGATTTTGAGGCACTTCCTAAAGTCCAAATTGATCCCAAATGTGATTTTTGGAAAGCCTTACCTGTCTACTTTCCCACCCAAGTAGAATTTCTGAATTTGGTGCCCATTTGCCCCTCCAAAACTTCAATCTCCCAAGACTGCTTCCTGTGTGTCAAAATAGGGGCAGAGAGGTCATTTTTTGAGTGTTTTTGACCTCCTGAGGACTCAAAACTTGCCCAAACTTCTTGGCCATGCACCAACAGTCATGATTTTTCATGAAAAATCCAAAAATGTAAACTTCTTGCAGTTTGGAGCTCCCTAGCAAAAGCGTGCGCCACGTGGCGCGACGCACAAGGAGAAAAACCCTGTTTTTTGTGCAAAAGATTTCCAAAATGAAACAATTGCTCCATATTTCTTGAAATTTGGACTGGAGTTGCCTCATCAAGCATCATGCTCAGCCAAAGAGGCTTCAGCCAAGATTCAAATCTATCCTCCCTTTTATGGCATTTTAGTGCCCTCCTGGTGCATGTAGTTTCAGTTGTAAAGTCACTGTCTTGGTCATATAATGTATCGATGCCCGCCTCCATGGTGTTGAAAGTATATGCCAAGTGTATATTTGGTTTGTTGAGAATGATAAATGAAGGCTTGATGTCTTGTCTCCAAGTGCCAAACATGCCAAAGGGAAATGAGGGGCTGTGAGGAATATGGAACAGTAGGTATAATGGAGTGAGGGTAAGGATATGGTTCAATCAAGTGAAGTCTGCAATGTGAGGACAGTCACTTGATTGTGTTTTAGGAGTGTGAGCTTTGGGGATTTAGGAATTTTGAAAATGGTATGGGAAAGAGAGTAATAGGGTATCGTACAGTTTAGGGATAGGAAAATAGGACTTTAGAAATAAGTAATTTGGAATGTAGAGGAACAGGGGATGTAATAAGGATGATGGGTTTAAGGTGAGGGAAAGATAGTGGAGAATTAAGGGATTGTTTGGGATAGACTTATTTAGGGAAGTATGGGATGTTATGGGAATTTTGTATAGGTTTAGGAGTTTTGTATAGGGTTAGGGTTTGGAGTTTTACATTTAGAAATTTGGGAAAGGGAATTTGGGGTAGAGGTTTAGTAATTTTAGGGGATAGGGAACAATGACATCAAGGGAAAAAACAGAATCAAGGAGAAAATAAAGTGATGGAAAAGAGTAAGCTTGGTGGCAAACAATTTTTGAAACCCTAAACAACACTTTTCACATGAAGATTTTAACATGGTAGGGTTTGAGATTTTGTTTTGGCATTCACCATCCATCAACCACCATACCCTAGCACAAACTTGGAGAAAACACAAAAATGGAGGCTCTACCTACTTGTGGAATGAAGAATTTTCAGTTTGGAGGAATATTTCAATGAATTTCAGGCCTTTTAGCCCAGTGCGCCACGCCTCCCCAGTGCGCCGCGCCAATGTAAATTTACACTGGAAAATTTCCCCTAGTGCGTCGTGCCTTTTTGAAGGAGCCTTTTGGAGGCCTTCCTGGTGTCCAAATTGGGTGAATGATAGCTCGTTGGAAATTTCTTTGAGTCTAATTTCCAACCCAACTAGAATTTTTCAATTTGGAGTTCATTTGCCTTGTCAAAAATCAAATCTCCCAAGACTGGTCAAAATGTGCCAAATGAGGCTGCCTAAAGGCAGAGTGCTGTTATAGTCAACTTTTGAATGCCTTCCTCAACTCCAAATTGATCTCATGATAGGTCATTGGAAATATATTTGTGTCTAAGTAACATTTTACTCATCAAGCAAGTCATTTTACCAACCAAGCTATGAGAAAACTTGATTTTCCCAAGGTCACTTCAAAGGTGCATCAATTCTCCCGAGGCAATTGTATTTTTGACATTTCTCCAAAACCATGACACTTGTGTAAAAAGTGAAGGAGGTTTTTATTCCTTGGCCTGTTGTGGAAAAAAATCTCTCTCATTTTTTCCAAATTCATCTTTTATTTCTTAGAAACATCATTTGATTGAAACCTATCCCGATGTGTGGAACAAGGGATTTGTCAAAATGAAGGGAAATGAAGGGGATAAGGGGCTTCTAAATTCTTGAGAAAATTTTGAGAAGTAGGGAGGGATGTTAGGAAGTAGGGGAAAGTGGAATCTTAGAAATTGAGTGAGGGGAAGGGGTCCAAAAGGGCTAAACACAGGCCTAGCCTTGAAAATTGCCAGGTTGTAGCAAGAAACTAGGGTTTGTGCAAAAATGAGGAATTTGGTGAATCTCAGTGACGAGAAGTGTTTAATAAGGTACATTAAGGATAGGGGAAGGTGTATGAACATCAGGATACAAGTTTTACTGGTGATTTGACTGTCTAAGAGAAATTGCCTTCAAAACCCTAGGAGAGGGAAATGACCTTACCTAGGCGCAACTGAAGCATGAACAAGGTGTAAAATGACCCAATGGAACCTTACATGATGATGACAACCCTTTGAATGATGGAAGACTCAGCTGAATAGTGACATAGACTGACATTTGGACAATTTTGAAAGGAGTAAAAGCAAACCCTAGACCTAATTCCTAGTGACCAAATTTTGCTTGAAGACGCACTGAAATGATAAAATTTGACCTTGACACCTTAAAATCACTTTGTAAGAGCATGTTTGATCACTGGAGGAAGGCTGGAAATACTGACACTAACATTGGCTCCAATGGGGATGGTAGCTCCTTGGAGGTGCCAAGAATGGCAGATCTTTGGGAGAGCAGACCAATGCCTTATCCATTGGGCAATGGATTCAAAAAAAAAAAACTCAAGCTGAAATGCATGACTAAAAAATGATGACTCGACGACACAAACCAACTCTCACTCAACTAAAAACTTACTCGATACTTAAACACAACCAACAAACTAGAAATGATGCTCAAAGTGGAGCTTATTCATCAAAACCTACTCTAACAGTTTTCATTCATCACCTTATCAAGTGAAATGGAATAGCCAATGCAAACATGTAAGCATCATGTCTGCTATTTGTATTCTCCGCAAGTGCTCGCTTAGGAAAAACAAGGGAAAACTACTGAAAGGCAAATCCCATGACAACTTGGAAACAAATCCGTTGAATGTTATGGATTCTCTATCCACCTCCAAAAACACTGCATAAGGATCTTGAAATTCATGCACACTGGGACTTAGCTCATCCAATGGATTACTTCTCTTCTATTCATACCATGAATGCAAACTTTGATCTGAGCTTTGTGATGAGACTCCTGCTGAAAATGGCAAAGAAACCAGCTGCCGGGTCAAGTTTATATCACTACACGTTTCAGGCTCACATGTAGTCAATGGAGAAAGACTTTGACTGCAAACCTCATCCAAAACATCAACTATTGGATCATGAAAAACTTGAAAAGACTGTTGCAACACATTTTCTATTAGTTCCAATGTGATCACATGATTTCCTACATGCTGCTCATTCTTTATTGAAGATGTACTATGCAATTTTCCCTTCAAAAACTGAAATGATTTGAAACAAAATGGTATGGAATCATCTTGCATCATCTGAGCATATGTTCCAGCTTCCAAGTCTTTATTTGCAACTTGACAATCAAAGGCATTTTGGGGCTGCAAATCTGGATATGAAAAGTCTTGAACGAGGTTTACATTGCCCTCAAGATGGTCCAAATCAAGACTTGTTGACAACTGATTTCTGATTGCATGGAAGTTGTCCCTGATGAACTGACATGAATCAAAACAAAAAGGCAAAGATCCTTCACTTACTTCAAAATTTGATGCACTTTCCTTGTCATTTTCATAGCTGATATGCATCAGTTGATCACTATATTCGAGCTGCTGTAAGTGAACTTCTTCCTCCTCCCACAAACTAGCTGCTGATTTGCCTGTAAGATTAGCTTCTGTTTGGAGAACATAATCATCATCATACTAATCAAACTGAGGCAAATCATCAGTATAAAAGACATCATCAAGCATACATGTCATATCAACAGATCTTTCTTCTCCAAGATGATCTATAAGACAATCATTATCAGATCTATGAGAACTGGGATAAGAAACAAAATGTTTTGGATCAACAACTTGTTCTTCTTCAATCAGCAAGCCATGGGCTTGAACATTATTCTCATTCCTTGCGTTGATCTTGTCCATCATCTTTTCCATTGCACTTACCAAAATGTCAAGCTTTACCTCTAGAGATGTCGATTCATCTGGATCTATATTTTTCGTCTCTTCTTCTTTCAACCTTGCCCTTCAGATCAGCAGATGAGCCTCTACATTTACTGCACTGTTCTGTATCTCTTCAAGTGTTGCAAGATTCCTTTCTCTCAGCTGAAACTCCATTTCTGGATCAAAGGCACCCAGATAGTGCAAGAGAGAAGATCTAGGAGGAGGTCTTATATCAACCGACATTGAATAATAAACTTGATTAAATCTGGCTAAAAATTGTTGTACTGTCTCCCTTGACAATATTTTCAGCTAGTTATACTCTTCTATAATAAGGAAAAGGTTCTGTCCAATCATCCACCTATCGAGAAAAACTTTGACAAACTGCTGGAAATCTGAGATGCTCGCATCAGGCAGGGTTTTGAACCAACTCTTCACTTTACCTTGCAAAGAAAGAGCAAAAAGCCTAATACTGACATCTTCTTCATCAACTTCAAAAAGGTCAAGGAAAGACTCAAAATTTAGTACATGTTGCTCAGCATTGACATTCTTACATTCACCATCAAACCTTGGCAAGTATAGATCATAGTTTTTGGGGAAAGCATGAAGAACAGAAGATAAAACAAGAGGTTTATACCTATCAGGAATTTTACAAGGTATAGGGGTATGTAAAGAAGGTATAGAATCACTCTTGGTCTCTTGGGGCTCATCAATTTGAAGATGGCCATCACAAGATTCAGAAGAAGGGTCTTGATCAAGCTCAAAGGTATGCAAATCTTTGGTATTCACAATCTTCAAAGGGAAGGAATCAAATGCAGGACGAGGATCTCTTCTCAAACATAGTATACTTTGCAAAGCCTTCTTGACATTCTCAGGAAAAGAGAAGAAATAATTTTAACAAAGAACAAAATGTCTTGGATGAAATTCCAACTTGAATACCTGATCTGTCCATATTGTCCTTTCATGTTTCTGCTGGTCAAGTTCATCCTCCAGTGGAGTCTTTGGATCTGATCTCAAAACTAATTTAGAGTTGACAGGTGAATGATTTCAGCCTTGCCAATGTCTGATCGTTGTCCACCATCAACAATCAGATCTGAACTTGATACATGTACTGGGGCAATTAACAAGTTAGATTTCACGTTTACAAGCTAGACCGGAGATTGACTGAAGCATCGTTTATCTACTTCCGCTAATGCAAAGAAAAAGCATTTCGAAGGCTACCTGGCATAAATTCAGGCTCCGTCTGTAGCTTATAAAACAAATGACGTCAACAAGAAAACCATTTTCTTCCCCGGTACGGTCGCCAATATGTTAGAGCCTAGATTTTCCTCAGGCTGAAAAGACAAGGTTCTAGGTCCACATCAAACCACGCTCAGCCTCGTAGCTAGCCCTACGAGGATAGGAGAGGGCTCTCTCCGGGTCGATCTCGGCAAAAGACAAGCGATGGGGCTCAAGATGACTCAAATAAAAGCTAATTTTAGGCTATGTATGAAGTACAAGGGTTTGTTTTGAGTTTTTTAGGGGTTTTGTGTTGGAAACAGGGAAAGGAAAATTGGGCTCGGGGATGAGGCATAGTTTCTACAGAGTTCTGATTGGGGCAAGGAAGGCAATCGTTTTGATTCTTTAAATTGAGTAATGAATAGATCGAACTGGTGAGGAGCTAAGGAGTGAAAGAGAGTCTCAATAATTCTCCTTAAACAGGTGAAAACATGGAAATTTAAACAAATTCAAAGGCAAAGCAAAGCAGTTAATGGATTCTACCTTAATCAATCATTTTTTCAAATTCGGAAGAAGAGACAGGAAAATGATACACATAAAACTAATGAACTTACAATTACTTAGATAATAACATCATCAAAACATAAAGCCACATGGATCCCAAACAGTGCTGCAAAACCCTGGTCTTTCCTTAGCCAAAAATGCAGAGATAGAATGTACAATGATATGCCAAAGCAATCCCTAGTGTCCAACCTTGAAAATGACTTAGGAATTACATGATATAGAATATCCCATCCCATTCCCTTGCCTCTAGGGGTCGATCTCATCATTCTAGGAGTTGTTTGAACCAATTCTAAACAAGGAACTGAAAACTAGGTAGTCAAACAGCTTACCCCTATATGCTAGGAAACTGATTCATTCACTCACATTTCACCTTTTGGTGAATGAATCCTCTAGAACAAGTAAATAAGTGCCAAAATTACATAATGTTTATCCAATTACATCAAGATAGATTAAAAATTGCATCACAAAGCAAAACTAGTCAAACTAGCCGAATTTCTGAGCTGAACAGTGAAAAACAAGCCAAAATTCTCTATGCACCGTGCCAAAATTTTTATGCGTCGTGCCACTTTGGAGCTGATTTTGAGGCACTTCATAAAGTCCAAATTGATCCCAAGTGTGATTTTTGGAAAGCCCTACCTGTCTACTTTCCAACCCAAGTGGAATGTATGAATTTGGTGCCCATTTGCCCCTCCAAAACTTCAATCTCCCAAGACTGCTTCCTGTGTGTCAAAATAGGGGTAGAGAGGTCATTTTTTGAGTGTTTTTACCTCCTGAGGACTCAAAACTTGCCCAAACTTCTTGGCCATGCACTAGCAATCATGATTTTTCATGAAAAATCCAAAAATGTAAACTTTTTGCAGTTTGGAGCTCTATAGAAAAAGCGCGCCACGTGGCATGGCGCATAGTGTAAGGACTTGATTCCAATTATTAGAGCCTCAATTTTGTTATACACTAACAGATCTATTTTCCTGCTAATTTAAAAGTAATAAAAGGAGCTTTCTGACCTTCTCACATAGCTTTAAACATTTAACATCTTATCATTTTATCATAAGCAACATAAATTAAGGTGAGCATTCCATTGATATCAACTTAACAAGAGTAGTCCATGGAAAAATACATGTTCCGACGGTTGATGATGATACCTTTGTCTTATAGCTCCAGCTGAACGCTCCTTCTGACTGACCCAACCGGATTTACCTCCCAGCCAACTAGGAAACAAATTCCTAGCCCAGGAAACCTCCATAGGTTCCCTAGCCCTCCGTGCCCAAGTCCAACCAGATATAGTGTGTTCTCAAGAAGAATGTGCAAAACCAGATAATGATACTTTCCTCCTCTCAAACCCAAGAAACCTCCATAGGTTTCCAAGGTCTCCCAAAATCATGACAAGGCCAAACTTCATGACCAACCCCCACAATCCTAAGCAAGACTCCAACCCCCCCCCCCCTTTCTTCCTTCCCCCTTCCCTTTTTATACCCTCTTTCCTTTCTCCATCTCAACCACCTCTCATTAATGTCATTAACTTCTCATCCATCCTTAGTTGACTTCTCTTCTCCCAAGTAAGCTAGGAGTACATTTGAAATTGTGACATGAATATAAAATTGAGAATTTAATGGGAAAGGATCATGTCTTCTCCCAAGTAAATCTGAAAAGTACATTTGGGAATGTGAAGTTTAATTACATGGAGAGGACCATGTCTTCTCCTTAGTAAATGTGAGGGTACATTGGGGAATGTGAAATGAATAAATATATATTGATGATACGATGGAGAGGACTATGTCTTCTCCCAAGTAAATGTGAGGGTTCATTGGGGAATGTGAAATGTACTTACATGGAGAGGACCATGTCTTTTCCTTAGTAAATGTGAGGGTACATTGGGGAATGTGAAATGTACTTACATGGAGAGGACCATGTATTCTCCTTAGTAAATGTGAGGGTACATTAGGGAATGTGAAATGAATACATATATTTTGAAATAATGGAAGGAGACCATATCCTACATAATATTCAATTTGAGAAAGTAAGTGGGGAATTTGAATAATGGAAATCATAAATTTATATTAGACCAATATTTCTCAATGTTTCCAGATAATGTAAATATTAACAAATGATTTGTAGGATAAGATTTAAGTGGGGCATTACATACACCCCTCCTTCAGAAAACTTCGTCCCGAAGTTAAAATGAAAAGATGCAAGGAGTTTGAAAGCATAGCAACCAGAGATAGTTATAGCAATAAATCAGATAAGTTCGACAATGGCATTTCTTCCCATCAAGAGTCTCCCACTGATCTATATCCTTCTATCCACCCTGGCCTACTTCCGTTCCTGCCCTATCCGTCCTCTGCTGCCTTATCAGTGGAAAAGGCCATACTGACCACTGATAAAACCGACATGGTGGGAGCTTTGAATGCCTCGACCGAACTTTCCCCAACATGTATCTGGAAATCGTCATCACACGTCTAGGGGGAGCGTTCAGCTGTCCTCCCCACGATTCCAGGTTTCGGAGGATACACGGTGGGAAACACCTCCACCCCTCCTTCAGAGCACGGACCACACTACAGAGCTGGTTGGACTTGTCATCGAATAATCCAGTCAGGTCATCTTGCCACCTGTCATTTGCATTTTACTCACGTCATAAGAGTGCATATCAAGTAGATACCAAATGTAATAGAACAATGTACATCGTACCTTTCCTCATTGGTTGTCTCGACCTTCCCCAATGGAATAGTAGATCTTGGTTATCATACGATTCTTTCCAACCTGTAGTTTAGTTCTCATCCATGCATATATACAACCACAATATAGATATAGATACATGATCTTAAACATCATGTTTATTAAGCTCAGTGTCCACGTGTCAATTTCTGTTGTTCATACTGGAAATAAATCTTACATCAGATAAATCATAATTTCACTAAGTCCTTGATTAGATAAATCATATCTATATAAGCCTATACGATGCAACAATAACTCTGACAAGTCATGCACTAGATAAATTGTAACCAAGTAAGTCACACATCTGGTCATACATCCAACATTTCCATCATCAATACCAAATCCATCAATTGGTTTTCACGTGTGCAACCAAATGTGTATAATGTTCATAAATAACAACATGGAACTGCAAAATAGAACCTTAACATAGGTGGCTATCTACGTTAAAAGGGGCATCATAAATGCTTATGTGACATCCTTGTGGAACCCTTCAATAACAATTAGAGTTGAAATAGATTCAACTATCCGTCATGGAAAATAGCATTTGAACCCGGATATCCTATAAGGTGGTAACAAACCAAAATAATGGCAAGCAACGGATTAGTGCACTATCAATTTCACTAGAAGGTGTTAGTGTAAGTTTTATGCATATAATTTCTTTAAAACCTTAGTGAATATAAAAGTCCCACTCTTCCAATTTGATGGTTTTTCATCTTCCAAACCCATTTAGTTAATCTTGGAAATAAACGACTCAAAACTTCAGAAACTATTTGCAACATGATTTTCATACTTTATTTTTTTTTTTAAATTGAGAGAAATGTCCTCTAAATGCCAAAAGGTTCAAATTTATTATATATTTAATCATTGTTTACTAGTACTAAAACAATTTCATGATATATAATGCAGCTCACAATATGACCAGACAAATGAGAAATAATTAAATGAATGGAATAATTGCCTTCACCCTGCTGCTATTAGTACTTCCCTTCCAAATGGCACTGCATCTCTAAAGGTGCCTACTCCTTTCACAAGTGGCCAGTGACCACAAAAGTTGTGAAGAAAGTTGAGAGTCCTTTTATCCAAAACTAGAGACACATTATTTTTCACGGCTTCTTTCATTTATTTATTTATTTATTTAGGGTAAGAGTGTGTTCTAATATTTTCACTGGTCTTTTATTGACTAAATAAGCTTCTATTTTAAAATCCCAAATCTTTAGACGGTTCCTCAAATCAGCATTTGTTTCCAACTATCATAAAACTGTGATTTCCCAACAATATGGCAAAATTGGATGGGTCTTTGAAAGAGTTTTAATCATTTGCAAGCTGACGAAAGCTTGCTTTGCATGCACCAATACGTTTTCTCTTCTGTCATATCACTTTGAGGGGCATAAACTATGAGGCATAAGCATTGCTTTCCTTTAAAGAAGGACCATTGTCCTCCCCCTCACAAATAGTAGCATAATGAAGCGATCTTTGGCATTCTTGGTTTAGTGTTTTATCTTTTCATGGCCAACAATGGTGTCTTATCCACATGAGCAATGCTTTCAAACATTGACAACAAAAGAATACAATGAAAGAGAGAAATAAGAATTAACATAAAATATTCCTTGAAAGAGTTTGATTCAGTTATTTCCCTATCTCTACAACCAGAATCAAACAACTATTGATAAAAATATTTAGCATTTATCAACTCAACCATACATCAATCAGGTTATGAATCTCTGTCAGGTTGAGATTTAGGACGGGTCTTCTTAAGCTTAGTCCTGTGCTCAACAGAGTGATATCTTCCAGGATTGTCTCCACCAACTCTCATGTTGCGCCATTAATTTTTGCCTGGAAAACACTTTCTTTAACACCTGAGCTTCAATTTCCACATGTCTAATACAAGGCATGTTCATAATTTCTGATATTTAAAAGACCATCGCTGATTCATTTTCTTGTTCCTAGGCATTTTCCTTCCATCCATTGTTATTCTATTCAGGTAAGATCACTCAATGGATATTAAAAATCTCCATGACCACCTTAATGTACCAATTTTCTAGGTCTCACATGATTTTTCTACCTAGGTCTTGATTCTCATTGAGTTTCTTTGTATACAAGTGATTTCCTTGCTCTCGGATCACATCTCTCAAGTCAGCACTGTGTATCTTATTGTCCCAACCTAGGGTTTTGATTTGGTGTACTCTACTTTTGAGTCAGTATGTCTGTACTACTCATTATCAATACTATCATGGATTTTTATTCTCAAGTGATATATACATATCTGTGTGCTCTCAGGTGTCACCCTGATGGATTTTCACTACTAGATCCATGATATTCCATTTCTATCATTGTACTGCCTGGAACAACTCTCGTTATTGTTAACTTCACCTTTCTTGATATTGCATGGTTTCTTTGACGTATTCACTTAACCCTTAGACTCTTAATCAATTATATGGATAGTATTTATCTGTTCATGAATGCTATTATTCTTGAATTGAATTGATATATTTCAAATTCTCTACTCTGGCATTCCAAGGCATAATCTTAATGCATACTGTTCTTGGAAAGAAGGTCTAATTTGAACAATAATGCATAGCTCTGGTATCTTCTGACTTGTGCTGTTGATTCCCTAGCAATATGCCCAGGTTTGTACACTTTGAATTCGTTATTCTTGTAACTGCCCCATTCTTAGTGTGCAATTAAGTAACACATGTTGCAGTCTGACTTTTGCAACCATTCTAGATTCGCTTATTTGGAAGATTATGTAGCTCATCGTAACTCATAACTATGCATTCCTCTGCCTCAGGATTATTAATGGCATTTTGTAAGTACTCATTGGTATCTATGTAACATTCCACACAGGTCTGAAGACTAACGTAGGATTTCCTTTGAATAGTAACTGCTTGGGCCTTCTCTGCACAGGTAACAACTCTGTCAATACAAATGTAGATGCCAGACTGTGTAACGATTCATGCCAATATAGTATTGGCCAGTGCTGGTGTCATAACATTTCTACTGCCATGTTGAATAACGCTAACGCTCTGGTCCAATGCAATGCTGCCATTTCCATAACATTGTCATCTATGCCTACTAACCCAAATTTAAGTTGATTTACCTGATCAAAGCTATGCATTACAGAATGGTGTCAGCTCTCTAAACTAGAACTTTATCTTTATGTTTTTCATTTGTCTTTCTTGGATCCTCGTGGCAGTTGTTATAGGATTGATAACATATAGATTTATGCAGCCACTTGCACTGAATGACAATACAATTGTCTTTTGCAAGGTTGGTTCTTTTGATCTTGATCACTAATAGTATCAAAAGGAAATAAGTGCATGCATATGCAAATATTTATAAAAGTTGAAATCATTCCAGTAAAAGAAAACATGAGGGGAAAACATATACAACATAGACTTTGTTTTGAAAGAATCAAATTCTATTGGAAATTTAACATTTTCAAGAAATGGCCATGGAATAAATATCCTATATCCCTTTGCATGCTTTCCTCTAAGGTTTGTACTACTCATTGTTTCCTTTCTTCCAATTTCTAATAAAGTTTATATTTAAAAAAAACAATTGAGGATCTCACTAGCCTCAATCCAAAGGATTGGCAGTTGAACAACGAAATGGAAATTTATTGACGTCATGAAAAGGATGGCAAAATGCAGCCATTTTGTTTGAAACTAAGTTAACTTTTAAATTCAGCAACTCTTCATTTTCTTTTCCGCCATAAATTTATTTTATTTGATTAGAGAATATATATATATATATATATATATATATATAACTAATTTCCATTTATTGAGTCTCGTAAGTGAAATTTTATTTTATACCTAAATAACATGATAACAAAAATTTTCTATCTGACCTTTGGCCGACAATCCAAGTTGATCAAGTGTTGGGACCTTGCTCCACCCATCAAGGTCACCCACACCATTCTTTGAAAAAGGTCCAAGTGAGGTGGGCAGCTTATAGCAAGGTCGGACTTTGCACTTTGACTCCACTGTCTTTCGGAATTCAGTATACACATCAGGGATGTATTAATGTAAGTTAAGATGGAATGAAAGAGGATTGGGACTGATTGGATTATGTGTGGAACTCATATATCTCTGTATTGAAATATCCAGTTTTCCAGTCTTGAACTTTCACTTTGTATCACCACACCTATGATACTGCAATATGTATTATATCTATCTATCTATATATATATATATATATATATATATATATATATATATATATATATATATATATATATAGATACACATACTTGTGTTGGTTAGACCAAGTGATTGGCATACTTAAATACTTATCTATGTTGTACTTTTCTTTAGCTTTCTTTATCTTGCTTCCAGTGTTACCTAGGAATTGCTTTTGCACTCCCACATTTTATTCACACGGCATGTATCATTTTATGGACACATTTTATTCACACGACATGTGTCATTTTGTGGACATTAATTGGACATTAATGTACTTATCTTATCTTAATCTTATCTGCAATCTGGCCAAATATAATACAAAGACAAAATCCTGATAAACTAGAAGAGTTTTACAATCATACCTTAGGGCACTTTCATTGATGCTGTATATGTGTGTTGCAGACAGCAAAGGAAAACAGATAAGTCTTGGCCCATGAAAGCTCATATATTAAATATATGAAACATATCTGTGTTGAACAACCACTGAGATAATCATACAAATTCTAACCTTTATTATAATGCATATGTGCCATAATATGCAATTAAACTATGGAAACAGAGTGTTTGCGTCTCAACCACAAAGAATGTCAAACAAGTGGCTATCATCAGTCATTGGTTGTGGTAGCTCTGAAAAACGATTAGTGCTGTAAATTGATTGTGCATGCACTGATTGCTTCACAGTTGGACAGTTGCCGTAAACGCGGAAACAACTTGCTAATTCAGGGTAATTAAGGGTTAGACCCACTCCACATGCAACCCCCTTGAGAAAATGAATATTCAATATACGTTTACACTCTCCTGGAATTTCATACTTGCAAGTATACCTTACTCCATGTCAGGACTCATCACGAACCACCATTACTTTATAACTATGTATCGATAAAATTCTACCATTTTATTATTGCTTTTAGTGGCAACTAAAGACAGCTAATATAGCGAAACCAGCATAAATATTAAAAATGAAAATATCCATTAACTACATAATTAATTTCATCAGAAACACTCAATTAGTGAAGCATAATAATGGAACAACGTATCTAATGTCATAGCAAGAATTGCATGTATATAGCAGGAAAGGAGGAGCTTTCCAAAATTTTCAATCTGGCACTAAAATTCTTGGGTGTCTGTCAACAATAACTTATGTTCTTGCTCATCTTCCATAAGTTATGACGATTTGGATGCCATGAAGTGAACAGATCATGCCAATGTCGATTAATTTTATAGTCTCAGGGAAGTTGTTTGACATTGAGCCAATAACATGTTCAGATCAAGACATAAAGGGGTGGTCAGGCCAATTGGTGGTCCATGGAGTCATGGCTCTACTCATTAAATCAATGTACATTGTTCCTTCCATCGCTGATTACACAAAGAGCTATTAAAGTGTTACCTGGCAAATGGTTTGGAAGTTTGAAATAATATCTCTTCTAGTCCAGCTAGAAACCCAAATTTACCTGTAGCTCAGGTCATCAATATGGAAAAAGTATCCTGTTTTTTTTTTTTTGTGAAGTGTCACCATCCCTCTTGACTACAAGTGAAAGACTATGTCTAATTCCATTCTATGAGGAAATTAAGTAGAGTCGAATTGATTCTAAATATGATTCGATCCTAAGTCAAACTCATCAATTTGAGTCGTAATGAGGACTCAAACTCACAAGTCAAACATTAGTTAGATTGACTTGACAAATCTAACTCAAATTGACTTATTATGTCCAAAATCCATATTGTTCTGTAGTATGTACCATCATATGTACTTTGAAATGCATTAGAATTGAAAATTTGCATTATATGTAAAATGTTGACTTCCATATTAATGAGAAATATCATTGTTTTTATTTCTCAAGCTTCTCCCAAACCATGGTGATGAATGAAAACTTATAAGCCACTCCTCACATGCCATGGTGATGATTGAAAAATAATAGGTGGCATTTTCCAAGGCATGGTAAGAAGGCGAGTGCATATAAGCATGAAGTAATGTTCCAGCCCTGCAATCCTGGGCTATAAGAAAATATAAAAAAATAAATGAAATGATAGTTCTTGGTATAGAAGAGAGTTGTTCCTGCATTTTTAAATGCACATGGACAACTGCAGTCAAATTTTAAGTTTCAACACTAGGTTTCTATGCAGATTCCACGAAAAACTGTGTAAGCATAAGCTTTTGAGCCCACACCCCTGACATTTCAACTTGATCCTTACCAAATTGAAGATTTATAAGCAACATTTTCCAAGCCCTAGCGGTGACTGTAAATTTCTAAGTGGTGTCTTCCAAATCATAGTATGCATAACCATCTTGTGTGAACTAAGTCTTTCGCCGAAAAAAAGAATTGAAGTGTTGTATCCAAGAGTGCACTTGAGAACTTGTGTTATGGAAAAGTCTATATAATTTGAACTGATGGTAGAATTGTTGGTGGTGGGTATGTGGATGAAAAATGTACTACTCTCAGAAGACAGGCTCTGCAACTTTGGATGTCTTGTAGCCATTTTGGTTAATGTAATTAAAATCACAGTTTGACATGAAAGGATCAAGTTAGCATACCTTGGTTGTAAGATGAATATGAGATCTGCAATTTCAATTAACATGAAATCCCAAAACTATTGAAAATGATTTTATTCTCAGTTGTATAAAGAAGTAAATTCATGTGTTCCATTAAGGATACTTCATATTTGAAGCTCTACTAAAATCAGTGTAATTATATGCTTCTATATTGGATTTTATGGTCTTGATCAAATGCAGCTTTGTCAGTGAGCACATTGAAACACTAGAGGAAATTGACATGGAATACAAAGAATTGGCCCTTCAATTTGGTATTGTGAACTGGGAGCGTGTGCCAGCATTGGGATGTGAACCTACCTTCGTTTCATATTTGGCAGATGCTGTAATTGAGGGGCTTCCTTATGTTGGAGCAATGGCTGTGTCAAATCTTGAGGCTCGCCAGGTATATAAAAACACTGAAAGCCGTGTTTAATCTTTATGCCGACTGCTTTACTTTTTTCATTTTGGATTACTAATGGAATTTGGGATGATAAAACCCCACAAATATTATCTGGTGTTGCAATATCTTCAGTTTTTTTTTTTAGAGTGTAGCATAAACCACATGCTATAGTTCTTTTTCATGTTCTAGCATAACTGGACTAGCGGTTGATTACATTGACACTTATTTGTTGTACAGACATTGGTTCTAAATATAAAAAAAACAACTATGTGAATATATAAATTTAAGCCCATGCACTTGGCATTCAAACTTGTTTCTGGCCAAAATCAAAATTGATAAGGGGCAACCTCCAAGCCATGGTGACTATATCTCTGTGACTAGGGGAGTTGTCTCAAGGGTAGAACTGACACAATATGTGTATGGGGCTTCTCATCTTATGGCCATACAGGTTGATGCAGGTATCAACCCAGGTAACAGTGGAGGCCCAACAATTATGAAAAGGTTGCTAGTGTAGCTTTCCAAAACCTGTTCGAGGAAGATTAGCACTTAATAAAATAGAGGTGAAATACATCGAATTGAATGGTCATAGAAATAAACTATCAACATAGCAGAAAATAATAAAAATCAGTTCTACATGTGTTGCTGTGTGCAGGTGTGGGTACAAGAGCAGGTATAACATGGATGAAAATCCTTCTAAATTCAACTTCAATGATGTGGTAATTTTCCATTGTGAAGGAGGGTGTTGTCACATGATACATCACAGGTGCAGTCGATGGAGGGGTCAAAGAATCTATGCAGCTCTGATAAAAATGGAATCAAAACGTATGGAGCTGAACATTAAAGATAACAATGATCGATGATTTGATTAAGAGGAGATCAATAAAACAAAATTGAATGGTTTAACAAAGTGAAGGGCAGGTAACATTATTCTAGTGAAGAGGGTAAGCCTTCTTTCAAGAATCAGAAGGAATCGATTATCTCTGGACCAGAAGGAATGTTAGACAATTAGTAATTTACTTTGGCCATCCAATGTCGCTGAATTGGCACAAACTGATTTGGCAGGCACACTCCCCATCCAAACAAGGTCAAAAGTTCACTTGTTGGGACTTGACCAGAATAGCATTCAACATTATCTGCACAATAGCTTCATATACAGCACCCTTGTAATGCATCCCATCATCTGTGCAATCGTGTCCACAACCTCTGCTCAAGCTCTTGATGTCAAGCAGCATGAGAGGCCCTCCCGTGGACCGCAAAAGCTTGCTCTTATGGATTTCTTCGGCATAAGCAGCACACATCTCTTTGGTCATCTTCTGCCTCTTTACCTCTGTGTTCAACATACCATTAATCAGAGTCGGAATGCCAAGCCAGAACATATGGGATGCCAGAACCACAACACGATTAGCATCAAACCCTTCGGTACCAAAATGTGGAGACAGAGGCAGGATGGAGACAACAAAATTCTGCAGTCTCCGCAGTGCTTCACCATAATGACTAGCATTGGTGACGTGAAGCATATGCCAAAGTCCTGTTCCCATGACCAGAACATCAGGATACCTACCGCCATGGTGATCATTCCCCAAAAATCTAGTTAAATTCACTGCAAAAGGTGCCCAAATAAAATCTACCTTTAACCCTCTTTCCTCCAACACAAATTCATAATCACTATGTCGTTTGAAAATATTCTTTGAGATGGATTCAGTGGATTCCAGTATCAGTTCTAACAGTGAGAGAGCCAGGTACCGAGCCTCTGAATCCCCGGCAACGGCAATCCATGAGCCATTGAGGAGATCCAAAGTATCGGTCTTGTTCAATCTTTGAAACCCATATCCAAATTCAATAGCCTGAGAATTCCAGTGCCATGTTCTGGATCCATTGAATGATGAACTATTATTATCATCAAAACCCTTGTTCTCCTCCCAGTCTACTTCATGGAGGACTGACTCGCAGGGCATTGGGGAATTTGACTTATCTACGCTAGGAAATGATGTAAACGAAGAAAAAATATCGGAAATACTTGGAAAATAGGGCATGAGATGAACCCCTACCGCTAAGGTTATGAAGAGAGCCTGCGCTGAAGAAGAGCACTTTGTTCCGGCTGAGGTGCCACCCCGCCATCCCCATTGGAAGGAACAGAACAATGCAAGCTGCCAATATGCCCACTTGGACGCCACCAACCATGGTTGCTCTTCAATCTGATTGAATTTCTGGATCCGAGCACATCTTCAAGGGCTCCAAACCAAAATCTTTCATGTGATCGGAGATGTTGGTCGGCACTACGATTTGCATCGATGAATGACTCGATCCTGAGATGTATTGACACCGCGCCTTTGAAAATATGGTCAAACGAATCATGCTTTTTCTAGTGGAAGAAATTTCAGAGTCAAACCAAATGCGAATGGAATACGGACTCCTGTCTGTTATAGACATTTTTGTGCCTTACAGCTATAAGCATGAAATGTCCATAATTCAAGGGATCCAAAGTCCCTAAAGATGTTGTTACAGCTCCTAAAGGAACAAGGTCAACCAATGACAACTTCTCCCAGAAGTTCTCCACCAAAAACCACTCAGAAACAGTCAATTCAGGATCAATTCAGAGGCTCCACTAGCTGCCTGCGTTGAAATGCAGAGACTACACTGGCTAGGTGCACTGCAACGCAGGTGGAAGCACTAACAGGGTGCACTGAGCGGGAAATGACAAATGGCAAGCTCATTCAACGAGGTGGAAAGACCCTGGAAGCTTCCAGAATCTTCTCCAATGACACTTGCCTCAATGAATTCGACTAGTGATGAGTAAGAGGCTCTCAACCTCCAAGTGGAAGCAAGAACTGACAGAGAGAAGCCACAAGTCAAAACATAAGCTGACTCATCCTCTCTGCTTACATCTATATATGGATCTCTCACCCAGAGGTTCAGGAGGCTGGAATTTTGTACTTTGCAGAGAATTGTTGTTGGTTTGAGATTGAGATTAGTACATTGGGTGATTTATGCTTTGTTGGAGGAGAGGAAGGGATTCCTTTGCTGGGAGGTAGATGCTGGATCGGAACTCACTTGGTTGTATCTCCTCTTGGACTTTATTATCATATCAATAAACTATTTGAGTTTCTCCTACATGCTGTGTACCAATGATGTTTTGTTATGCTTACAAGTTTAGCTTAATCTGATCTTGAGCTTTTTATGAATGTATATCTGTATCTTCGTGTAGCTTCTCTCTCTTGTGATCTTGCAGGAATTCGGTAAAGCTGGGCCGGTGAAAGAGCAGGAAGCTGGGAGCTACTGAAGAGAGGAGTGATTTGGATCGACAAACTAGTGGAAGGCACAGGTTAGTTAGATCCTTCTTCCTCATTTACATTTCATAAAGAAGAATACTCAATTAGTTTACCTCGTTTGTTGCTAAGGCACTATCACACCTTAGAGTGGGATAGGGGCATTCCGAATTGGATACTTTTCCCAACAACAAATTGGCGACTCCGCTGGGGACAGTATCTTGTTAGTTTATTTGTGTTTCTATTGTTGTTCTTCTCATAAACTCAGGAGTGCGGAATCGAAATGCATTTGCCATTTTCAAGTGCAAAGTAGAGATCTGCCACTCTAGTCCACTCACTGGGCCTGTTTTTATGATCTGAACAAACTGATCCACAAGTGCTCTAACAGCCCTTTGTGATAGATCTTAGTCCTCCTTTAAATCATCCTCCTAAGTGTACCTAATTGATAGCTTTTATTCAGCCAAAAACTGTAGATTAAACTGCAAACCGTGACCCAGAACCCAGAAACAACTCTCGTTTCTGCTTCAGCGCAGACTCTGTGAAGAGGTTCTGCATTTCAATGCAGGTCCCGTGAAGGATACCTGCGCTGAAGTTCAGTTTCTCTGTGCTGAGGGTGCGCTGATCAGCGTTTTCCTTGTGCAGCTGTGGTTCCCTGCTTCCTTTTGCTCAGTTTTATCTCTGTTTTTTGCAGCCTGTTATCAGTCAGTGTACCTATCTAAAACCCCTTTTCTTTGCCTCAATTCCACCTCAATTGTATAAAGAAACTGTATTTGTTCTTTGTGTATTTGTTACAACATTTGCAGTTTCCCATTACAAAAGTAAACTAGTCATACTGTCGCCCTTAGATCTAGACCTGTCGTAAGTGTTGTTTTGATCTTAGGAGTGAGTTTGTTTGCTGTTCACAGTTGATTGAGCTTTTACTTTTGTCGTTTGGTTTGAATTTATGCATTTCTAGTGTCGAAACAAGTAAATCATAAAGTGTCGTAATCGTCTTTTTGATTTTGAAAAAGGAACTTGTTTATGTTTTCACTTGAAATCAAATTCAAATTTGTACAACAACTTTCTTTTTAGGCATCAATATTAAGAAAGCGAAAACAAATACATGCATATGTGCATTTTTATTTTGATAGTTTGCATGCTTTGATTTAGGAAAAGTGCATTTACAGTGTGCTCTATGCTCTTTGAGAAAAGATTGTGTCTTTCTTTTCCCCTTGTAGCTAGGATTTTCATTGTTGAAAAGATATAAAATAAATTGAATGAAATTAACACCGCTTTGTAACTTAACGCACAACATAGAGGTCTAGGCTAGAGACGTGTTCCGGCGTCGTAAAACCTGGTGACTGTCGATCTCGCTGATGGTTGGGTGATTCCTCCTGAGAGACGATAACGCCAGTACGGATTGTGCTCCCACGTACCGTCAAGTATATATTGGGAGACCCCTATAGGAATAAAACCTTTATCCTTAGGAAGCCGTGTCGGCCGCCCTACTGATCGCAATGCACTGAACACAGCATTCGGGAAGACTGACCGCCCGTACCTTAAAAAGTATTCTGCGGTTTTGCGAAAAGTTTGGCACACCCTCTACCTAGAACTCCAGATCAGTTCCTTTTGGCCTTTTTCAGACTCTATAACGGAAAAAGTCCATCCGAGCATTTGTCACTTCGGGCTCGTTAAAACATCGAAGGAGACTAGAGTCATCTTTAGCTTTTTCTCGACTCTTTAAAACTGAAAAAGCAAGTTGTGTCTAAAGCGTCTAAAATTCATTTAATTCGGAAACACACTTTCCCCTTTTTGTATTTTGGTTGATCGAGTAATCCGCAATCGTGGAAGAAATTCAATTGAAACCCCGTCGTTCGTGGAGGCTTATGAGTCAACCGTCTTTGTCTCCGGAATCGAAAACAGTACGGACAAAGCGAACTCGTTTAACCGGTTCGAAATCTCCTATCAAAGTTAGAACAAGTGTTCCAACAACGTCTGAGATTCCGGTTACTCCAAACATTTCTGGAAACCCTGCCTCTACAGAAGAAGTTCAACAGCCACAGAGGGACAGTGATACTGATCGTAGTCTGAGAGCAAACACTTGTGTTACTGAACCAGTTCCATCTGTAACCAGTTCAGAGAGTCTTGTTCTTCAAACATTTGTCGCTGTTGATTCAACCCCTTCTTCGGCACGAGAAATATTTTACGGACCTGACGGTCTTCGCCTTCCACCTGGTTTGATTGCAATAGAGGAAATTGTAGAAGATCCGCAAGCAAGTACTCCAACACATTTTGGAGTCGGGGTCACTCTATTTCCTTCGACATCAGAAGTTATTCTACCACCAGTGGAAGTTCCTGTAGAATCGCTAGGTAATCTTTTGGATAGACTCAAAATGTCTGAACAACCGTCAACATCTAGGACTGTGTCGAATGACACAGCGACAACAGAACTCCCTGCCATCACTCCGACAATGTTTGCCGGCATACCATCTGTCCCGACTAGCTCACAACCACTAGAAGGAGTCCACCCAGGGACTATTTCGACAGTATGGTCCGTTCCTGTTTGTTCCTCCGGAATAATATCCGGCAACTCTTATGTTGAGACTCGCCAAATTGATCCATTTGGAGGTCAATTTGGGCAATCCAGTCCCCAAGGACAGACAATCCCCTTGAGTTCCGGATTGCCACCGTATGGGGGGCAGTATGCCCTTTCATTACCCCCTCCGGGAGGATATCCATACGGGAGTTCACAACAGTATTCAGGTTATACTGGAGTTACATCAAGTGGTTGGGTACCTATACTACCCCAACAACCAAGGGTTGTGTATTCTATGCAACAATGTGTACCTATGTCGAACATCCCGACTACACCAGCTATTGTGACCGTGTCGCAAGTTCAAACATTGCCTGTTGTATGTCAACCTCAGATCTCTCAGGTTGTAATGCAACAGCCCCTTGACCCTGTGACTCAACCACAATCGCCTACTGGTGGGGCGACGCAGGTCCAAACGGGTACAATTACCCCACACCTTGGTCCAACGGTTAGTATAGTGCAACAGAACATGGCTTCACAACCGTGGCTGGTGCAATATCAACAACCACAATTCCAACAAGTATACCAAGGTTCTGAGCAGCAGATCTTTGCGAACAGTGGAAAACCGTACATTCAAAACGGTCAAAATCAACCACTTTACGGTTGTCATGTCCACCAACCGTATCAGTCATACCAGCATCAATTACATTATGCTGGTATGCAAAGGCCAACTGCTCAGGCAATTCCATCGTATCCTGGGTATGCTTCACCTAACCTGAATCAACAATTACCATTCGTGGCAACTTTAGAGTTACCCGATTTACATCGGTTAACAAACGATCCAATTGCTTATGCCCCTTGGTGGCCAGCGATTCCTCACAAACTTCCTTCAGATATTCCTAAATTCAATGGAAATCCAGGAGAAGACCCATCGAATCACGTGATGACATTTCATCTATGGTGTTCATCAAACACCCTAAACGATGATTCGATAAGGCTTCGCCTTTTTCAGAGGACGTTAACGGGTCCAGCGGCAAAATGGTATATTGAATTTCCTAGAGCTTCGTTGGACAATTTTAGCACCTTAGCCACGACTTTCTTAACCCATTTTCAATTACCGATAAGGTATGAAACAGGAACGAAAATCTTAACCACCTTCAAACAGACAATGGCCACTCACATATCTGATCATATACATGAGTGGCGACGTCGTCGTAGGATGGTAAAAACGTACGTTCCCGATTAGCTATTAGCTGAATGGTTTATCAATTCGTTACTTCCTGCCATAACGGAAGATGTGGCGAAAGGGGGAGTCGTAACGGAAGAGCAAGTTATCGCTCGTGCGCAATATCTAGACTTGGTATATACTCAGTCTGGCACACTCTACGACAAAATACCTGACGCCCCTAGACCGGAATTCTCAATTCCTCCTCCTCCTAAATCAAACAATGACTCTCATGCCAGTGATGGCGTGATTGGCACGACAAATGCGAAATCGACAAAGGCCAACTCCAAGAAGGCCCGTAAGATTTCAGATAAAAATGCAAAAGACGAAATTCTTGCTTCGGAAGTAAATGTCGTATCAGCAGATAAAGGCAAAGAAACCAAACAACCAGGAAGCAATAAGAAGCAAAGCAAAGGTAAGAAGAAGAAACAGGATGAGTCATCTCCTGAGAAAACTTCCTCAAACCCTCCTGGAAATAGGAAACCACCCTCAACGGGATGTCACATATGTGATGAGGATCATTGGACCTCACAATGTCCATACAAAGCTGAGCTTAAAAGATTCTTTAAGAGTTCGCAAACCTCAGCTGTGTTAACTGACCCGTTTCCAAATCCAGGCACAAATCTGGTTGATAGTGGAAATGCTTCCCCGTCGCAAGTGCTAATGTTGTCGATTTCGAAGCATCAAAATGATGCTTTGATTTCGACAAGGAACAAAGGTTACGGGAATCCGCAGCTGTCGAACGGCAAGGAAAAAGATTAACCAAGCAGTTCGACAACAACTTCGACAGAAGTTGTACCACCCATCATTCCTGAATTAACAATAAAACCGCCAAAGGGAGTAGTACACAAGTCGACATTTAATCCTCGCGCCAGAGTAGCGCAACATTATAACATAGTGGAAGATTTGGCCCAATCGCCATCCGCTATGTCGACTCTTGAAGTACTACAAAATTTCCCATCCCAAAGGCAGGCTTTGTTATCAGCCATTGGTGGGGTTGATCCTAAGGATTCCAATCTTGTATCCTTTGACCACAAAGGATACGATCCTCAGTTACCAGCTCAACTAGCTTTCCTTATCCAAGTGAAAGCCCTCAACAAAACTGTTCATCGAACAATTATTGATGAGGGGGCATCCACATGTATTATGTCGATGAGTTGCTGGAAAACTTTAGGATCTCCAACCTTGTCGCGATCCTCGACAACATTAAAAGCATTCGACAGAAGGACATATACCCCATATGGTATCCTAAATAACTTGAAGGTTGAATTAGGGGGAAAAATAGTAGAAATAGATGTTGAAGTCATCGATGGGAATCTTGATTACAACATCCTACTAGGAAGACCATGGATCTATGCCATGGCAGCTGTTGTGTCGACCTATTTCAGAAAGATTGCATTCCCCTTTCAAAGGGGGATTACGATCGTCGACCAACAAAACTTCCTCCCTAATGGTTCACAAGTTACAGGAAGCATTCCCATGATCCATGGAAGCCCCCATTCGCTTCAGAATATCGGAGTAGGCCTACTAAAAGATCCTATACTAATGGGAACTTTCACTCTTCCACCTCCAATCGACTTGGCGGAAGTAGCGTCGATAGGTACCTGCAATATGATATCTTCCACGAAGATCTCAGAAGACGATATCGACATGGATCATGCAATGGTTTTTCCCCCAAGCCCAATAGAAATATTGTAGCAATCAATGTTCCTGGCATGGGAGGCGAACCCAAATCAACGCTCATCAAGCGTTTGGGTAGATAGGTCTAGAGAATATGGTACCCCTTTAGATCCTTGGTCGAGAGTGCATGGAACCGACGAAGGAATTCTACAATCAATGTTGATTGAAGGGACACCATGGAATGATTGCCACCATCGTTCCCTTCTTCCAGAATATGAAGAAGATACTCAAGATGACCTTTATCACCCTACAATTTTTGAATTCCTATCAAATACTGTAAATACGGTGGATTCCGAGCGAAACTTATCCAATATTGAAGAGACTATAGCCATAAATATCTCGACTAAAACAAATGTTGTAGAGAATATTTATGTCGGCAAAGGTTGTTCTCCTTCAGAACTGGAAATATATAACGCTCTTTTTCGCGAATTTAGAGATGTCTTTGCTTGGTCATATGATGAAATGCCAGGCATAGACTTGAGTATTGTTGAACACGAAATCAAGATGTATCCAGATGTCAAACCGGTAAGACAACGGCTCAGGCAGGTGCACCCCAAGAAAGTCGCTGCCATTAAGGCAGAAGTTGAAAAACTTCTCCATGTTGGTTTCATCTACCCGGTTCCTCTAACCGATTGGGTATCGAATATTGTCCCTGTTATGAAGAAACAAGGGACAATTAGAGTGTGTGTCGATTATAGGGATGTAAACCAAGCTTGTCCAAAAGACAACTACCCTACACCCTTCATCGACCAGATAATTGATGAGTGCGCCGGATGTGAAATCTTTTCATTCATGGATGGATTTTCCGGTATAATCAAATAAATATCCGCCCACAGGACCAGTCAAAGACTGCATTCATTTGTCCGTGGGGCACATTCGCATATCGAAAATTACCCTTTGGTTTAAAGAACGCAGGGGCGACGTTTCAGAGGGCAATGAATTATGCCTTCCATGACATCAAGTACATCGTTCAACCATACCTCGAAGACCTTCCGGCTCACTCGCGAAAGCGGACTGATCATCCACAACATTTAAGAGAGATTTTTCTACGTTGCCGACACTACAAGATACGACTCAATCCGCACAAATGTGTATTTTGCGTCAGTTCTGGTCGTTTACTTGGCTTTGTAGTCTCAAAGGATGGGATTCGTCTCGACCCTTGCAAGGTCCAGGCAATCATCAATTTTCCTCCACCTTCAAATTTGCTTCAGATTCAGAAACTCCAAGGGAAAGCAAACTTTCTGAGGAGGTTCATTCCAAATTACGCTGAACTTGCTAAAGGTTATACACGTCTTTTGAAAAAGGAGGTACCCTTCGTCTGGGATCAGGTTGCGCAAGCTTCCTTTGATTCTTTAAAGGATTCCTTAATAAAAGCATCATTAATGTACGCACCCGATTATCAAAGAGACTTTAACCTGTATCTGGCTGCAGCAGATACAACCATCGCAATGGTTTTAGTTCAAGAAGTCGATGGAATTGAACACCCTATATATTATTTAAGTAGAAACTTAAATGATACAGAAAGTAAATATTCTTATGTTGAAAAACTAGCGCTTGCAGCTGTTCAAGCGATACAAAGGTTTCGACACTATGTCCTCTTTCGGAAAACTACCATTTTGTATGATTGCAACCCCATGACTTATATATTGTCGCGACAGTTGCTGGGGGGCAAATATTGAAAATGGATAGCAATCCTTCAAGAGTTTGATCTGGAATTTGTAAAATCCAAATCAAAGAAAGCTCTAGTTTTCGCAGAATTATTGTGCGATCTCCCATCGTCGTCCAACGATGAAACATCCGAAGAATCAATCGTGGACGAGAATTTGTTTCTGATATCTACAAGAAATGAGTGGTATGGAGATATAATAATTTATCTCCAAACCCAAAAGTTCAGGCCTAACACCTCTCACTCAGAACATAAATGTATACGATACCAAGCAAAAGACTACATGATCGTTGGTGATACGCTTTACCATCGTGGTATCGATACAGTTCTGAGAAGGTGCCTCACCCATGAGGAGGCCGAAAAAGCCCTGAATGAGTGTCATTCAGGCGCGTGTGGGGGGAATCAATCTGGATATGCTACAGCACAAAAAATCTTACGAGCAGGATACTTCTGTCCAACCATGTTCAAAGATTGCATAACCGCAGTCAGAAGTTGCCATGCTTGTCAAATTTTTGATAGCAAAACCAGAAGACCACCCGCACCTTTACAGCCAATAGTTGCTGTTGGGCCTTTCGCCAAATGGGGCATCGATTTCATGACATGTAACCCCACCTCGACCGGGGGGCATGGGTATATTATAGTTGCCGTTGACTATTTTACCAAATGGGTCGAGGCGATGCCTACATTAGACAACACTGGTGAAACAACTGCCCTTTTCTTTTTCAATCATGTAGTCGCCAGATTCGGCATACCACAGGCTATAGTTATAGATCATGGATCGCATTTTCGCAATCACATGATGGTTGAATTAGCTGCCAAGCTAGGGCTATCTCACGACAACTCTACCCCGTATTATCCGCAAGCCAACAGACAAGTTGAAGCGATCAATAAAGTCCTGAAGCGTATGTTGCAAAGGATGATCAGAGTTCACAAAAGAAGGTGGCACCTAATCCTGTACTCAGCCTTGTGGGCTTACCGAACATCGGTAAGGAATGCGACTGGGTTCACACCTTTCCAACTGGTGTATGGCCTGGAAGCAGTCTTACCAGTCCAGTGTGAAATCTCGTCTCTTAAACTCGCAATTGATCTCCTCCCTGGAACTTCAGAAGAAGAGGCCCGTTTCCAATTGGATGAAACCCGTCGTGATGCCGCTTTGGCTAACGAAGCCCATAAGAAACGAGTCAAGGCGCAGTTCGACAAAAATGTCAAACCCCGTGTCTTCTCAGAAGGTGACTTGGTCTTGCTTTACGACCAAGAATCCGATAAATTGGGAGCAGGTAAATTTAATTCTTTATGGATGGGCCCCTATATTGTTAAACGAGTGTTAGCAAAAGGAGCCTACAAGTTAATGGATTATGACGGAATTCCACTAGCACAACCCCGTAATGGGTTGTACCTCAAGCGTTACTATGCTTAAATAGTAACCAGTATGCTTTTGTTGTATTTTGTTTTCGCTAAAGTGTTTGTTTTGGTTGAGTACTCCACCTTTTTTACATTTATTGCAGATGTCAAACCTTTTAGAGACATGTGTTGGATATGCCGACGGAGCGAGTCGTAGTTCATGGAACCTGTCCTCCGCAGCCTGGGCCATTTTTGATCCAAGCGGCGAGTTAGTAAGTTTCAGTTATGTATTGGGCAATCAATGAATAAGATCGCTGAGTATAGCGCGTTGATAGAACTGCTCTCTGATGCCATCACCCATGGTATACGCCGACTAATCGTTAGGCTAGACTCACAACTCGTAATACTACAACTCAATGGTATATATTCCGTCCGAAATCCAACCATTTATCGCATGTTCCTAAGGGTTAGGATTTTGGAAAGACAATTTGATTTAATTCGATACCAACATATTTCCAGAAACTTAAACACATTAACCGACTCATTAGCGAACTATGTGTTAGATAGACATTTGTGACATTTATAAAAAGAAACACATCATCAATGTTGTACATGTGGATCACATAACCCAACCAGAATAAAACCCCAAAAATCATAATATATATATATATATATATATATATATATAAGCTGTTTATGGTTTACATATAATGTTCTGTAACCAAGACAAAATCGGTCACATGACCCAAAAACTAAAAATTCTAGGGGGCACCCTAGTCTAGTGATGCTCGTGATAGCACGTCACGGCCTGTGCGATCATGCATAAGAGACAAGTCCATCGTCTAGGCACACCAGTAGTATGCCGCTACAACTGTAAAGGTAACTCGTCGATCCTCACGTCTGGAATGCCGAGAGTAAGGCTCTCAATCTGCTCCTGCACAGCTGTGAGGGTATCGGCCACATCAAGGTCACGAAGAATAACCCTCCCGGCAGCCTCTCCTGCTGGGGCAGCGGCTGGCGCTCTCAGGCGAACTGCTGGATGAACAGGACCAACATCTGCATGAACACATGAGTTTGATTAAAGTCTTGATAGAATAAAGCACAAGGACATTATAAATAAAAACAGTAAACAATGATATGGTCGAAGATTTTACCAATAGCGCCCCACTGCTCGCCGTCCGGCAGTACTAAATCCGGATCACCCCGGAAGTCCATGTCAACATATGGATACTCGGAATAGACCATCTCCTGATGCTCAAACCACCTGAAGAAGGTATCAGAAAAAGAAATCTGAGATTGACCAGATTGCCTAGACATGTGGTCAACCCATCTCTGCATGCGTGGTTCAGTAGGAGAAGGCAAGTCGAGTGCAATGTGTGTGGCTGCATCAGTGGTATCTTCTCCAAAGCAAAGGCGGTCAAAATAGAACCGAACCCAAAGTTCTTCAGCCTCCCGTCCTTTACCTTGGTCAACTGACTTTTCATCTGAAGAAGTACTTCATCACACCAGTTGAATATTTTCGGTTGGAGGCACTCCAAGGCATGCTGCATATAAGATCTGTTGGCCACATGAAGAGACGCACTACCGGCCATCCTGCCAATAGTGTACAGGATAGACCTAAGGGACCTATCAGCAACCTCACGGATAATGATCTTGCCGTCTTTACTCGGCTGAGATCCTTCCCTGCAATACTGGCGGACATAATCTCTCACAGAGTCACTCCCTCGGGCCAAACCTGACAAAGAGATGGGGGCACCCCGCCTCGACAAGCCGGTCAAGAAGTAAATTTCTACTGCAGTCAAGGGGATGGATTTGCCCCTAATATGGAATACTTGGTTGATAGGATCCCAAGCATCGAGCAAATATTGCAGTAGGCTGATCTGCTGTCTCATGCTAGAGATGCGGAAGAACTTCAGCAGGCCACAGTTCCGCAGCGCATTCACCGTGACTGGATCATGTAGGGCAATCATGTCCTCTTCTTCATGTTCTCGTTCTCGCCATGTAAGGGTCATTTTTCTCCAATATCTTTAAAAAACAAACATGAGAGGAGTTAGATCCTGGATTTGATGAGAAACTGGCAAAAATTTTCATCAAAAACTGTGCAACAAAACCATTTTTTGCGCCCAGCGCACCTGCCCAGTGTTCCACCTGTGTTGAAGGTCAGACTGCCTTCATGCTGCTTGACATTCAGCGTAGGTTTTGAGTGCACAAGGTGCGCTGATGGCAGAGCGACCCCATCAAACCCCAGGGGCTCAGAAAAACATGAAATTAATCACAGAATGCAGAAAGGAAACCATGAAATGAAAGAGCTCAGGTTTAGCTCCTACCTGGTCCAGACGGCGCCGAGAATCGTCCACAGAATCTCCCAAAATCAGCTGATGAAAATCAAGGGGAAAAGGCACCTCCAAAGCTCCAACAAACCAAGTTCAAATGAAATGGTAAAATGAAAGGTAAAAACACTTTTTAATAGCTTTTTACGTAGTTCAAAGTGAAATATTAGTGTTTTTATCTCATTTTCAAGCAAATGTTATTCATTTCTAACTAGTTTGATGCAGCAATTGAGGGTACAGTACTATCTTTGAAAAGGCAAAGCTATTTATGGTAAAAAATCAAAACTAGACCATGAATTATCGAGCAGTTTTAGCACATAGTTCATGCTCGTTAAAAAATAAACATAAGATCGAGCAGTTTTAGCACATAGTTCATGATCGTTAAAAAATAAACAAAAGATCGAGCAGTTTTAGCACATAGTTCATGCTCGTTAAAAAATAAACATAAGATCGAGCAGTTTTAGCACATAGTTCATGCTCGTTAAAAAATAAACATAAGATCGAGCAAGTGTTTCAACCCACGTTTAAGCTCGTTAAAAAATGAACTACCCTCCGGTAAATAACCACCGTGAATGTAAATTTATCAGCCATTAAAGCCTTGGTCGTGTTTGCACCGTCACCTCCACTTTTCCATTGGCGGATCGTTCACCTCCATTTGATTGTTTACCCATTTTGAGGAACAGCTGCGAAGAGTGATTTCACTAGCCATCCTTGTGACACTGTCGTGATTGGAAAATTCCAACCCTTACCTGGAATCAACTGCTAACCCGTTTTATCACTCGTTCCTCAAAAGACGAGTCTTCTTTAAGCTCTTTTCATCTGACTCGTAAAATATGAAAAGATTGCCGAGTTTTGGCCTTCCAACTCGTTAAAGCGACCGGAAGTGCTATCCCTCCTTTAGATTTTAATCTTTTTGGACCTGAGGGATTATTGCACAAAAAGATCGAGCGCTTGTTTTGTTCGGCTCGTTAAAACTATCGAAAACTCATCCCTTCTGTATTGTTTTATAATTTTTCGGACTTAAGGGATTAGATGACGAAAAAGGACTTTCGGAGTTGACTTTACGTACCTTTTCAGACTCTCTAAAAATGAAAAGGACCGAGTTATCTTTGTCGTTAGACTCGTTAAAAACATTAAATAGCGACAAACTTGTCTTTAGACGAGAATGAGTTTCACTATCGCTAGGCTCGTTAAAACATAGCGATGGGTTTGCCCGAAGGGAAAATTATAGAACAAGCATATGTTATCCTCCTCAAGCTTGACAAAAATAAAGAGGTACTGGTCAGCAATGACTGGGGAAAAATTGGGAAGAAACTCAAAGAACTTTATTGGTAGTAAGTCGCTCTTGAACATGACACTTCCACTCCGTGCCTGAGTCGGGTTGGGTTGTTTCATTCATCGGTCACATCACCATGGTCTGGCCATACCATCCACCTTTGGGGTAAATGCTACCAATCCATCACATAAGTGTCACCGATATGTTCAAGAGAAGTCATCCAGAGAAGTCAACCGTGTCCCATCCACTACCATACATTATCCTTCATTCTTTCATGACCGCCACCCTGAACCATATATCATCAGATCGTTTTCACCTCCATCAAAATCATTTGCTCCGTTCCGTGTCACTGATGTGGGATACTTTAAGGCCCTCCTTTGACGGATCGCTTCTTGTCGACATCAGCTCATTATCCAAGAAGTTGATGTAGGGACACCCCCTTCAGTACTTTGAAGCTTGCATGCCTCAATGGCAAGTTTCTCACTTCCAGCGACAGGTATACATCAATGACCTTCGACCGAAAGATTTTGCATGGTGTTCGACGCCAAGTCCTTTATTCACACCACGTGAATTGTACTGTAGTACCTTGAGGGTCATTATCATTATCGGTGATTCCTCTCGCGCTTGTTAACGGTTTACCTCATTGACTGGTAATCAAGCGATGTCTTTCCATGTTCGACCTCAAAACATTTCTCACATGGATCGACTTGTACTTAGAGTGAAGATCGAACGAGTTTGAAGACCCCGGATCTAGTTTCATCCATCCGGGCTGCGATATATATTCAGGAAAAATAAAGACATTGACATGTACAGCATTACAACACAGACAATAATCCTACCAAAGGATGATGATTTCAGCAGGATCATCAGTCTATCATCAGACAATTGTCTGTCCTATGTACATAAAAATGAATTTATAAAGCTGAGCATGGGAATGCCCGCCTTAGCTAGATCGTGAAAACAGTATGAAAAATAATGTATTGTATTGTATCTTATTACAGGTCTCCTCCCAGCATTGAATGAAATTCGGATCCTCCTAATAAAGCATTTCACCCGATAAACGGCCTCATACTTTAGGGGGCAACTGTTATAGACATTTTTGTGCCTTACAGCTATAAGCATAAAATGTCCATAATTCAAGGGATCCAAAGTCCCTAAAGATGTTGTTACAGCTCCTAAAGGAACAAGGTCAACCAATGACAACTTCTTCCAGAAGTTCTCCACCAAAAACCACTCAGAAGCAGTCAATTCAGGATCAATTCAGAGGCTCCACTAGCTGCCTGTGTTGAAATGCAGAGACTACACTGGCTAGGTGCACTGCAACGCAGGTGGAAGCACTACCAGGGTGCGCTGAGCGGGAAATGACAAATGGCAAGCTCATTCAACGAGGTGGAAAGACCTTGGAAGCTTCCAGAATCTTCTCCAATGACACTTGCCTCAATGAATTCGACTAGTGATGAGTAAGAGGCTCTCAACCTCCAAGTGGAAGCAAGAACTGACAGAGAGAAGCCACAAGTCAAAACATAAGCTGACTCATCCTCTCTGCTTACATCTATATATGGATCTCTCACCCAGAGGTTCAGGAGGCTGGAATTTTGTACTTTGCAGAGAATTGCTGTTGGTTTGAGATTGAGATTAGTACATTGGGTGATTTATGCTTTATTGGAGGAGAGGAAGGGATTCCTTTGCTGGGAGGTAGATGCTGGATCGGAACTCACTTGGTTGTATCTCCTCTTGGACTTTATTATCATATCAATAAACTATTTGAGTTTCTCCTACATGCTGTGTACCAATGATGTTTTGTTATGCTTACATGTTTAGCTTAATCTGATCTTGAGCATTTTATGAATGTATATCTGTATCTTCATGTAGCTTCTCTCTCTTGTGATCTTGCAGGAATTCAGTGAAGCTGGGCCGGTGAAAGAGTAGGAAGCTGGGAGCTACTGAAGAGAGGAGTGATTTGGATCGACAAACTAGCGGAAGACACAGGTTATTTAGATCCTTCTTCCTCATTTACATTTCATAAAGAAGAATACTCAATTAGTTTACCTCGTTTGTTGCTAAGGCACTATCACACCTTAGAGTGGGATAGGGGCATTCCGAATTGGATACTTTTTCCAACAACACTATCATAAGTGAAGTCCAGTAGCCATGGGCGGGGATTCGCATCAAACGATAAGGAGACTTGTGGAAAGTATGAATTGCGGGTTTAGTAGGCTTTGGGTCCAGATTTTGAACTAAAGCTCTGATACCATGTGTAAGGACTTGATTCCAATTATTAGAGCCTCAATTTTGTTATACACTAACAGATCTATTTTCCTGCTAATTTAAAAGTAATAAAAGGATCTTGCTGACCTTCTCACATAGCTTTAAACATTTAACATCTTATCATTTTATCATAAGCAACATAAATTAAGGTGAGCATTCCATTGATATCAACTTAACAAGAGTAGTCCATGGAAAAATACCTGTTCCGGCGGTTGATGATGATACCTTTGTCTTATAGCTCCAGCTGAACGCTTCTTCTGACCGACCCAACCGGATTTACCTCCCAGCCAACTAGGAAACAAATTCCTAGCCCAGGAAACCTCCACAGGTTCCCTAGCCCTCCATGCCCAAGTCCAACCAGATATAGTGTGTTCTCAAGAAGAATGTGAAAAACCAGATAATGATACTTTCCTCCTCTCAAACCCAAGAAACCTCCATAGGTTTCCAAGGTCTCCCAAAATCATGACAGGGCCAAACAATCATAACCAACCCCCACAATCCTAAGCAAGACTCCAACCCCCCCCCTTTCTTCCTTCCCCCTTCCCTTTTTATACCCTCTTTCCTTTCTCCATCTCAACCACCTCTCATTAATGTCATTAACTTCTCATCCATCCTTAGTTGACTTCTCTTCTCCCAAGTAAGCTAGGAGTACATTTGGAATTGTGACATGAATATAAAATTGATAATTTAATGGGAAAGGATCATGTCTTCTCCCAAGTAAATCTGAAAAGTACATTTGGGAATGTGAAGTGTAATTACATGGAGAGGACCATGTCTTCTCCTTAGTAAATGTGAGGGTACATTGGGGAATGTGAAATGAATAAATATATATTGATGATAAGATGGAGAGGACTATGTCTTCTCCCAAGTAAATGTGAGGGTACATTGGGGAATGTGAAATGTACTTACATGGAGAGGACCATGTCTTCTCCTTAGTAAATGTGAGGGTACATTGGGGAATGTGAAATGTACTTACATGCAGAGGACCATGTCTTCTCCTTAGTAAATGTGAGGGTACATTGGGGAATGTGAAATGAATACATATATTTTGAAATAATGGAAGGAGACCATATCCTACATAATATTCAATTTGAGAAAGTAAGTGGGGAATTTGAATAATGGAAATCATAAATTTATATTAGACCAATATTTCTCAATGTTTTCAGATAATGTAAATATTAACAAATGATTTGTAGGGTAAGATTTAAGTGGGGCATTACACATAGGGAGAAAAACCCTGTTTTTTGTGCAAAAAATTTCCAAAATGCAAAAATTGCTCCAAATTTCTTGAAATTTGGACTGAAGGTGCCTCATCAAGCATCATGCTCAGCCAAAGAGGCTTCCACCAAGATTCGAAGTCTATCCTCACTTTTATGGCGTTTTAGTGCCCTCCTGGTGCATGCAGTTTCAATTGTAAAGTCACTGTCTTGGTCATATAATGTATCGGTGCCCGCCTCCATGGTGTTGAAAGCCTATGCCAAGTGTATGTTTGGTTTGTTGAGAATGAGAAATGAAGGCTTGATGTCTTTGTCTCCAAGTGCCAAATATTCCAAAGAGAAATGAGGGGCTGTGAGGAATATGGAACAGTAGGTATAATGGAGTGAGGGTAAGGATATGGTTCAATCAAGTGAAGTCTGCAATGTGAGGACAACCACTTGATTGTGTTTTAGGAGTGTGAGGTTTGGGGATTTAGGAATTTTGAAAATGGTATGGGAAAGAGAGAGTAATAGGGTATGGTACGATTTAGGGATAGGAAAATAGGACTTTAGAAATAAGTAATTTAGGATGTAGAGGAACAGGGGATTTCATAAGGATGATGGGTTTAAGGTGAGGGAAAGATAGTGGAGAATTAAGGGATTGTTTGGGATAGAATTAGTTAGGGAAGTATGGGATGTTATGGGAATTTCATATAGGGTTAGGAGTTTTGTATAGGGTTAGGGTTTGGAGTTTTACATTTAGAAATTTGGGAAAGGGAATTTGGGATAGAGGTTTAGTAATTTTAGGGGATAGGGAACAATGACATCAAGGGAAAAAATGGAATCAAGGAGAAAATAAAGTGATAGAAAAGAGTAAGCTTGGTGGCAAACAATTTTTGAAACCCTAAACAACACTTTTCACATGAAGATTTTAACATGGTGGGGTTTGAGATTTTGTTTTGGCATTCACCATCCATCAACCACCATACCCTAGCACAAACTTGGAGGAAACACAAAAATGGAGGCTCTACCCACTTGTGGAATGAAGAATTTTCAGTTTGGAGGAATATTTCAATGAATTTCAGGCCTTTTAGCCCAATGCGTCGCGCCTCCCCAGTGCGTCGTGCCAGTGTAAATTTACACTGGAAAATTTCTCCTAGTGCGCCGCGCCTCCCCAGTGCGCCACGCCTTTTTGCAGGAGTCTTTTGGAGGCCTTCCTAGTGTCAAAATTGGGTGCAGGATAGCTCGTTGGAAAGGTATTTGAGTTTGATTTCCAACCCAACTAGAATTGTTAAATTTGGAGTTCATTTTCCCTGTAAAAATTCAAATCTCCCAAGACTGGTCAAAATGTGCCAAATGAGGCTGCCTAAAGGCAGAGTGCTGTTACAGTCAACTTTTGAAAGCCTTTCTCAACTCCAAATTGAGCACATGGTAGCTCATTAAAAATATATTTGTGTCTAGTTATCATTTTACTCATCAAGCAAGTCATTTGGCCAACCAAGCTACGAGAAAACTTGATTTTCCCAAGGTCACTTCAGAGGTGCATCAATTCTCCTGAGGCAATTGTATTTTTGACATTTCTCCAAAACCATGACACCTGTGTAAAAAGTGAAGGAGGTATTTCTTCCCTGGCCTGTTTTGAAAAAAACCTCTCTCGGTTTTTCCAAATTCATATTTTATTTCTTAGAAACATCATTTGAGTGAAACCTATCCCGATGTGTGGAACAAGGGATTTGTCGAAATGAAGGGAAATGAAGGGGATAAGGGGCTTCTAAATTCTTGAGAAAATTTTGAGAAGTAGGGAGGGATGTTAGGAAGTAGGGGAAAGTGGAATCTTAGAAATTGAGTGAGGGGAAGGGGTCCAAAAGGGCTAAACACAGGCCTAGCCTTGAAAATTGCCAGGTTGTAGCAAGAAACTAGGGTTTGTGCAAAAATGATGAATTTGGGGAATCTCAGTGATGGGAAGTGTTTAATAAGGTACATTAAGGATAGGGGAAGGTGTATGAACATCAGGATACAAGTTTTACCGATGATTTGACCGTCCAAGAGAAATTGCCTTCAAAACCCTAGGAGAGGGAAATGACCTTACCTAGTCGCAACTGAAGTATGAACAAGGTGTAAAATGACCCAATGGAACCTGACATGATGATGAAAACCCTCTGAATGATGGTAGACTCAGATGAATAGTGACTTAGACCACTGAATAATGACATAGACCGACATTTGGACAATTTCGAAAGGAGTAAAAGCAAACCCTAGACCTAATGCCAAGTGACCAAATTTTGCTTGAAGACGCACTGAAATGATAAAATTTAACCTTGACACCTTAAAATTACTTTGTAAGAGCATGTTTGATCACTGGAGGAAGGCTGGAAAAACTAACACTAACAGGTTGAATTGGCCCAATAAAATCAATCACCCATTTATCAAAGGGCTGAAATGATACTTGAGGATGTAGCGGCAACTCATCTCTTCACGATGGTCTGCAAGTTCTTTAACATGCATCACATGCCTTACAATACACCTTGGAATCCTTGTGCAAAGTTGGCCACCATAGACCTGCACACAAAATCTTTTGCGCAGTTTCCTTACTTGCATAATGACCTCCTGTAGCTCCCCCATAAGGTTCAGCAAGAATGCTATCCCGCTCAAAATCCGGCACATATCTTCACAATATTTTATCTGCACCCATCTTATTCAGATGTCCTGCAATGACTGAAAAATCTGTCGCGCGCACTACTAATTCCTTCTTTTGTTGACTTATATATCCTCCTGGTGCCATCCCCAAGTCAAGAAGTAAATAATTTTGGCAAAATGATAATCTGTTACGCAAACCGCAAAGAGATGCACATCTGGTAACCCTTCCTCTAGATTATTAGACTCCTCTCCTGTTTCGATTCATGTTGGGAACATGATCCCCCAAGGACAGTTTTGGGGCTAAAAGCCCATGTTTTGGTCAAATTTTGTAATAAACTTGTAAAGACTCCGCATTTTGTGGTCGCAGAGCACGTAGGTGTCATTAGTCATAAAGGGTTATCCACCCTTAGTATTTTAAAGTAAATTCGGCTGTAAAAGATCTACCCATGGTCCGTGGACCATGGGATTGTATAAAAAGAGCTAAGCTCTCAGTAGTTTAGGAGGGAGTTGATGATGGAAGAAGTGTAAGAATGTCATAGCTCTGAAGTAAGAAGTCTATGTTTTGGGTCGTAGCGTAGGTAGAGGATCTGCAGCTGAGTGCACAGAGGCCTAGGGTAGAAGTCTGCAACTGAGTGCGCAAACCCCTACAGCTGTGTGCGCAGGGCAGATAGAGTCTGTAATCACTTGAAGATATCAATAAAGAGAAGTATTCTGCAATTTCTGTGTCTTTATTCCGAATGACGCATCTTGTCATTTTATGTATGAATTTCCTTTATAATGCTTATATGGTGCACGAATGAATGTAATTGTGTTGGATAATTGAATGAAAATAAAAGAATATGTGTTTACGCGGTGCTAACTGTGAGTATATAATAAGATAAGTAAGATTCTTAAGTTAACCTGGAAATCTGAGCAATACATTGCCTTAACAGCGCGAAATTATTTGAATCGAAGGTTAGGGCTGCGTGAAGGTCAGTCATACCCTTTCACAGAGGTATCAAAGGGGGCAATAAGCAGCTCGTCTGGCAAGCCCCATAGCAAAGTGACCTACGTGAAGGAAAGAATAAAAGGAATAAAACAACATCACAACCATCTTAGGGTGCGAAAAATTGGTTCCAGCATCCCCCCATACTGCTTCGGTTGAGACTTTGGTCCGCGCTCTGCGGGCTCATGCCAAAAGGGCCAATAGTGTAGGGATTTGTTTTGCTAACTAACGCTGAACCTGGGTCAGGCCCCCATAAGCCAACAATTCGCGACAGATGGTCAGGTCCCACATTTAACCTTCCTGGCTTCACAATGACTTCAAAGTCACACTCTTGGAATAATAGCAACCATCTGCATATCTCCCCCCCCAACATAGGCTTATTGACCAGGTATTTCAAGGCAGAATGATCTATATACATCTTGAAATTCCCTCCTAACATATAATGCCTAAATTTTTGTAGTGCGTACACCATGGCCAATCCTTCATGCTCAATTGTTTAATAATTCTTCTCGGCCTTTGATAATTTCCTACTGGTGAAGGCTATAAGATGGTACATTTCTCCTTCACTGGCCTGCATTAACACTGCACCCAACACAATGTAAGAGGCATCCACATGAATGTGAAACTATTTTTTCCAATCAGGGAATACCAAGATTGGTGCAGTGGCCATATTTTCTTTCAATACATCTAATCTGCACTGAAATTCTTCGTCCCAACAAAATTTTGCATCCTTCTTTAGTAGTTTCTCCATTGGCGCAGTAATCTGAGCATAGGATTTGACAACTTTTCTATAATATCCCATATTTCCTAGCATTGCGCGCAGCTGCCTGACTTTCCTAGGGGCCTCCAAATTCACTATTACCACAATATTTGCAGCATCCACAATCAATCCTTGCTTGTACACAATGTGACCCAGCAAGATCCCAAAAGGAACACAGAATATGCATTTTTTCAAATTCAACGTGATCTGGTATCTGCGACATGCATTCAACATCAGGCGTAGACATGCTACATGGTGCTTCACTAATCCAAACATCATCCAGTCATCAAAGTATACTTCCATAAACTTATGAATAAACTCTTTGAACACTACTATGACTATGCTGGAAAATATCGCAAGCACGTTCTTAAGCCCATACAGCTTCAAAGTGTATTGAAAACAACCCCATTCCATTGTGAAGATCTTTTTTCTCCTATCCTCAGGCGCAATCTTGATCTAATGACACCCAGAAAATCTGTCAGTAAAGGAAAAGGCTTCCTGCCCTCCAACATTCTCTAACACTTCATCTGTAAATGGTGTTTGGAATGGGTCATGGACACACACATTAATAAGCTTCCACAGATCTACGTAAATCCTTATTTCACCTTTTCGTTTCTTATCCTGAACCACCATCAGGCTCACCCAATTTGATTCTTCAACCATTTCTATGATGCCTTCCTCCAGCATTTTATTCAGATCTTGGCAAACCTTTTCCTTGTATTTAGGATTAAAGCGATACAACCTCTGTTTAATAGGCTCCACGTTTGGCTTCAGAGTGATCTTTGTAGCACCTAGATCGCCAACTATGCCCTTCAAATCCAAAAAGTTAGTGGGGAAGAGATCTTGGTATTCACGAAGTAACTCAACAACTTTATCCATGGTAGCATCGTCCCAATAATCTCCAATCTTCGCGAACTTTGGTTCTACTTCAGTGCCAATATTTACTTGCTTTGTCTTCAACGGTGTGGAGATGTCTGATTTTTCTATTTGCAAGCCTTCAACTTCGCGATGTCCTTCTGCCTCTGGAATATTAATGTTTCTTGGATCTTAGTCTTCCTCTTCAGCGGTCACATTATAGCATTCCAACACATGGTGCAACTGGGTGCTCCAATCTGGTTGGGTCCATTCCATAGGTTCTGTCGGCATTCTGAAGATGGTTTCCTTAATCTCTTGTAGAGCTTCATCGATGCTTGCAAATTCGTCTTCAAAGTTGAAGGTCAATAAGAACCCTTCCTTCAATATATCCCATTCTACAGTGCAATGGCAGAGCTCCGTTTCTAGATACCAGTTCATGGGAATTATATCCAAAGTATGGAAAAATATGTGTACCCACTCTGGCTGTAGTTCTGTTCCCCATGCTTTAGTCCATTTCGCTAGGTGATCACACGGATCATCCCTTCCATTATATTTCTTCGTCTTCCTGGTGTTAGCATTCCCAAACTGTAACCTCATCATTCTTCAGTAATCCCGCCATCCAACAAAACTATCCTTATGCGTTCCCCACCATTGTGCAAGCGTAGCATGTAGTGCAAAATCTAATTCTTGGAAGTGGTGATCCTCGGGGAATTTGCGCTAAAATTCATCCAAAAACATATCTACGTTAGTTAAACCATCATAATAATGTAATTTCCTTACCTCTGATGAAACACGGCGAAGTGACTTCGTCATCATATTACATCGCAATTTAGACACTTCATGTAAGCGGTTATGCCAGTGCTCCAACTCTTCGTCTAAATCAGAGGTGCAGGAACTCTCTTGGTCCCATGAAGTCCATCCATCTATTGATCCAGTCCTGGTCTCGTGCTGTTATTTTATATATTTTATCCAGTTCATCATCACTTTCTTCATAATCATGGACAAGTTCAGTATATCACACCCCTTCTGCAAGGTCCAATAGTACTACAACCCGAAGTGATTTCCTTTCAAACAACATTGTCCTCTTCTTCAAAATTGATCACCCCATTCATATCAATGGCCTAGTCAATTCCCAAGAGCATGGGGTATGGATCACTGTCATCGAAAATTTCTATAACCTCAAAGTTGGCCATTGCGCTCACACCTCCTATGTCAACTATAATCGTCCCATGGGGATGATTTCTGTTGGTTCGCCATTCTAAGCTGAATTGTAGACCACTACAGTGTAGGTCTCCCTATTCTTTCCCATGTTTGTTTTGGTAATACATTAGCATCAGACCAGAGATCTAAGATGACCTGGTCCATCTCATAATCACCTATATGTGTGGTGAGACTCATCCCGCACCCTGTTCGTGCCTTGTGTTTGCCAATTTTTCTGACCACCCTATTTCCATCAAGGACCTTCTCTTTGCTGGAGCATTTTCTTATTAATTCCTGCAGTCTTTCCATAGCTTTTCTATTGCTCAGCAATTTTATGCAGGTCTCTAAAAATGTAGTGAGTACAGAAGGATCAACCTCGGTGGGTATGCTGATTTCTTGCATCTTGCCCTAACTTCTTGAGGTGGATTCCTCAGTGAAGCTTTTCTTGGCTTCCATAAAATTTTCCTTAGTGCAATTTAGATCAAAGACAACTTCCTTCTCAAGGGCCTTGTGGACCCATCCATCCTCTTCGTGTTTCTTACCTTTATCATCGCCATTCGTTATTCCACTTCTTAACACTATATTCACACTTTGATCCTCCTCTCGAGGCTCAGTTCTCGTCATCTGTAAGTTCTGCGTAGGTTGTTGAGGTTGCACTTTCTTCTCCTACATCTTAGCTATGAACAATGGGCATTCTTCTATAGCACAGTCGAATTAGCTATAGTATTGACATGACGGGTGTGTCTGATTCTGACACTCTCATGCGTAGTGCCCTGGCTATTCGTAGTTGTAGCAAATAATCTAATAGTGACCTCTACCAAGTCCTCCACCACGGCCCCATCCTCAACCCTAATAACCTCTATGCACTCCTCCAGTGCCCTGCTCTGGAGGTCAAGTTTCTGCTTGCATCCGGTATGTAGGTTTTATTTCCATCATTAGCTCATAGCTTCAACAATGGTGCTCATCATGGCCCATCATTTTGCAGAAGTTACAGAACAACTGTTGGGGTGTCTAGACAAATTTTTTAATTAAATGACAATTATCCATTGCATGTTGTCCAGCAACTTAACAAATAGCACACCATAGCACAGTGCCCACACTCGGCCCTGCTGGGGCTTCTATCTTCAGGGGTATTGGTCCCCCTACTGTAATATAATTTGTGTACATGAGAAAATGGTCTTTATCGTGCCCTGGCTCTTGCACTTCAAACACTAGACTTCCGCGTGCACTTCTGGTTCAGTATCCTTTTCTTTCTTTTAACTCTATAACTCTAGGTGTAATCTAGCTAATTCTGAGTGGATCTATTGTACCCCCAAGGTTGTATCTTGAATAGGTGATGCATGCAACCTCATCATGATTTCCAAGGCTTCTGCCTATGTTCCTATCTTCTATTGTGATAGAGAAATTATTAGGTGGGGCATAAGTGAAGCTATAAACCATTCTCGACGCTGACTATCTGTGAGCTACATGTTAGATTCTCAAATCTGACACTTCAACGTTTGACCTAATTCCAAAGGCATCTCATTGACCCTCATCATGAATTCTTTGAATCCAATTACTGAATTTGAATCAAACTTAGGCTTACTAAACTCCTTGTTTAAATCTACCTTAGTCTCCGCTAGCATCGCAAGAGGATTATCAGAACAATACTTAATATACCAGGTTAGTGCGCAATCCTACAAAGCGGTAACTAATTGTGTCTTCTTTATATTTTCATCAATAATCTGTTGTGTTGTCCAAGCAGCATTCGAAACAAACCAAAACGACTTTTCATCTTCATTCCCTATGCCCTTGAAAATCGGCATCTTCATCGCATTCACCATGTTGAATGGTGGAGGTGGAGGTGGAGGTGTGGGTGAAGGTGTATGCGGTGGAGGTGGGGGTGTAGGTCGAGTGGAAGGATGATTTTCTCAAGGAATCCCCTGAGTGATTAGTTGAACAATTCTTCATGGTGGAGCCTATTTTGCCCCTTCGTCATCACTTAAAGGAGGTCCAATTAATGGACTATAGTTTGGTCTTGATCCTTCGCAATTTCTAAAGAGTCGTCTACTTCGCGTAGCTCCGAACATCAAGGTAATGACATCACCCATTTTTCACATAACAACATTTTAATCCAAGTATTCAATGATCTTAAATACTTACCTCGCGGTCCTTTGAAAAATCATCGCTCCACTTCACTATAGCTGACCGAGGTATCAACTGCAAATTCTGTAACAAATCCTCCCAGAATCCAATCAAGCCAATGATCAACAACCCACACGATCTTGTTTTCAGAAGCTTCTAATCATCACACTAATTATGGAGTCCACACTATAGGACTATCGAGCTTCCACCTTCCTTGACTGTCTGTTAATTTAGCTAACCACTCATACAGTTCAATGGGAAAAGTGCAGAAGAAGATCTTGTGTATCTCTGTATATAGATACATGTTCAACCACTCTTCCTTCGATAGGCGCAGATTCCTATTTTCTTGCGCTGTGAACTCGTGAATCTTCCGATCCAACCACTTTTCAATTTCTTTCTTGGTCGGATTCCAATGATGTGACATCACACATCTCCTTCAAGCAGATCCTAGTCCCAGCAACAGAACCATTTGTTGGCTTAGGGGGTCCTGATCCAGGTTCAAATTTAGTTGCACCAACCAACAAAACCCTACACTACTAGCCCTTTTGGCAACAACCTGCGTAGCGTAGGCTGTAGTCTCACCTGAAGCAGTATGGGGGGATGCAAGAACCAAGTTTCTACATCCAGAGACTAGTGTGATGTCTTCCAGTGCCTTAGATCTTCCTTCACATAGATCGATACACTCTTAGGGCATGTTGCTACAACTCTATTACAACATCCTTGAGACCTTCACGAAGGTCTATGATCAGTCCTTACGGACCCTTAACAATCAATTTGTCTACTTACGTGCATCAGAGAGAAGTCATAAATTAGGGTTCACGCAGATTTACTTAAGTTATTAATAAACATCAGAGAATTCATCAGAGTCTTTCACGACAGTACTTAAACGTGCATTGCATACATTATTAAGATTTATTCAAGAGAAACGTGTAACATTCAGTCAATATTTCATAAATAAATCATTCATCGACAACATATAACATTAACAGAGATAAACAAAAATACTCAGGAATTCTTTAGAAACTGTCTTTATTGATATGCAATTCAAGGTTTACATACTCAAAACTTCCCTCCACACTTAGCTGCAGGGGTCCACGCACTCAACTGCGTACTCTACTTAGGCCTTTACACACTCAGTTGTAGAGCCTTTCTTCTTCTATCTTACCCACTTCTTCTCGCTATCACTCCCAATCTCATCTACTTGTCTCTTCACCAAGACTCACTATTTATAGCCTTTTCATAAAATTCCATGGTCCACAGACCATGGATGAATCTCAAAACCAACTCAAACTTGACATAAAACAAGGGGCTAAACCCCTTTGACTTCTATTCATCTACGCGCTCCGCATCCACAAATCGTGGAGACTTTACATTATTTACAAAAGTTGTACCAAAACTTGGGTTATCTTAACCCAAAAACTGACCCAAGGGACCCTATCCCAACAACTGACTTAACCAGATGATAAATACATGGGGTTGAGAGGACATTCATCGATAAACAATTGAAAACCCTCCTTCTAGTGCCAGAAATGTTGACGGTGTTGGACCCACCAACATTCAGGGGAACTCCCCAGTATGAAGTCCCAACTAGACCTCACACCATTTGGTGTAGGAGTCTCATCTGGTACGATGGCCCAGTTGCCATTCTCTTAGAGAGTTTCCTTAGCTCTTGTTGTTCATCACATGAGAGTGCTATGCTTGTAACTTCAAGAAAGCAAGGAGAGTGTGCCTAGTGAGTGCGTAATGTAACTCTATGTTTGGGCTCTCTTACTATCAAAAGGGGGGAGGTAAAGTGAGCCTCTTGATGAGAGGGAATAGTCCCAACCCAGGAAGAAACACACATGAACAACAAGAAGGGTCTGTCCAGCATCCAATGGAATAGTCCACAGTGGATGTGTAGTCGTGAAAACCAAAGCTCAAGGGAAAACACATACACCATCCAGCAGAATAGTCCACACGGGGGTGATAGTTGTTAACACTAATAAATACACAAAGATGGGCTTTCTAATGTCTAGCGGAGTAGTTCACACGGACGAGACAACAATGACAAACAATACAACACATCTTCAACAATATGAGTACTAAAATAACCGAAGTAGTTCAAATATCTTAGTACAAGATAAGCAAACATGAATTACAAACATTTAAAGAATAGCCTTACAAATGGATATAAAACATGTGTGAAAATGTGCTGGCCTGAGACAGGTATTTGAATTAAGCAAAAGATCCAAGACACATATGTACACCATACATCATTAGTCCTAGTAGTGGAACATTGGAGCCACTCCTCGCTCCTCAAAGAACAGATTACAAACTCTCAAGGCTATGTGGGAGGAGCCAAGATGAAAAACCTTTTGCTCATACAATGAGGAGGTATATATAGCCAAGGGGTTATAACTGACCCTTGTGACTCTTTGAATTCCCTCATGATTGTTTGAGTTCCTATGAATTTTCGACTTTACATGACTCTTCGACTTCATATGTGGGTCTCTTGGACTTCCACTTTACATTAAATTTATTACAAGTATGGCCCATAATAGTGATGTGGTCGAGACTCATGACACTGTTAACATGTACTGGCTGACTGTGGTGTCTGTGTCGAGCTCCTGTGCTACTGAGTGATGATATGCTCTCGATGTAACATGTCATCACCTCTGCATGGCAATGTGTGTGGGTTCTTCGATGGTCTTAGTCTTTGCTTGATGGTGCATGTGAATGTGTCCCTTTCGCTCGCTTGCTCATTGTGCTTCATGTGTTCATTTGACCGAGAGATATTCTTCTAGCATGTGCCTATTTTCCATCCTTTTTTTCGCCATGCCATGTTTCATCAGTGTACATATTCCTGCAATCACTCATGACGAGATGACATCAAATCCAAAAATCTCCTAGTCTATCATGATGCATTGTTTTCCATCTCAATGCAGGTGACCGGGAGAGGGACAAGGCATTGATACCATGGGAACACAACACAGGAGGGGATGCGAGGCTCCGAAGCACTATCGGGAAAAACTATACAGATGTCACTGGGAGCCAAATTTTTGCAATCTAAGACAGTAGTGATAGTTGCGGGGAAAAACCCGGCTGGGAGGAAGAACTATGCAATTTATGAGAGGAAGGCTAGGCAGGGTGTCAAGGAGCTGTTAGGACAATTTGAAAATTTTTCCAAGGGAGCAGTGGGCAGGTCATCCAGCTAGGATCTGCTCAATTTCTTTTAGGAAGATAGTGTGGGCAGCAGGAGGCACTCGTAGAAAAATCTGTGCAGTTTTCCATATGAGCACAAAGTCAAGTTGCGGGAGTTGCTGGTTAAAACTACACAATCCTAAGAGGCAGTCTGGGCCCAGACAGTTCTACGCAGTTTTTGAGCTGGTTGTAGAGTGGGGAAGAAGGGCATGGTAGGAAAACTCTACACAATTCCTAGGTTGGTTGTAGAGTGAGAAGGAAGGGAAGGATAGGACAACTTTATGCAATTCCTAAGTTGGTCGCAGAGCAGGTAAGATGGGAAGGGTAGGACATCTCTGCGTAATTTTGGAGCTTAGTACAGTCCATGGTCACAACTCAAGTTCTTTCTCTAGTTGACCATTAGGAGGCTTGATGAGAGGTCTTGTAGGAAGCACAAAGTGGATCAGCTTCTGGGACAACTTCTGTGCAGTTCTAGCAGTTATTCAACTGGCTCATTTCCAAAATTACATAGAGCAGGCTACCCGGTGGACAACCTCAAGCTCTCACAGTTCTGGGCAATAGTGCAAGGTCACTCAGATTGGGTTCGATTGATGGAGGGTTGTCCGGTCGACAGATTTTTAGGAAATTCTACTAAGTGTGAAAGTAAGCATACTCATGTAGACACGACAATGTGATCACACACTTAGCACGACTTGACGACAAGACACCTCAAACCAACAAGACAACATGTGCTCAGTGAGACTGACTCGAAGGTTGAGAGCGACAAGTGCGATAGTTGAAATATGTCTTTGAACAACCGTGACGACACTTGTGCAGCAACATTTACAACTTAGTGTGTGAGTGTGACCGATGTTTACAAAATGAAAATAATTCGTACACATAAAGACAAACCTTGAAAATGCTGGAATAAACTTGCAGGTATGACATAGCGACCAACATTCCAAAAGATGACCGATGATCGATCAAGCGAAGAGGGTGTGAAAACTCAATAAGAGCTCATGGGATGAGCCCAAGTGTTTACGACCATCAAAGGAATAAACCAAGGAAGGCTCTAAAATTTGGATGTAGGCAAAAATCTTTGAGGGTGTTGCAGCCGCTACAACAATTTGGTAGCCTGGTGTATGCAATTGTTTTCACTAGACTAGACATTGCACATGCAGTGAGAGTATTGAGCAAGCTTATGTTGAAACCAGGGAAGGAGAATTAGACATCAGTGAAGAAAATTTTCAGGTATTTGCATGGCACTAGTGATTATGGTTTGTGCTACCAAGGAAGACTAGGATTGGACAGAGTTTTGGACATTAGTGGCTTTTTTTATGCAGATTGGGTTGGAGATTTGGATCAAAGAAGATCTACAAGTGGGTATGTGTTTAACATATTTGGAGGAGTAGTCAGTTGGATGAATAAGAGGTAGTCTATAGTGGCACTTTCAACCACAGAGGTTGAATACATGTCAACCACTCATGCAAGCAAGGAAGAATTTTGGTTGCAGAGATTGTTTTCAAGTATGGGGTTGGTGCAATGAGCTGTAAGGATAGATTGTGATAGCCAAAATATAATTTTCCTGGCTAAGAACCCTGCATATCATTCAAGGACACAGCACATTGATGTTCAATATCACTTTGTGAGGGATTTGGTTGAGGACAAGAATGTATTGCTAGTAAAGGTGGAATCTTTGAAGAATGTTACAGATGCATTGACGAAGTCTATGAGCACTGAGAAGTTTTCTTGGTGTAGAGAAACAATGGGCCTTGTAGGCCTAGACCAATGAAAAAAAATTATGTGACCCCCTGTGTGGAAAGAAAAAAACAAGTGGGAGAATGTTGGATATGTGTTATATTCTTTCCACGACTAGCTACATGCATTTTATGTTATGCCGATCGCAGTAAGGGGGTCACGGGGGAGGGTGCGATAGCCCCCCATGTCGAGGGTTTTTCAGGGGGACAACATCCCCCATGCATGGTGTCTAGGGAAACACCCCGGGATTTTTTTTTATGTGGGCCCTAGGTTGGGGGGTGGACCCTAAGATGGTGATCAAACCTACCCATGGTTTTGTGCACGCGTTTTGCACATGGTTTTGGTCATGATCGTTTTCTTCCCATGGTATTTTGTAGATCCGATCAAGGGAACTACAATTATGTTCTAATATAGGGTTAATGGATTTGGGCTTATGAATGCTTCGACATATATATGTATGTATTGTAACATTGAAAGGAATATATTGAAAAATAAATCTGGTAGTCCTGGTTTTGGGATCCAGGGGAAAATATTTGTGTATATTTGTTGTTTGTTCTTGCCATTGTTTATTTTTCTATTTTAAGAATTTGTTTGTAGGTAATTTTTGTACAAGTAAAACCTATAGACAGGTCTAAACTATACCCTTCAAGTGGTACTGTCATGCGAAATAATGATGGAACAAAGTGGGGACAAAGGGAAGGCTGCAAGCCACATGCCATGGTACAAGGGTAGCTATGATGAGGAAATCCCACACCTTGGGTATATGAATGTAGGAGAGAGATATCGAAGGTACATGAGTTACCCTGACCTTTTTTTCTACCCTTCTTCATTTTCCTTTTTCCTTTTATTGATTTTTCTTCCTTTTATTGCTTGTGGCTCAAAGGGATGAGAGCATGATGTGTAAGATATAGTAGTGATCACCCCTTTAAGGTGGGGTAGTTCATCTCCCACCAGGGTTTGGGACATTCATGGGTTATTTAATGATTCAAGGGGCACTAATAGGGTCTCTAGGAACCAGGGTGATGGTCATAATGATAGAGGGTAGAACTCAAGCTTGGCTTTTGCCCACATGCTAAATTTTATTATCCCAACCTTCTTTTTCATTTTGTAGTACAATTCCTATTGTATGTGGTCATATTATGATTTTATCATTCTTTTTAGCTGCATCAACCTTCGAGGAATCATTCCATGCTCAACGCAAGGTGTAGACAAGGGAAGGGGGAGGCTAAGACCTTATGGACCCAATGGACAAATGTGGACCTAGATAGGGAAATGTGAAAAGGACTTGTAGTGAGTGAAGGGGAGTGAGATATATGGTATCGAGAAGTAGGACCATGCAACCAAAATCAGGAGTTCCCATGTACTACCACTCATAAAGATAATAGACAATATAGGAGATCCCACATGGTTAGTATAGAGGATTAACCCCCCAGTTGAGGTAAGGGATCAAGAGTATAGTTAAATAACTTCCCCTTCCAATTTTCCCAATAATCCATCCCTAAGTGTGCCCAAGAAAAAAAACATAAACACCCAATTACATAATGAAAAATTATACCTTTTCTATTGGATGGACCACCTTCAAATATATGAGCATGAAAAATAAGTGAGGGTACACAATGGTTGGCTCAAGTGGTGTAGAAAAGTAGCACATCAAAGCTATCAGGTAGATGTCTCAAGGGGTTGTTGGTTGTCAGTTGGTGGTGGGTAACATCTAGCTCCAAATGGGACATGAGCTCTCAGTAAAGTGTGCAAACCACGTACTTGAATGGGGAGGTCAAGAGAGTACCAAAAATCTCTTGGGACTGTGGACATGTTACCTGCACATCACAGACAAGAAAACAAAGGAAGCATGTGTCTAAGGAGTAATTTGATCCCCCATGATTTCATTAGATAATAAAATCAAAGAGGAAACAAAATCTACTCTAAAAAGCAAGTTTATTCCAAATGCATCTAATCTAGCATGTGAACATAATATGATATTAAATTCTAATGAAAAATAAATATGCAATGCATCCTACTCTAACATGCATATGATACAATTTCAAGTGCCAAGGAAAGGGATGATACGACTAACTTTGACCAGGTCTAGCCAAAGTTTTTCATTAAGTATAGCAATATAGTACTATCCCTTACCAACCTTACCATGAATTGTGACACCCATAGAGTTATTTTCTACCAACACTAAATCCCCAACCTTAAATTCTTTCCTATGCTTTTGCACCCTCTTCTTCTTTTGGTTATGGTCTTTTGTGTCATGTATTTTAAGGATGTGGATGTCTTGGGAAGGAAGAACAGGAGTAGGGTCCTTAGTTTCAAGGATATTATAATATGGGATTAGGTATATCGATAACCACAACATCCATGAGAAATGATATGTCCTTATTCATGGCCAATGATACCTTAAGAAATTTAATGATTCCTTCAACATTGACAAATCTAGAATCAAATCTACATACATTATTATACTTGCAAGTAATGTTTAGATTGAGTTGCTTCAAGACTTTCAATGGTATAATATTCGTGAAAGCCCCAAAATATGACATGAAGTTATGGGGGAGAAGGTCATTGAATGCTAATCTGAGAAAGAATGGCTCATGACTAGGATTAGTATTAGTGAGGTGAATGTTTTTCAACATGATAGGTGGTTCTTCTTCCTCAAGTCCTAAAGCTCTCTTCACTCGCTATATTTGGGATGGGATCTTCACAATATTCTTAATAGGAACCTAAATAGTCATCTTCCTACTATAGCACCCACATCAATGTCTAGCTTAATTTCCTTATATTTGGGTTTATGCTTGGGTTCCCCTTTAGGAGGATCCTTCTTGGTAGTATCTTTCCTTGGGGTTTCCTTAGGAGGAGGTTCCTTTCCCTTTGATGCATTGGAACTTGAGGATGGTTCTTTATCAATTTTCCTAGAATATTAGACCCCTTTGAATCTTCCACTATCATCAAAATTCAATATATGCTCATCCTTTTCCTCTTTGATTTTTACTTCACTAATTATAGGATGTGTATATGTACAACCTAACATGATGTTGAAGACTTTGATCTCACCAACTACATTCATTTTCTCACCACCCTCCTCATCTTCAATTTCCTCACCAACACTATCCATTTGCTCATTCTTGGAAAATGATTCACCATGTCCCACAACATTGGTTGGGGATAAGGTATTGGGAACATGGTGTGTACCTTTCTTTCCTTCTTCATTTGGTTTGCTAACAAAGGGCTTATTATTTGGAGAAAAATTTGATTTTTGGGCCTTTTCAAGAGTGATGAACTTATTCATATATATCATGTCCCTAGAATTAAGGTCCTCAGATAATTTATCAATTTTCTTAAGGGCCATGACTAGGGTTTCTATGAATTTATACTTAGGTTTGTTCTTTTTCGTTTCAACCTTACCCCTAGGCAGATCAAACATTTCAATTTTAATAGAATTTATATTTTGTTTGACCTCAGTTACTATCTCCTTTGCTTGAGTGAGTGTCTTAGGTTTTATTATCCTAAGTTGATATGCCAAGTTCCCCCTAATAAACTTAATGAACTTGTCTAATATTTAAACATCGGTGGGCTTAAGGTGATCAAGGATGTCTCTGAAAATCCTATCAAACATTTAGATAAACTCCCTAACACTTTCATTTTCTTTCTTAGCCATGTGGTAAAACATTTCAAGGTTAAAATCTCCATTAGCATTAGATGCCCATCTTTTCATAAAAAAATCTTCAAATTTTTCAAATTCATCAATGTTGGTTTGAGGGAAACTAAGACACAATTCCCTTACATTTCCATATAAGGTTAAAGAAAATAACATCATCACAAGACTTTCATCACCAATACCTCAAGGGCCTATTGCCCAAAATAATTCATCTACAAGGGTTTCAACTTTTTGATCAATAGGCCCTTTGAACTTAGGTAACCATTCATGATATATCTCTAGCAGAGGATCAAGGTTGTCACTTAATTTCAAAGGTTTGAAAGAAGTAAGATATCGTTTGGTCTTAGGGGAAATAGGTTAGTTTTGATTTTGATTAGTGTTGGTATTCATGTTGATATTGGTGTTATAGACTTCCTCAAATTCGAGGAGTAGATTATTTCTAATAGGTGATGGAGTTCTCTCCCCTATTTTTGTAGTGGTCTTAGTTCTAGGAGGAATTGCGTGTTCAATTTCTTCACCTTTAAGCAAGCCAAGGGTTTTAAGAAGTGGAGTCACCAGAAGAGGATCTATATTGTCGCGGTATAAATCACCTCTTCAAATATTAGACCAAGGAGGCAGACCTGCTTCCTCCGTGGCAATGAAGCCAAAAATGTTGTTGCATAAAGTAGCGGGCCTTGTAAAGAGGGAAAATGTAGGGGACACAAAAACACTTCGGATAGAGGCCCACTGTCACCACAGCCTAAGTCCCCTACACTTCTCATATTTTCACTGATGGGAGGAGTCCCATTATTACTCACTTTGTGATATATGTGTGTCTATGATAGGTTTGAAGTGAGGTAAGGTGGCTCATTCAATGGAAGGGTTCAACAAAGGTATGAGCTTTGGGAGAAGCTAGTAATACCTTCCACAAAAAACCCCTTTCAAAGTGTTGAAATTTGTAACTAGGTTTGGTATTCATAATATTCTTTTTAATATTGATTCTATGCATTTGATGTAAAGAGAAAATAAAATTTATTATTGTTCTTTTATAGCATGGGTTTCATGTTAAAGGTAAATTTATTTATAGGTCAAGCACCCATTATGTGCTTCTAGGGTTTGTTATAGAGTCAAGAAGTCATTAGATTCATTGTAATATGTAAAATACCCCATTGGGCATCTTGTAACAAGTCAAAAGATTTTTTTTGAGTCAAAATTGTGTCAAAAGACCCTCCAAGGTCAAGTTGTCCAACAAGAGAACAAGTCGGCCTCATATTTAAGTGCATTCAACCTCATTTGTAGAACACATTCAAGACATTCGATCAAGCAAGAGAAGAAGTTTGATCATAAGGAAAAGAAGTCAAAAGGGAAAGCGAAGTTCAAGGAAGAAGTTGGAATCAATTTTTTTGGTCTCTCTCTCTATCTCACATGTGTGAAGGAGAACTAGGGATTATGAAGCTGCAAGGTTGAAGTTATGAAGCTACTAGGTCAAAATTGCTAGGTCGAAGTATTGAAGCTGCAAGATCGAAGTTGTGAAGTTGCTAGGTCAAAATTGTGAAGTTGCTAAAGTTGAAGTTGCAGGAGAAGTTTCTAATTCGAAGTTGTAGGAAATGTTGTTAGGTCGAAGTTGAAGGAGAAGTTGGGGGTCCATGTTGTAGAAGTAGTTGAGGGTCAAAATTGCAGTAGTATCTAGAAAGGTCAAAATTGCAGTAGTAGCTAGAAAGGTCAAAAATTTGTTGTTGGAATTTATTTTGACTTTGAAGGAAATCTCATCAAGAAGGAAGGTTGACTTGGTCTTTGAGTGGTCTCTTCCTTGGGTCTAAAGTCTTGGAATTCGTCATTTCAATATTCTATAAGAAGAGAAGAATTACTTGTGGGTTTTCCTCTCTAGGAGAGGTTTTTTCCCTAGCTAGTCGCATATATCCTATGTCCATTTGTCTCATTTAACTTAATAGTTTGGTAATTGTTTGATGATAGGAACACTATAATAATCAAGAGAAGAAATAATTTAATTATAAATAATACAAGTTGAAGTAAAGAACATCACAAGAAGTTATCAAAGTAAAGAGAAATCACCCTAATCTAGCTTCCCTGTATTTCTCAACATGGTATCAGAGCTAAGGTGACAAGAAGAAGTAACTTGAAGGTCACTCAATTCAAGAAGAAGAAATAAGGGCCAAATACAAGAAGAAGAGCATCAAGGAGGAATAGTGATCACATCACAAAGACCATATCATCTTGAAGAAGAAATCTTGGAAGAAGAAATGAATACCTCAAGGACCCTACTCCATATCAAAGAAAGAAGGACTCTACACACTTGAAGTATTCTTGGAAGCCTCCACATTCTACATCATCAACCAAAGGAAGCAAGAAGAGAACTTCATCATAATCCAAGGAAACAAATTGATCTCCCTCGTAATGAAGAAGTAGCATTCCTAGTCAAAGTGATCCTCATTTGAAAAGTAAGTACTTTATATTTGTTAAATTGGCAACTAGGGCCAAACTCCATGTGGGTCGGTTTATTTATGGAAGCTGATACTTTTATTGGATTCCTCTCGTCGAGAGGTGTAGGATTGATCCAAAGATCATCCGATTCCGATAAGTATTTATGGAGATATGAATTTATTTTGTTTATGTAATTATTATCAAGCCGACCAGCTCTTATGTAGGCTCTAGAAGCCCAACCGACGTGTCTATTCATCATCCTCGTTGTGGTATAAATAGATGAGGATTTGATATCATTTACACACAACTCTTGAGTGATCTCCTCCTCTCCACGTCTTGGGTTTTGGGAGGAGGAGTGAGACATCAAGAGAAACACACGCTGGCCCAAAGATGATGCCCTACCAATGCATGATGATGCCCTAAATGGAGAACGCAGTCATGAACTAATTCGTTGTTTTAAGCAGCCCTAAAATGAAGTCAATTGATGCCCTAATCGCTGCTATGCCCTAGCCAGCCGCAGGCTTATGAGGATGCAAACAAACCTTATACGTTGGACCTTATACGCTGTCAATGGAGACTCCTATACACAGCATGCCATATACACAGCCATACATATACATACATGTAGCATTATGCTCACCAGATAATATTCGCATAGATGCAGATATGTATACATGCAAACTTGGAAACATGTATTTAGTTGTCATGTATCACTACAATGCGCAGACCCTAATATGCATATACGATGTCATACGCAGGTATAGAGCCGCGGGCATATATATATTCGCACTACATGGAGGTATCATAGAGAGGAGTCGTTGTAATATTAACACACAGTCAATGAAGGTCATGGCATATATATGCTCTCATATACGCTGGTCATAACTCTAATGCACATATCATGGCATATGTATGCTCTCATATACAATGGAAAATTAACGCAGCAAAATATATTATAAAGGTTTAACATATGCATGACAGGAGGACGCAGTCTCGACATATCTAGAAATGAAGCGACACAATCTCGGATACTCCTGATTTGTTTGGAGAGCAGTTATTGGATGAATTTTTGTCCACTATAATAATCAGTCAAGGGAATGAAGCTGCATGCAAGATAGTGAAGCCACAGTCAGGTTGTCAAAGCCGCAGTAAGGGTAACGATGTCATAACACAGTCATGGAAAGTATGCATAATATATACGCTGTCTAACATATCCTCTGTCATAAGAAAATTCTCTATACATGATGTATGTGTAACGTACTGATATAAGCTTCAGAAGCATGGATACTATACATGATATACACAGACATAAAGACAGTTGTCAAAGGTAACTGATATTTGCATCATGGATAGCACAATGTTGCATGAACCATGGACAGCATCATGATGAATGTAGGCATGGGCAGCATGAAGCTTGATATGATGCATAGGCAGCATGGGCAGCATGAAGCTTGATATGATGCATGGGCAGCATGGGCAGCATGAAGCATGATGAGATCATGGGTAGCATGGGCAGCATGAAGCATGATGATGGATAAGATCATGGACATGGGCAGCATGATGATAATCATGATTAGTATAGCATGGTGCAGTGTGCAGTGGTGCAACTATAAGACCAAATGCAACACGACGATAGGTGAAGGAGTCACCTTGAGAATCAGTTGAAGCAGAATGTCTTCAACTGATCTCATCGTTATACGAAATGATCTATGCTAGATCTAGATAAGTCAAAGTGTTGACTTCTGTTGTAAATGTACTATCTCTCTCTCTCTCTCTCTCTCTCTCTGCTAAACTTTGAAGAACATAAAAGAAGAATTGATCAAGGATTTCCCCACACATTGTGGGGTTTGTCCCTGGCTTGCGCCACATCTTTTGTCCTCTTGTCTTAGCTTGTCTTCTGCATTTTATATTTATGTTCTATCTACAGTTTATCGTAATGTTGATGTGATTGCTCACTGTGAAAATTTAAATAAATTGCTCTAGCATAGAACATACCTAAAATTAACATGGTAGCAAAGCTGAGGTGAAGACAATGCCCAAGCAAGAGTGAAAGAGCAATCACCGAAGACAGTTGGGACAAGATAGAAGGATCAGTGGGTTCCTCATAATTCACCTAGGGTGAAGTCAAAGCAGAGAATGTTATCAGAATGGCGTAGCGAAAGATTCTGATGGTCCATCTTAAGATCACTTCATTGGGAAGTTTGGATCTAAGGGTGGAAGAAAAGGCGGAGGCCTTGTTGAAATAAGTTCGGCCGTTATACGAAGGAGTGTCTGAATGGCAGAGACACATATCTTGATGAAGATAACAATCATTCCTGGGACATCTTCAATGATCAAAAGAATGACTGGTAATGCAGGTCATCAAGGAAATGGTCGACTCTTCAACGAAAGCAAGGAACCCCAAAATCTCTTTTATGTACCTGATCGAACCTGATGTCCATCTCGAAAATGGAAGTCAAAGGTTACAGGGTGGCACTTATCGATGGAAAGGTACGTGTTTGAAAATAGATCTTTTAAGGATGTTTTTGAGTTCAGGGTTGTATCAAGCTGCAGGAAGTCCACTGGGGACCATGTCCATTGACTCAGCTCCGGAGGTCTGTGAGTCAGATGGTGACTAGGATGCCTGAATTCAAAAAAAAAAAAAAGAAGCATGAACGAAGATGTCTAAAATGTACCGAAGGAAAATATTATAAGGGGACCATTCCCCTCATGCAGCAGGTTCACAGGTTTGGAACAACCTAAGGAGTTTGAGAATCATGATCAAGGAATCTCATGTATATAGGTGGAAGAAAGCCCTCTATGGCTTGAAGAAAAACACCTCGGGCATAGTATGAGAGTATTGATAGTTGTCTAATGCATCACTAGGAGTGAAACCAATCCAAACCACTTCTCAAAGGTTGTGGATGATAAACCTCTCGTACCGGCACCTATGTCTGATAGGTGCAGACCCTCTCATTTATAGGAGATAGAGGGAGTTGGATTTTGAATGTGGGAAGATAAGCTGCAAGCTTGTGACTGCCTCAAGGATCTTAACTTTTAGAAGTTGTATGGTAATGATGTCGGACCAGATTTGGGAAATGCCTCTGAGTTTCATAAACTCATTTGTGTCAGTGTTTTTGGAGAACCTCTGTCCAGACATCTGCGTTGCAGTTAGCATGGTGAGCTCATATTTGGTTGAGCCTCACTAGATTGGTGCCAAGAATCTTCTAAGATATATTTAGGGCACAATCTCTCATGAATTAAGATACACTGCCAGAAATATGAAACCACATGATTATTCGAATGATGAGTGGGCAGGAAGTATGGAGGATCACTAGAGCACTTCTCAGTGCTGTTTCTTTTTGCAATTTGCCTCGATATCCTGGACGAGCAAGAAGTAGAATTCGGTGACTCTGAGCACCACCAAGGCAGAGTACATTGTTGATAGTATGGCCTTCTGTGAGGAAGTCTGGTTGTTGAAGCTCTTCAATGAGTTGTTTGTACACATGGTTAATACCACTGTGATTCTCTATGACAACTAGAGGTGGGATTCGATTATTGAGGAATCTCGTATTTGACAATTGCTCCAGCAGATAGACATCAAATACTGCCTTATCTGGGATATGGTAATTCGATGATCAAGGAGGCTCCATCGAACTGAGATGATGTATAGGACATAGCCCCGAGGAAAGATCAAATTTTTTATTTTCCCGAACGACTTGGAGTCATCAAGAGACCTTTGTAAAAGGGTCCTGCATGTTGCATACATTGAGCTTTGGGAGCTCTGTGGGGCTTACAGTTCTACTGGAGCAACATACGACCACAGGGTGACTCACCCTCCCCTGGTGGTGCACACTGGAACAAGATGATTCGCTCTCTTGTGGGACAAGATGATTCGCTCTCTTGTGTAGCAGGATTATTAGTTCTCCTGTGAGGCCTGTATTGATGTGTTCTCCATGGCGATTGTAGCAGGATTGATGTTTTCTCCTGTGAGGATAGGATTGATTAAGTTCTCCTGTCGAGGCATCCTACCCATGCAGTCTGGGACTCATGGGAAGTACCTCTCATCTGATCAATGAGCAGAGAAATGAAGTTAGGGACCATAGTAGTACCGATGGACTCATCGTTGTATCTACCGTACTCCCTATGCTAGGATGACCTCCATTGATCTGGGATCAATAATACTGGAATGGGACCAGTGGTAGGAGTTGTACATACTATGACGCTGACTTCGGGTCGGCTGAGACTAGTCTGGGACCAGTGGTACATACTCCGAGACTGACTTCGTGTCAGTGCAGGACTGGTGTGGGACCAGTGAGATTCGTACATACTATGATGCTGACTTCGGGTCAGTTGAGACTGGTCTGGGACCAGTAGTACACTCTCTGAGCCTATGATACTGGTCTGGGACCAGTGGTAGGAGTTGTACATGCTATGACGCTGACTTCGGGTCGGCTGAGACTGGTCTGGGACCAGTGGTACATACTCCGAGACTGACTTCGTGTCAGTACAGTACTGGTCTAGGACAAGTGAGAGTGGTACATTCTATGACGCTGACTTCGGGTCCGCTGAGACTAGTCTGGGACCAGTGGTACCTCTCTGAAACTGCGATACTGGTCTGGGACCAGTAGTAGGAGTGGTACCTACTATGATGCTAACTTTGGGTCAGTTGAGACTGGTCTGGGACCAGTGGTACGCAGTCTAAGTCTGACTTCGGGTCAGTGGAGAATGGTATGAGACATTCTCGATCAATTCTTCTTCTTCATATTTCAACAGAGCAGAGCTATCAGAGCCAGCAGCGCTGAGCTGAGCTGAGCAGAGCAGAGCTAGCAGAGCCAGCAGCGCTGAGCAGAGCAGAGCAGAGCCAACAGAGTAGGGCAAGGCCAGCAGAGCTGAGCAGAGCCAGCAGAGCTAGGCAGAGTAGTGCAAGGCACTAATTGCAGAGATAGTGCAGTCGTACATATGGATCAGCGGATGGGGTTCTCCCTAGTTGAGAGAGAGTGTTAAATTGGAAACTAGGGCCAAACTCCATGTGGGTCAGTTTATTTATGGCAGCTGATATTTTTATCAGATCCCTCTCGTCGAGAGGTGTAGGATTGATCCAAAGATCATCTGATTCTGATAAGTATGTATGGAGATATGAATTTCTTTTATTTATGTAATTATTATCAAGCCGACCAGCTCTTATGTAGGCTCTAGAAGCCTAACCGACGTGTCTATTCATCATCCTCGTTGTGGTATAAATAGATGAGGATTTGATATCATTTACACACAACTCTTGAGTGATCTCCTCCTCTCCATGTCTTGGGTTTCGTGAGGAGGAGTGAGACATCAAGAGAAACACACACTGGCCCAAAGATGATGCCCTACCAATGCATGATGATGCCCTAAATGGAGAACGCGGTCATGAACTAATTCGTTGTTTTAAGCAGCCCTAAATCGAAGTCAATTGATGCCCTAATCGCTGTTATGCCCTAGCCAATCGCAGGCTTATGAGGATGCAAACAAACATTATACGTTGGACCTTATACACTGTCAATGGAGACTCCTATACACAGCATGCCATATACACAGCCATACATATACATACACGTAGCATTACGCTCACCAGATAATATTCGCATAGATGCAGATATGTATACACGCAGACTTGGAAACATGTATTTAGTTGTCATGTATCACTGCAATGCGCAGGCCCTAATACGCATATACGCTGTCATACGCAGGTATAGAGCCGCAGGCATATATATATTCGCACTGCATGGAGGTCTCATAGAGAGGAGCCGTTGTAATATTAACACGCAGTCAATGAAGGTCATGGCATATATATGCTCTCATATACGCTGGTCATAACTCTAATGCACAGATCATGGCATATATATGCTCTCATATACGATGGAAAATTAACGCAACAAAATATATTATAAAGGTTTAACATATGCATGACAGGAGGACGCAGTCTCGGCATATCTGGAAATGAAGCGACACAGTCTCGGATACTCCTGATTTGTTTGGAGAGCAGTTATTGGATGAATGTCTGTCCACTATAATAATCAGTCAAGGGAATGAAGCTGCAGGCAAGATAGTGAAGCCACAGTCAGGTTGTCAAAGCCGCAGTAAGGGTAACGATGTCATAACACAGTCATGGAAAGTATGCATAATATATACGCTGTCTAACATATCCTCTGTCATAAGAAAATTCTCTATACATGATGTATGTGTAACGTACTGATATAAGCTTCAGAAGCATGGATACTATACATGATATACGCAGACATAAAGACAGTTGTCAAAGGTAAATGATATTTGCATCATGGATAGCACAATGTTGCATGAACCATGGACAACATCATGATGAATGTAGGCATGGGCAACATGAAGCTTGATATGATGCATAGGCAGCATGGGCAGCATGAAGCTTGATATGATGCATGGGTAGCATGGGCAGCGTGAAGCATGATGAGATCATGGGTAGCATGGGCAGCATGAAGCATGATGATGGATAGGATCATGGACATGGGCAGCATGATGATAATCATGATTAGTATAGCATGGTGCTGTGTGTAGTGGTGCAACTATAAGACAAAATTCAGCACGACGATAGTTGAAGGAGTCACCTTGAGAATCAGTTGAAGCAGAATGTCTTCAACTGATCTCATCATTATACGAAATGATCTATGCTAAATCTAGATAACTCAAAGTGTTGACTTCTGTTGTAAATGTACTCTCTCTCTCTCTCTCTCTCTGCTGAACTTTGAAGAACATAAAAGAAGAATTGTTCAAGGGTTTCCCCACACATTGTGGGGTTTGTCCCTGGCTTGCGCCACATCTTGTGTCCTCTTGTCTTGGCTTGTCTTCTGCGTTTTATATTTATGTTCTATCTACAGTTTATCGTAATGTTGATGTGATTGCTCACTGTGAAAATTTAAATAAATTGCTCTAGCATAGAACATACCTAAAATTAACAATATTTATGTCTCAATCTACAAATAAATTGACTACCTTATGCAAGGATAAAAATAAACTTTTTGGGACATGAAACTACCTTGCATGGAAGAAGATAATGGATTTGATCCTCATATAAAATGAAGAATATGTCAAGGTTTCAATCTCCAAACCTCCACAAGATAAATATTAAGTACTATCAAAGTATATGAAAGGAGAAGTAAGGGCTTAAAGGATCTACATTGAATAGAACAAGGATTCTCTCATTCCCTATGTAGCAAAATTGAATACATCAAAAGAAATCTATGACATGTTGGTGGAGTTGTCCTCTGTAAGTACCACGGGGGAAATAATATATTTAAGAACCGAACTATACAAGATGAAACTATCAAAATAAGAAGGGGTAGCCTCATATTTAATGAAGGTATCTCAAATAAGAGATCAACTACAAGAGCTAGGAGACACAATGTCAAATCCAGACATTACCACTCTTCTACTCAATGCACTACCTGATGAATGGGAAAACTTTGTATCGAGTATATATGGAAAGAAGGAAGCTACATCATTTAGTGATCTATGGAATTATGTCATATTAAAGAAACTATATTAAAAGGAAAAAAATGATGTTGGATCAAATGAAAAAACACAAGCATCTGCAGCTATGACAAGGAGGAAAGTGATGTTTAGAAAATTCGAGCCTCGAAAGAAATTTTAAAAGAAAATTAGCATGTCTAAAATTCAATCTATGAATGTAATGAATATGGTAACTTCAAGAGGAATTGTCCTAAACTCAATAATGGAAACAAGAAAAGAAATGAAATAAGTGAAGCCCATGTGACCAAAGAAGTAGAAGAACTGGAAGAGAAGAAGTCAAAGAAGGAAGAAGTGAAATACCTCTACTATTGAAGGTCTCACATACATTAAGTTCATTTTAAGTTTATAAAAGAAGGTAAGTCATGGTAGGATTCATTATAGTCATAATAACATACATTATAGAATTACTGAAATTACATCATACTAGAAGCATGAAACAATAACCAAAGTAGCTATTTGAATGGTTAAAACAAGTAATCTAGCAAGATTGGAATATAAGATCTCATCACACCTCATCGTCATTAGAATGGAACATTTGCATAAAAGGATCATCAAGATCCTCCATCAGGAATATTTATTGAAATAATTCACCTCTATTTAGAAGAATCAAGTGTTAGATAGACAATTTACATTCCACCTAGTGTGGGATCCACAATTTAGAAGGATGAAGATATGTTGACAAAGAAGTGCAGTATGACAATTTAGTTGAAATATTTTCATCTTCAAGTAGGGAAAGGGAAGTTATTGAAGGAAGCATAGATGATCACATGAACAGGTATGCATATATTCATTAAATTTTATAGATCGATAAAGTCAAGTAATCCTTTGATTGTGGATAGGATGGTTAGAATGGTTTATCTCATGAGCATGTTTAAAAGAAGAAAGAAATATCCCACATAAAAAGTACATAAAGGCATAAATGCAACATGACTTGAATTATTCTAAATGATGATATGATGGAATCAACATTATACAACCTCATGAAGAATATGAGGTGGCTGGAAATCATTGTTCCTATGCGGATGGAATGATGTATGGAAATATCAAGGAATCAGTATGTGAAGAAATTGGAAGGAGTGTTCATAAAGTTAGCCACTTAGATGAGATGATTAATCAACATCTGACAAAATTTAGAAGATTAGCTATGATATCTCCATGGGGAAGCTATGAAGACCTTGATAAGTATAAAGGAGAAGGAAAACTTTGATAATAAATGCCTTGGTGATGGGTTTAGATAACATGCAATATGTTGCAGAAGCAGTTGATATGATGAAGGGTCATCATTAAGATGTAATTTTGATTTAATGATTCACTTTTGGAAACAAGGCTACTAAAATAAGGTTGTATAAATCCACCTACAACTATTATGAATAGACTTGGATGGAAAAATTTGGAAGGAGAATGACTTGGAAAGAGATAGTAGTGTGGAGGATAACCATATGATGACGAAGAAGGTAACTTCCTGATGAAAAGAAGATTGCATGACTAGCATTATCTAGTTTAACACTATGAAGAGGAAAATGAAAGTGATGTAGAAAATGGTTTAAGCCCTACGAAGAAGTTCGCTCCATGATGAAGAAGTTGAAGTGCATCCATGACATGATGATACAAAAAGGAGGAGCCATACAAGCAGCTAATAGTATCATGATCTCGACCAAAGAGCCAGATAGTTGTTGTTGAAAAACAAGTCCTTAGTTAAGAGGAAGATTAAGTATATTCCTTTTATAGGAATGAGTAGATCATCCCTAGTTGAGAGGGAGAGATAGACACATAATTTTTGTCTCCACATTATGAATAAATAATGGAGGATTGGGTAATAATATAAGATAAATACCAATACTCTTTAAGCATGAGGTAGGGCATCCAATAGGTAAGAGTAGTCGAAGAGGAAATTCCTTGAGGACATGTAAATCCAAGACAGAAGTGGTCCTAAAAGGACATCCCTTGTGAACATACAAATGGGGTATGTGCCTTGAGACAAAATGATGAAGGTGTTTATAAATCATTGTCTCCCCAACATTTTTCTCTAATCTAGTGGAGAGATAGAGTTGTTCGGCAAGGCCTCGTTATATGACAATGTTGGTTGATATGATGAGATGCACTGATATAAGATAAATAGATAAGCTTACGAGAATTATTCAGTATGAGAATGTCCAAGTACCTTCTATGTATTATGAATACCTCCCTAGTTAAGAGGGAGTGTTGAAATTTGTAACTAGGTTCGATCTTCATAATATTCTATGTACTATTGATTTTATGTATTTGATGTAAAGAGAAAAGAAAAAATTATTATTGTTATTTTATAGCATGGGTTTCATTCTCAAGGTTAATTTATTTATAGGTCAAGCACCCATTGTGTGCTTCTAGGGTTTTTCATAGAGTCAAGAAGTCACTAGAGTCATTGTCATATGTAAAATACCCCATTAGGCATCTTGTAACAAGTCAAAATAGTTTATTTGAGTCAAAAATGTGTCAAAAAGACCTCCAAGATCAATTCGACCTACAAGAGAACAAGTCGGCCTCATGAAGGCAATTCGTACCCCTTGAAATCCTATATATAATTCCATTTGACCTCATTTGAAGAACACATTCAAGGCATTCAATCAGGTAACGGAAGAAGTTCGATCATAAGGAAAATAAGTCAAAAGGGAAAGTGAAGTTCAAGGAAGAAGTTGGAATTGAAGTTTTTGGTCTCTCTCTCTATATATCTCACATGTGTGAAGGATAACTAGGGTTTTTGAAGTTGCAAGGTTGAATTTATTAAGTTGCTAGGTCAAAATCACTAGAAGCTCCTAGGGACAAGTCTTGAAGTTGCAAGATCGAAGTTGTGAAGTTTTTAGGTCGAAATTGTGAATCTGCTAAAGTTGAATTTGCAAAGGAAGTTTCTAAGTCGAAGTTGTAGAAGAAGCTTTGTTACACAACATTTTGCCACTATCCTTGTACTCCCTGTTCCACGATCTTGGAGTACCTCTACAGTGAACCCTATATTCTTTTCCATCATGAAGAAAATCCCATCTTGTCCCTCTTCATGAGTGGAACGATTTGCAAAGATTAAAACTAGGACTAGCGTCATATGAAACTACTAAGCCTTTTCTCAGTCGTGTCGATCCTCTTTTGGAAATTGTTTTAAATATGGAGTCGTAGCTTCTAGGTCTAGAAGCTTCGTAACGGAAGTCTAGTAAATGGTTGGGCTGGATGGAGCTGAGGAAGTCAGTTTGGGCTCCTTTCCCCTATTAGGATGGAACCAACCCAAGAGATAAAGCCTTATCCCATGATAAGAGGAACCATCTCCCCTCTATCCAAGCTATATAAACCCCTCCTTTTACAAGTTTCACTACTTTTCAGTATTGGTATTTTTGGAGCCTGAATAATCAACAAGACATCTATAGCTTGTAGCTCTATAGTTTATGTTTGAGGGAGAATAGTGTGTTTGGTTTGGTTTCAGACTAAAGGGAAGAAGCCTTGAAACTTCCATTGTTGAGGCTATCCATGAGATGCTATCAGAAGTGTGGGAACCCAGATACGTCAGAGGAGACCAGCAACGTCAAGGCATTGGTTGTAATATCTTTCTGAACTTATATGAATACAACTATTGATTGATTTCCTACATTGAAGTTTTATCTTACATTTGATGTCTTAATGTACCTTGACCTGTTAAGTAGGATGAATGCAATTTGTATGTTATCACATTTGTTGTTCTTGTTTGTTTGCTTGTTTCAGATATTCGAAGGAAGGAAATGGAAAGTAGCTAGAGTAAGGAAGCAGGATCATCACTAAGCGGAATAGTGTTGTAAGAGGTATGCGCTCTTATTTAATTCTAGCTTAAGGAAGTTTTCCATATATTTTTTTCTTGTGGCTAGACCCACTCTCTCAGGCTACAGGAATTGTTTGTGTCCACACTAATAATTTACCTACACCACAAATTGGTGACTCCACTGGGGACCCAATCCTTTTGTTTGATTGATTGTCATTTTATGGTTTTGTGTGAACTTTTCTAGTATCACCATTTCCCTTTAGTTTTCTCTGCTCTACCTGGTTTACTGCTCTAAGTCTGAAATTTACAGTGCCACGTCTAGTTTTAGCCTTTGAAAGTTTTTTATTTTTTCCTTGAATCCTCAGTCATCGCGTTTATTTTTCTGACAATCGCACCAATCAGCACAAGTTTATTTAACACAATCACACCGACCCCCTTCTGGCACTTATTGTTAGTTAAGCAAACACGTCGATTCCTGTAGGTGAAGATCAGGGTTTTCCCTAGATCATAACCAGTGTGTCCTGCCCTTCTGATTTTTGTCTCTTAGCTTGTTTTTACTTTGTTCTCCCTGACTGGAAAGCTTCATTGGCTTGGTTTATGTGCTTGTTAGTTTGCCTTTTCTTCGCTTGGTTTCATGAGTCCTTAGATGGTTTGTAGCCCTTGGGAATATAGGTCATCATCCATTCACCTGTTTGCATGCTCAACAAGTCAAGTTGTTAATTAAGTTGCTCCTTACATTTCATTTTTAGTCCTTTTTGTTGCTTTGATTTCCATTTAACAAGTTTGAAAATTTTCGTTTGTTGATTAAGGGTATCTTTTCGAGCATAGATCACTTTGCTCATTTTGTTTTTGGTTGAGTCTTTACATCATTAGTTTGGAAGGAATTCTCTTTTGTGCTTTGCATTTGCTTGAGGTTGATTGTTTTTAAAATTTTCATTGAAGTGTTTGTGAAAGATTCATTTTATCATTTCATTGAAAACTACATAATTCTAGTTTACTGAATCAATATGTTACATTAGTTAGCATCATTAAAGACTAGATTTGCATTGTCATTTGCATTGGAAAAGAAATGAATTCTCTTTACTAGTGAAAGGATTACCTAAAGTGCATTTGATAGGAAAGATAGGAATTGGAAAGAGTTTTCCATCAGTTTTTTTTCAAAAAGTGAAATAGTGAAAAGGTCATTTTGCTTTCAATTGCTTGTTTGTTACATTGAGTGTGTTTTCTACTCTCCTTAGTGTAAACAATTCATAGAATTGAAAGGGTCTTGTCTCATTTAGCTGCATATAAGAGTTTTTGGAGTCATATCGATAAGGCTTGAAAACCGAGACATAATTCCAAGATAAACTATAAAATGTATTGAATTAACCTAAGTCACATTTAGAAGGTCTAGGCTAGAGACGCGTTCCAACGTATTTAAACCTAGCAGTTGTCGTTCGCTTCGGCACTAGATAGTGCTTATATGGACTTATGCTCCCCATACTGTCGCATATATAAATGGATACCCCACTAGGTTCCAATCCTTTATCTATAGGAAGCCAAGTCTATCACCTTGTAAATGTGATACACCAAACAAAACATTTGGGGAGATCGCCTTCCCATATTTCTTGGTTCGCGGGAAGTATTCTACAGTTCAGGGTTACTTGGTAATCCTTTTTTCCTAGATTATCCTGAGTAGTCATTTTGATCTTTTTGACTCCATAAATATAAAATATCATCTAAGCACTTTCCCTTTCAAGCTCGTTTCAAACTGAAAGTGATAGAGTCACCTTTGCTTCTTTCTCAACTCTTAAAACATGAAAGAGCATTAATTTGTTTTTGCATCTTAAAAAATTGTTGCCCACGATCATATAACATTCCCGCTAGTCTTTTTCTAGACCACATCATGAGTATACCTTTAATTACATTTCAAACCCTTGGAATCAATCTCTCTCTTTTGGTTAATTGAGACAAAATCATCATGGTTGAACCATCAGGTTTGCCTAGTTCCTCTTCCTCTCCTATGTCTGTGTTAGGTCCCTATAATATTAATAATTCCCCCATTACTATTGTCGTTGTATCCCTTATTATTATTATTTTACCCTATTGTCCCCATATTTTTATTATTGTGCCCCATAGAATCTCTCTATTGTTATTTTTGTGCCTTTATATTATTATTGTTAGGTCGACTTGGTTATCTTGTGACCCCTTAGACTCTTATATATAGAAAGGAGGTTTTGTCATTTGAATCGTCTAAAAATTATTCATTTGTGTAATGTAAAGGAGGTTTCCCCCTCGAAGAGGCTTATTTCTAAGGCGTTGATCTATCTTTACTATCTTTTTGTGAGTTGGTTTCATAACATTCGGTATCAGAGCTTTGGATTCTAGGGTTTCGCTGCTCCAAACAGGTCATCATGGAATTTTCACTATAAATTTTTTTCTACAACGTTTCAGAAGCTACAAAAAAACCCATTTTAGCCGAAATTGTTCTAAACTTTGAATCCAAATTTTAGAGCTTGTTTCACTATATTTGCAGAGATATAATCTGAGGAAGTTAGGGTTTTTGTAGACTCCAAAATTAAATTCCAAACAGGTGATCTGGGGAAAATTTCCATAACATTTGTTTTGAGAATCAAATTGAAATTTCGTAAGAAGTTTCAGAAATAGGACGACCTGTAGTTTTCTATGTATCATCTTTAGGTACTAAGGTCAAAACAGTGACATGTGGCACGTCATACAAGTTCGCTCTACTGAACTAGTCTATAATCAGGTCACTGTGGGAGATTTGGCATAACTCTTCCTTGGAGAATCCAATCTTGATCAAACTTGTGGGGTTAGAAAGAGGACTCAAAGGGCTACTGTAGGACGAGATTTTAGATATTCAAGATCCGCAGTTACAGAGATACAATAGATTCAATATCGAGCTCTTACAAAGTGAAAAAAAAGGTGTGTAGTTTTTTTAAATTTTGCATAAGATTGGTTTGAAAATTTAGTTTGAAGGAATTCAAAGGGAATAGTGAAGAATTATTAGCATTAATTAATGCCCTGAAGAAATAAACTGGAAACACCTAGTAAGCAACCTGAAAGCTCTAGCATGACTCATGAAGGAGAGGAAGAAATGCAACATGATATATCAAAATTACAAGACCAAGTACAACAAATTTCACTCTCACTAAAGGTAAATGAAGCCAAGATGAATGGCATGGAAGCTAATATGAATGGCATGCAAGTTAAGATGAATGGCGTGGAAGCTAAGATGGATGGCATGGAAGCTAAGATGAATGGCATGGATGCTAAGATGGAAGCTAAGATGAATGGAATGGACGCTAATATGGAAGCTAAGATGAATGGCATGGACGCTAAGATGGAAGAATTGAAGATAAATTTGAATAAGTTGCTCCAAGAAATGGTCACAAATGGTGAAAGGGTAGTTAAGGAAACTCATGATGAGAATAAAAGAAATGTTAATCATGATTTTATAGACTCTAATGTTGGATTGACGACCCACCATGTTCCAAAAATCGATACGAGGAAGTTTGATGGCAAGGATCCCAGAACATGGATATTATAGATGGAACAATTTTTCGATCTCCATAATGTGCAAAACACACAAAAGGTACGTATTGCAACTTTATATTTGGAACCAAATCAGTTTGTACGATATCGATGGCTTTGCTCGAAAAATTGTCACTTGGGCAATTTTTACGGAAGAAATGATAGCACATTATGAGGATACAAAAAGCAACACCTTTTTTAGCCAATTGATAAATCTCAAACAAAAGGGTTCAACGATGGAGCACATTAAGGACTTCCAAAAATTGAACATAAGGGTAAAATATATTCCAGAGGAGCATATGATTGATGTGTTCATAGGGACTTTAAAGGATAATATCCAACATGAGGTTCACCTTTCGGAACCAGATTCATTGGAGAAGGCATTCAGGTTAGCAAGAAAAATGGAAAGCAAAATTATGGCAACCAGGAAGCCTACCACTCACAACTATAAAGATGGAAGTGTTGTGGCCCCTAGCCTTCCACAACCTACAAGATTGACAACGCAACAATTGGAAGAAAAAAGAGCAAAAGGGATTTGTTACAATTGTGATAGCAAATACACTAAAGGTCATAAGTGTGTTGAGAAGAAATTATTCTACATAGATTGTGAAGAGGAGGAAGAAAGGGAACAAGAAATGTCAAACGAAGAGGATATAGTCCAGGAACAAACCCTAGATAAATAAGAAATGAATCCGACCGTATCTTGTAATGCATTGGCTGGAATTACCACTCCTCAAACTATCAAGATAGAAGGACATATCAAGAAGAAAAAGGTAATAGTGTTGATTGATTTGAGAAGTCCCCATAATTTTATTCATTGTAAGATATCAAAGGAATTGAATTGTTTCCTATATCCAACACCAGAGTGTCAAGTGATGGTTGCAAGTGGAGGTACCATAAATTTCTCTGGAAAGTGCCATAATATCAAGCTATCCATGGGAGAATATGTATTGAATAGCCCAATGCTTTCCATTCTAATGGGTGGTGCTGATGTTGTACTAGGAGTCCAATGGCTACAATCCTTGGGTACAATAACTTTTAATTTTCAAGAAATTTTCATGAAATTTTCTATGGAAGGAAAGGAAGTTGAATTAAGGGGTATTGCAGGGAAATTGGGAAAGATAATCAGCTCTAACGGTGTAACAAATATTCTAAAGATGGAACAACGAGGTGTAATTGCACAATTATGTTCGCTAGAGGTTCCCATATCGAAATCATCTATTTCTACAGATCTCCAAAAAGTCTTTGACAATCATTCCAAGGTATTTGAGACTCCCAAAGGTCTCCCACCTATTCGTGATCATGATCATGCTATTCATTTGATTCCAGGAAGTGTTCCTCCAAACATCAGGCTGTACAGATATCCCTATACCCAAAAGAGTGAAATTGAACGTATGGTTGCAGAATGCTAGAAATTGGTATAATACAACCTAATCAAAGTTCTTTCTCTGCTCCAGTAGTATTGGTGCACAAGAAGTATGGAGCATGATGCATGTGTCCGAATTATAGGGAGCTCAACAAGCTAACTATTAAAGCTAAATTTCCCATTCCTGTCATTGATGAATTATTGGATGAATTGCATGGATCAATTTACTTCACCAAGTTGAATCTTCGTTCATGATATCATCAAATCAGAATGAAGACTGAAGACGTTCCCAAAACAACATTTGGAACTTATGAGGGTCATTATGAATTTTTGGTCATGCCTTTTGGCCTTACCAATGCACCTTCTACATTTCAAGGTTTGATGAATTCCATTTTCAAACCCTTCCTTAGGAAATTTGTGTTAGTATTTTTGATGATATACTAATCTACAGCAAGTCTTGGAAGGATCATGTTGAACATGTTGATAGGGTGCTCAAACTATTGCAGGAGAAACAATTATATGAAAAAAGCTCCAAATGTTTCTTTGGAGTACAAGAGGTGGAATATCTAGGTCATATTGTATCTCATGAAGGTGTTAAGGTAGGCCCTAGCAAAATTAAAGCCATTATGGAATGGAAAATCCCCACATCCATAAAGCATCTGTGAGGATTTCTTAGGTTGACAGGGTATTATCGCAAGTTTGTTAAGAATTATGGGAGAATAGTAGCACTTCTAACAACATTATTGAAGAAAGATGCATTTTCATGGACTCCAAAAGCAACAAAGGTCTTCGAACATCTTAAAGAGGAAATGTGCCAAGCACCAGTCTTAGCTACGTTAGACTTCACAAAAACCTTTATTGTGGAATTTGATGCTTCAGGAAATGGAATTAGTGTTGTTTTAATGCAAGATGAAAGACCCATTTCTTTCGAAAGTCATCCAATCAAGGGAAAGTATTTACACAAAGCTATTTATGAGAAGGAATTGTTGGCAATATTACATGGAATCAAGAAATGGCGACCCTACCTAATGGGGAGACACTTCAAGGTAAAAACGGACCATGAAAGTATTAAATACTTTTTAGAACAAAGATTATCCTCTAAAGAGAAAAAAAAATGGGTCACAAAGATGTTGGGTTATGACTTTAAAATCATCTACAAAAAAGGGAAGCAAAATGTTGTGGCAGATGCACTCTCAAGAAAGGATGAGGATGTCGAAGCATTGTTGTGTGCCATTTCTATTATCCAATCAGATTGGATAAACAAAGCAAGGGAGGAATGGAAGAATGAAAAAGAAGTGTGGGCACTCATTTGAAAGTTACAACAAGATTCCAATACATATGATACATTTAGCTGGAAAAATGATTCATTATGGTACAAAGATCACTTATTCCTGTGTAAGAATTCCCAACTCAAACAAAATATTCTTATGGAATTTCACACTTCTCCCTTAGGAGGGCACTCAGGATTTTTAAAAACTTACCACAGGGTTAAGAAGGAGTTTTTTTGGGATGGCCTTAAATCAGATATTCAAAAGTTTGTGGCAGAATGTTTGGTTTGCCAACAAAATAAAGTTGAAACAATTAAGACCCCAAGTCTATTACAACCTTTATCCATTCCAATCCAATGTTGGGAGGAGGTTTCAATGGATTTTATCACAAGTTTACCCAAGTCCGAAGGAAGGAGTGTCATCATGGTGGTAGTTTACAGACTTACCAAGTATGCACACTTTTGTGCATTATCAAATCCATTTAAAGCCAGTACAGTTTCTACCGCATTTATGGAAACAATTCAAAATCTACATGGGAACCCAAAGATTATTGTAAGCGACAGAGATCCCATTTTCACTAGAAATTTTTGGACAAAATTATTTCCTTGTGTCAGTACTCAGTTAGCTCATATCTCTTCTTCTCATCCTCAATCTGATGGGAAAACTAAGATAGTAAACAAATGGTTGGAAGGATATCTTCGTTTCTTTGTATCTGATAAACAGACACAATGGGTCAAATGGTTGCCTCTGGCTGAATGGTGGTATAACACTTCCTTCCATACTGCAGCAAAAATGACCCCATTTATGGCACTTTATGGATATCATCCACCATCCATCACATCATATTTAATAGAAAATTCTAAGGTTCAAGCAGTGGAGCATCACATCGAGCATCAAAAACAAGTTCTCCAACTCTTAAAGGATAAACTCACATTGGCACAGAATAGAATGAAACAACAGGTGGATCAACATCGCAGCGAAAGAAGTTTTGATGTAGGTGACTAGGTATTCCTACGGCTACAACCATATAAACAAATGTCCCTCAAGCAAGCTAAGAAGGATAATAAATTATCACCAAAGTATTATGGTCCATACAAGGTGTTGCAAAATATTGTTACTATGGCATAGAAATTGGAGCTTCCTACAGCTTCTCGAGTACACCCAGTTTTCCATGTTTCATGTTTAAAGAAGGTTATAGGTGACAAGCTCCCAGTTCAAACAATATTTCCAGAACTTGACGAAGAAGGAAAAATTATATTGGAACCGGAAGTAGTCACAGAAACAAGAACTCGACAACTACGAAATCGATCAATTTCGGAATATCTCATCAAGTAGAGGAACTTGTCCGTTGAAGATTCCACATGGGAGGATGATAATTTTATGCAAAATCATCCAGAACTACTCAAGCGTTGAGGACAACACATTTTTGAAGGAGAGGGTCATGTTAGGTCCCTATAATATTAGTGATTCCCCCATTACTATTGTCGTTGTATCCCTTATTATGATTGTTATGCCCCTATTGTCCTCATATTGTTATTATTGTGCCCCATAGAATCCCTCTATTGTTTTTTTTTTTTTTTTTTTCTAGTTAAGACTAACCTAAGTACCCACAGGGGATTTGAACCGATGACCTATCGCAAGGAGTGCCTTAACAGCGCACCCATTCACCGTCAATCCAAAGCCCCGTGGGCAGAATCCCTCTATTGTTATTTTTGTGCATTTATATTATTATTGTTAGGTCGGCTTGGTTATCTTGTGACCCCTTAGACTCCTATATATAGAAAGGAGGTTTTTTCATTTGAATCATCTAAGAATTTTTCATTTTTGTAATGTAAAGGAGGTTTCCCCCTCGAAGAGGCTTATTTCTAAGGCATTGATCTATCTTTTCTATCTTTTTGTGAGTTGGTTTCATAACAATCTGAAATATCATATGCGGAGCCTTTTCCTGAATTTCCGCAGTCACTTGAGGACCAAGGTGTTGAACTTGGAATTCCTTTGAGCATTCAACCTTTGTCATCTCGTCTTTCCCCTCCCTCAGATATTGGGTCACTTTTTGACATTGGCCCGGAATCTCCGGATAATCCTATCTAGACTCCTGAGAGTCCGCCAACTTCTGAAGGTCATCTTGGACTGGTTGTTTATCCTCTGAATCCTTTGTTCGATGTTGTTGTGATATCACTGTTGCGTCCGTACAGTCTACACGATTAGTTGGGAATTCCTTTGGAATTATCCCCTTGAACATCTTCAGTAGTACGTCGTCGCCTATTTTCAACGATGGAATCAGAAGGAGAAATCCCAGTCTCGTCTCCGGGTCACTCGGAGGTTTCCACTCCATGCACAGTCAAGGAGCAGAAATATCATTTACCTCCTGAAGGTTTCCCTTACATCGGAAGCAATCCGACCAGTGTTCATCCTGAGTTACCGCATAATTACATGACTTTAGCTCAGTTGGTTTCAGGTACACCTACTACCTCATCACTATATCATACCCCTATCTGGTCATTTGGCGTTATGCCTACCTCAGGTCTGTTCATCCGGTGCAACCCACCATTCCGAATCCTCTTGTTTTTTCGATCCAAGTAACCCTTCCAATTCAACCGATGGTCTCGAGTCATGTCTCTGTCAGTTCTTTGATCCCTCCAGTAAGTGGACAGGTTGTGCCACTGCCTAGGGGGGAAGTCTGAATGTTTCTATGATGTCTGGTACAACCAATGTGAGTGGCTCACAAGCTCACATGGTTGGAATGAACCAACCCTCTTCGAGTGCCATTCTAAACCCTGTTGGTCCTGCTGGATTGAGTAATGTCTAGTACCAACAACTGAACCTTATTGGTCCATCTGGGTCAAGTAACATCCAATACCAGTAGCCTAATATGGCTCATGTTCAGTACCAACCTCCTTATGTTCCATATGGTTCACAAGCAATAGTCAATTCGCCTTACATCCCTCAGCCTGAACCTTATGTCCAACCTAGTCCATCCGTCGCGCCTGGTGGATATGGCCAGATACAACTCGAGAACTTTCAAGGTGTCACTCCGGGAACTATTCAAGTACCCTTGCAGCAGCAAGGACAGCTTCTGTAGAAGCAAGGGAAACCTTCATTGCAGCAAGGGCCATCCATGTAGCAGCAGGGGCCAATAATGTCGTAGCAAGGAAAACTGCAACAACCGCAGGGGAAACCCTCACAACCATTGTAGAAAACCATGCAACCGTAAGTGCAGTATCTGTAGCAATCCTCCCATCTTATGCCTTGGAAAGATCAACCTCTACAGCTATAGGGACAACCTTTACAACTGCAAGGTCATCCCTTGCAGCAATAGGGTCAACCCGGGCAGTAACAACCCTTATACGCATATCAACTGGATCAACCTTTGCAAGCGAAAGGTTAGGGTCAAGTCCTACAGCAGCAGGCGCAAAATCCTTATGTCCAAGAGAAATAGGTTCAGCATCCTTTTGTCTAAGGGCAGCAAGTGCAAAATCCTTACGTCCAAGGACAGCAGCTTCAAAACCATTTTGTCCAGGGGCAACAGGTTCAAAACCCTTATGCTCAGGGACATCAGGTGCAAAATCCATATGTCCAAGGCCAGTAGGCTCAACAACCTTTTAACCTATATGTTGCTTATCAGCAGCCTCTAGCCAGACAATTTCAAGGCTTTCAAGGTCAGAATCCTCCCTACGAGTAAGGTAACCTACAGTGGGGGAAAAATCAAATGTCATATGGACAAAAGCCTCCACTATGGGGACAAAATCCTTCCTAGCAGGGATGGATCCTGCCAATTGGGTAAGCTTATCGACCTCAAATTCCTTTCAATACCCAATTTTTGTTCTTGGCTACATTGGAATTGCCATATGTGTCTAGACTCATGAATGACCCGATTCTTCATTCACCATACTGGCCTCTAGTTCCATCCAAGATCCCGAGCGATCGTCTAAAGTTTGAAGGAAAAGAAAATGAGGATCCACAAGCCCATGTGATGACATATCACCTCTGGTGCTCCTCAAATTCCTACGTTGATGATTCCATTCGTCTTCGTCTTTTCCAACGAACTCTTATAGGTGCTGTAGCCAAGTGGTATATCGAGCTGCCATGAAATACCTATCATGACTTTAACACTCTCACCATGTCCTTTATCACACATTTCCAGTTGTCCGTTCACTATGAAACTGGCACCCATCTACTAACATCACTCAAGCAAGACATTGCAACCCACATCTCCGATCACATCCATGAATGGAGATGCAGGCATCGCTTGATTAATTTTGAGATTGTTGATCAGTTGTTGACCGAGTGGTTCACCAAATCATTCGTCAGTAAAATTGTTGAGGACATTGTTATGGGTGGATGCGTCACTGAGGAACAAGCCATCGTGCATGCCTAGTATCTAGACCTCATCTATTCAAAATCCGACATGTTATATGATATGTTACCCGATGTGCCCAGACCATCATCTGATCTAACGACATCTAAGTCTCCAGCTACACCTCCTGTTGATGGATTATTTGGTTCAGTGACTCAGACCCTCGCAAAATCTTCTTCCAAATAGAAGTTGGTCTCCAACACTGCTTCCAATGATTCCTCACGCAATTCTGCAGGCCCTGGTAAAACCTCATACGTTCACACTGTCCATTCTACCACAGCAGAAAAATCCTGTGAAGGTAAGAAGAAAGGAAAAGGCAAGGGTAAAGTCAGTGCCCCGAAACAAGGCCCTCCTAAGTCATCTACTGGTGATGCTTCCCAACGGAAGCCCAAATATCCATGCCTCATCTGTGAGGAGGATCACTATACTAAGGATTGTCCCAAGCGATCTGAAGTTAATCGTTTGCTCAAAGGGACCCCAACTATCCTGAAAGAGCCCTTTCCATCCCAGCAGACCCAAATGGTAGACCAACCTCAGTCATCTGCTTCCACAGGTTCACAAGTGTTCATGATGAATACACCGATCAACGTGGCTACCAGGTCAAAAGATTATCAAACTCCTACCTCGACAGTAGGGAAAGAGAAAGAAGATACTCCTTCTTCTTCTACCCCGTCCAGTTCTGCTCCTCTCCATATAGAGAGACCTAATCTTGATTCCATCATTCGACCACCTTCTCGAGGTGTATTACGAAATTTCTCGTATAATCCAAATGTTTGAGCCGCTCAACATTATAACATTATTGAAGATTTGGCTCAAGCGCTATCAGCGATGTCTGCTCTCGAGGTCCTCAAAGTTGTCCTTCTCAACAGAAATCATTACTTTCAGCTATTGGGGGTATTGATCCAACTGACTCTAATCCCATTTATTTTTATCTGGAAAACCATGTTCCACCTTTACCTCATCATATTTCCTTTCTCATTCAGGTGATCATAAATGAGAAAACCATTCATAGGACCATCATTGATGAAGGTTCTTCTCCCTGCATCATGTTTGTCGCTTGTTGGAAGGCAATTGGTTCTCCTACTCTGAACCAATCCCCTAACACTTTGGAAGATTTTGATGGACGCGATTTGTGACCATTCGGTGTCCTTCCCAACCTTGCCATTACTTTTGAGGGCAAGACAATACACGTCAAAGTAGAGATCGTTGATGCTAATCTTAACTATAATCTTCCACTTAGATGGAGTTGGACCCATGCCATGCATGCTATATCCTCCTCCCTTTTCCATGTGATTTGTTTTCCCCATCAAGGGAAGATAGTCACCATCGACCAACTGTGCTTCTTTGCCTCTTCCTCCTCGGATGGCAATGTCCCTTATGTAAAGCACATCGGTGCTCCTTATGAGAGTGTGGGGGAAGGATTCTTTAAAGATCCTGCCTTTGATGGGTATTTTTCCACTCCCACCTACTCATGTTTCCTCTGTCAACATGTTTTCAGTCAAGTTTGATCCTTGGGTCATTCCCTCACCAGATCTTGTTGATACATGGGGCGAGGTTATGTCACTAAGTCTTGCCAAAATTAATTATGTGGAAATTGTTTCGGCTTCACCTTCGGTATCCTCTGATTCCTCTGTTTCAATTTCATCTCTCGACACGTATTCTCACTCCCCGTGGCTTGGTTATGGCCCGACGGTCATGTATTTGTGTCTTAATAAATTCTCTTCTCTGTTATCTATTGACATGTCGATTGTTCCTAACATTGTCAAGATCTTTCAATTGGGGGCACCTTTATCTCTTCATAGATTCAGGTTTTTTCTCCCTCCCTAACTTTTTACCGATTGCCAATGGAGTTGTCATCTTACGACTCATAACCCTCCCTCGCCCAGGGGGCATGGGGGCACAGTCTTATATGATTTCTACTCTATTATTTGGCCGAGTCGATGCTTACTCATCATGACAACAATAAAACTCCGGTTTTTGTCTCTGTGTATTGATTGCCTGAGTCTGAGCATGGACTCTCTCAAAAAGTATTATGCATAGGTCATTTTGCATGGCTACTTTTGTACAATAATGTGTTATTCATTTTTGTGCAATGTGGTTTGGTGTGTTGTTTTGCAAGCAGCTTTCCTGCTTATTATGTTTTTACCTGCTTTGCAGATGTTTGTGTCTCCTCACATCGGTTTCGCTGATGGTACTTGTCGTAGTACCAAAACTCTATCATCCCCAACATGGGCCATTTATGAACCCCATGGCGAGTTTACTGATCTTCAAGGTATGTGTTTAGGTCGAATGACTAATAACATTGCTGAGTATAGCGCAGTTATTGAATTGTTGTCAGAAGCTATCGCTCTTGACATCCGGGAATTGGTTTTCAACCTTGATTCACAACTTGTTGTTCTTCAACTCATTGGAAAATATTTTGTCAGAAACCCTCAGATGTTGAGAATGTATTTGCGTATTCGTCTATTGGAGAGAAAGTTTGATTACATTACATATCATCATATCCCTAGGCATATGAATACATTGATAGATGCATTAACAATTTATGTGTTGGATAAACATTTGCGAAACATTTGAAAATCAGAAACAAAACATTTGTACAATAGTAAGCAAGAATATATATATATATATATATATATATATATATGTCGATAATTTTTATCATACATCAAACCCCAAAAAATAATATGTGTGTTCAAATACATTCGTGGCTCGCAGGCCTTATACATCCGTGGCTCATAGGCCTAAAAAATGTAGAATGATAGACCTATGAACTAATCAGCATGGTGCTCATGGTAGCATGTAACTGCTCGTACTACACAATTCAGCAATCAGCGGATCTGGGTTGATACCCCCACTGTGTGCCTCTGATGCTGGCATGGGATGTCACCCACCTGGGCATACTCTGGGATACTATGAGTCAATCCCTCGAGGTTCCGTGTCACCTCCTCCTCATTATCGCTTCCTTCCTGATAAGGAGCAATATCGAACTTTCGAGCAACGCACCTGGAAATTGGGGACATCCTGGCAGGACGCTCTAGTCCCACATCTACATTTACAAAATCGAAATTTCATGAATGCATGTATTTCAAAACAATAAAAAATCAAAAATTAAAATTGTTTGTTTTTAGCTCCATTGTCATAATCTTCTCCCTCTGGGAGTGGCATATCTCAATCATCGCGAAAGTCAGTACCGCCATAGGGCCAATCCTTTACTACGATTAGCTGTCATCGTAGCCACAAGAAGAAGGCAAGCTTATATGACATGTGTTGGCCCCTAGTAATCCTAGGCATCAATGCACTCCAATGGACCATTTGTGGGTCTCGTGGCAATGGCGGTTCCACCTCAGCAAGCTGGTAGTGAAATAGCAGGACCCGTTCCAAAAAGATGGTCACTAGAATGGAACCGTAGCAGAACTGCTTTAGGTTTCCCATCTTGGATTTTGATAGTTGGAACTTCATGTTTACCTTCATGGCTTCCACCCAATTGAAGATAGTTAGTGTCGTACTGTCAATAGCATACTGAAACTTCGACTTGTTGGACTCATGTCGTGCTTGAGACCCTGCCATGTTGAAAATGCAACAAGATGATGGAGCTTAGTGAAAAGAAGTCACCTTCACTAAGTGGGCTCGCAGGCTATTTTTGGCGCAAAGTCTATTTTTAGACATATGGATCATTCTATGAGTTGCAGGATGCTATTTATGGATGATTGGTCATGTTGGTAAAAATATATGGACCTATATTTTTAGACATATGGGCGGAGTCTATTTTTAGACTACCAGTCAAAAAATAGAACAATCAAATATTATTAGCTCTTAATAATATTTGGACTATAAAAATTATCTTATCCTCTTGCAGCACTTCAGTTCGAGCTACGGATGTGGCACATGCAACTGCCAGAAGGAAATACGCTTTTCCTATGGGTTAGTTGAGCTATTGCATGATGGACTTTAGTTAGAACTCAAGTGATTGAGTTTGGTGGAGTTGATTGAGGAGTTGATGGAGTTGTGTTCAGTTTGACTTAGTTGAACTAGTTGTATTTAGTCTAACTGCCAAATACAGTAGTGATGAGTGATGTGAATTAACTATTAATTAATTCACTAATTATTAACTCATAAATCAACTAAATAATACATCAGTTAACTCGGTGCATGGACAATTCAGTGGAGACAAGTGTTAGAGGTGGGTGAAAGGGTGAGACTACTATCAGTTGTGATTATAGTTGTGCATGAGATTTGCACAATCATTGATTGAGATTGCCAATGAGGATTGCATAGCACAAGCCAAGGGAATTCGAACTTGGATCTAATCTATTCTCAACTTGGATTGTGCAGTAGAGGCAGGCAAACAGTGGAGGAGATTTGAACCTGTGACTTGTTCATATCTGAGCTAGTTTGTGTGTAGCATGTGGAGATAGTACTGAGTACTTGTGAGGAGTATTGTACTATGTATTGTTACATGTTCTCTATCATTATAATATACAGATAGTTGGGGGTTTTCAGCTGTATGCTTTCCCCATTACATACTGTGTTGATATGTGTGATTGATGTTTCAATGTGTGCATGCGATTGTTTTTAATTCCGCAAATTGATGATCAATGGTAGAGGAGGTTATATATTATGCATGCATTCTAAAAATAGTGTATAATCAAGATAATCTCTATGAATAAGTGTTATATTATTCAAATTTCTACATGGTATCGGAGCGAAGTTGATCATCAGATCTATTATTCAGAAAGTGATTACATTTTATTTCTTCAGGCAAAGTCTGTAATCGGGCCAGGTAGCCTTTGGATTCATCCTTCTTTTGGGAGGTGAGATATCCAGTAAATTCCCACACAGTCAATCTCTGTATGAGAAATACTTTGTTCTCACGAATTTTAGATCAGAGGCGGTTGAGTTTTGAGCTGGTGGAATTCGAATTTGCAGCAGTGTTTTCTTGGTGTCGAAGTTGAAATGTCTTTCAACGGATTGCGATTGGAGTATGCCCTTGAAGGCAGCTCGAATTATATTGCATGGAAAGACAGGATGGAGGAGGTGTTAGATGACAATGGGTTGAAGGAGTTCATAGATGCTGAGGTCCCAAAGCCTACTGATGCTGCTCAAGTTGAGGCTTGGCAAAAGAAGACATCAAAGTGTCGAAGGATTCTATTGGAGGGCGTGAAGGATCACATTGTATCCAACTTGCATGGAAAGGCTTCTCCGTACTTGATGTGGAAAGCGTTGACAGATTTATTCCAAAGCAAGAGTGACCAGAGGAAGTTGGCACTCAAGGATAAAATCGGAAACATTAAGTGTGAGAAAGGAGATAGTATGCCCAAGTACCTCACGAAGTTCACCCAATGCCGGGATGAGCTAGGAAGTGTAGGGGTGACTGTCGATGATGGGGACTTGGTGAGCTTGGCTCTCCTTGGTCTTCCAAAGAGTTGGCATTCCTATCAGGACTCTATCAATGGTCGGGAGAAATTTCCAGGATGGGAGAGATTTTGGTCTGATCTTGTGCAAGAGAAGATCGGGAGGAATACCAGGGATGGATCTTCATCAAAGGAATCTGATGACGAAAATTGCGCTTTGGCTGCCAAAGCAAAGAAGGGGAAGAATAAGAAATCTTCTCATTCCGGTGCAAAAGGCAAGAATCAGGACATGTCCAAGGTGAAGTGCTTTCACTGTCACCAGCACAGACATTATGCCACAAATTGTCTACAGAAGAAGAAAAATAAGCAAGCTACTGGATCTGCAGCGTGAGAGGCCTTAGCCTCGCAGTTTGAGCTGGATTTTTTGCTGATCGCATGCTTGGTATCAAGTATGATGGGATCAATATGGTTCTTGGACAGTGGTGCATCTTTTCACATGACAGGAGATCGAGATTTGTTTTCTGATCTGGATGAGAAAGATCTTGGAATGCACATCGAGATGGGCGATGATGGTAGATACAGTGTGACCAGTATCGGTACCATTTCCTTTGAGAGGGAGTCTAGTAAACCCTTCGTATTGAAGGAAGTGATGCATGTTCCAGGATTGAAGAAGAATCTTATCTCTGTGGCGATGTTAGAAGACAAGGAATATGATGTTGTCTTCAGTCAAGGAAAGGCTTTCCTGCGCAGTAAGACAACTGGAGAAACCCAAAAGATAGGGGTTCGAGTCAAGAACCTTTATCAATTACATGTAGATGGATGCGCAACAATGGCATGCAAGGTAGAAGGATTGGTGAGCCGGGATGATGGTGAGCTATGGCACCAAAGATTGGGCCACCTTCACCATGGAGCCTTGAAGATACTGCAACAAATTTCTATTGGGCTTCCTAAAGGAACTCTTGCGCAGTCAGAATAGTGCAAGGGGTGTAATTTGGGAAAATTTGTGAAAGCCACCTTTCACGAGAAGGATAGTTGCACCACGACGATCCTTGAGAGAATTCACACAGACGTGTGTGGACCTTTCTCAGTAGCTTCGACAGCAAAGCACAAGTACTATGTGATCTTTGTTGATGATTTCTCTCGAAAATGTTGGATCTTCTTCATGCAGAAGAAGAGCGAGACATACTCAAAGTTCTGTGAATTCAGAGCACTGGTCAAGAAGGAATCGGGGAAGAAGGTGAAGGCTCTTAGGAGCGACAATGGTGGTGAATTCACCTCTGGCGAGTTCAGGGACTTCTGCAGCATAGAAGGGATTCGAAGAGAGCTCATAGCTCCCCATAACAACAATGGAACAGGGTTACTGAGCGGAAGAACAGAACAATCGTGGGTGTTTCACAGGCGATGTTGCATGATCAGGGCCTACCCCTTCACTTGTGGGTGGAGGCATGCAATACTGCAGTATATGTGCAGAACCGTTGTCCTCACAAGATACTTGGCATGAGTACACCCGAGGAGGCTTATTCTGGTAAGAGGCCTGATATTTCCCATTTGAGGATCTTTGGTTCTCCTGTTTACATGCATGTGACAAAGGACGCCAGGAAGAAGCTGGAGCCAACCGCTAACGTTGGGATATTTGTGGGGTACACTGATACACCCCACAACTATCGTGTGTATTTTCCAGACAGTCGCAAGACTGTTGTGCAACAAAATATCAAATTTCAGGAGGAGAAATCCATGAAGTGTTCTCTTGAGAGGGAGCCACACTTGCATGCAGATGAGGAGCTATTAGTTCCTAAGGATGAGATTCAAGATGTGGATCAGCCACAAGCTGAAGTTCATGGAGTGGAAGAGACCACTCATGCAGCGCCAACCATCAGAGGGCGAAAGTGCACTACATAAGCTGAGCGACTGGCTCAAGATGCAGAGAAGGTTGTAGGACCACATACAGCACAACGCAGACAAAGACAATCACCTCATCGGTACACTGGATACATGGCTCTTGTGAGAAAATGTGTCGTGACTGAGCCATCCTCTTTCGAGGAAGCTGTGGAGGATCCCGCATGGGTAGATGCCATGGTGGAAGAGTATGATTCGATTGTCAGAAACAGTGCATGGGAGATTGTCCCAAGACCGGAGGGGAAATCAGTGGTGGGTTCGAGATGGATCTACAAAGTGAAGCAGGCAGCTGACAGGAGTGTGGAGAAGTACAAGGCAAGATTTGTTGCCCGAAGCTTCTCACAAATAAAGGGGATCGATTATGAGGAGACCTTTGCACCTGTCACAAGGTATTCTTCCATACAGACGATTCTTGCTCTCTCAGTGTAGATGGGGTGGCACATCCACCAGATGGATGTGAAGACTGTGTTCCTCGACGGAGTCACTGAGGAGGAGGTGTACATAGAGCAACCCGAAGGTTTTGAGATCTTCAGCAGCGAATCGCATGTGTGCAGGCTCAAGAGAGCGTTGTATGGGTTGAAACAAGCACCTCGTGCTTGGTACACATAGATAGAGAGTTATTTCACCGGACTTGGATTCTCCAAGAGTGAGGCAGATCCTAACCTATACCAGATTGTGGTGGAGGGTAAGTTGTTGATCATTGTACTTTATGTAGATGATTTGATTTTGACGGGAGATGAGCTGTTGATACTTTCATGCAAGGAGGATCTTGCTAGAGAGTTTGAGATGAAGGACTTGGGCCTCCTTCATTATTTCCTGGGATTGGAAATTTGGCAGCGCAATGATGGACTATTTGTTTCTCAAGGTAAGTATGCCCGGGAGATACTAGAGAAGTTCAACATGCATGGGTGCAAGCCTGTTGATACTCCTCTTCCTGGAGGTTGGAGGAAGGAGGATGCTACTTCAGCTGAGGTAGTGGATGCCACTGTTTATCGACAGTTGGTGGGGTCGCTTATGTATCTGTTCAATACACGACCCGATATATGCTATGCTGTTAACTAGCTTTCACAAGCTATGGTTAAGCCAACCAAGCTCTTCTGGAAGGTAGGCAAGCATGTATTGCATTATCTCAGAGGCACATAGGGATATGGATTGTGGTACAGACAGGAGGATGAGGTGAAGCTATGTGGCTTCACAGATGTAGATTGGGCAGGGAGCCCAACAGACAGAAAGAGCACATCTGCAGGGATCTTCAGTATTGGGTCGACAGTAGTTTCTTTGTACAGCAGGAAGTAGAGATCTATGGCACTCAGTTCAGCAGAGGTCGAGTATATGGCAGCAAGTTTGGCTGCATGCGAGGCTATATGGATGAGGAAGATATTGGTCGGGTTTTTCGGGTCACACTTGGAGCCTACTGTGATTTATTCTGATAACCAAAGTTGCATTTAACTCTTGGCTAATCCAGTATTTCATGATAGATCCAAGCACATCGACTTCAGGTACCATCATATCAGAGATTGTGTGCAGCGGAGAATCATGTTACTTTCATACATTCCCACGGAGGATCAGGATGCTGATATCTTGACGAAGGCACTCACCAGGAGAAAATTTGAATACCACAAAGGCAAGATAGGGGTTGCATATAATCCATATCTTGTTGAGAGGGAGTGTTGAAAATGCAACAAGATGATGGAGCTTAGTGAAAAGAAGTCGCCTTCACTAAGTGGGCCCGCAGGCTATTTTTGGCGCAAAGTCTATTTTTAGACTATGTCTATTTTTAGACATATGGATCATGGTCTATGAGTTGCAGGATGCTATTTATGGATGATTGGTCATGTTGGTAAAAATAGATGGACCTGTATTTTTATACATATGGGCAGAGTCTATTTTTAGACTGCCAGTCAAAAATAGAACAGTCGAATATTATTAGCTCTTAATAATATTTGGACTATAAACATTATCTTATCCTCTTGCAGCACTTTAGTTCGAGCTACGGATGTGGCACATGCAACTGCCAGAAGGAAATACACTTTTCCTATGGGTTAGTTGATCTATTGCATGATGGACTTCAGTTAGAACTCAAGTGATTGAGTTTGGTGGAGTTGATTAAGGAGTTGATGGAGTTGTGTTCAGTTTGACTTAGTTGAACTAGTTGTATTTAGTCTAACTGCCAAATACACTAGTGATGAGTGATGTGAATTAATTATTAATTAATTCACTAATTATTAACTCATAAATCAACTAAAGAATACATCTGTTAACTCAGTGCATGGACAGTTCAGTGGAGACAAGTGTTAGAGGTGGGTGAAAGGGTGAGACTACTATCAATTGTGACTATAGCTGTGCATGAGATTTGCACAATCATTTATTGATATTGCCAATGAGGATTGCATAGCACAAACCAATGGAATTCGAACTTGGATCTGATCTATTCTCAACTTGGATTGCGCAGTAGAGGCAAGCAAATAGTGGAGGAGATTTGAACCTATGACTTGTTCAGATCTGAGCTAGTTTTTGTGTAGCATGTGGAGATAGTACTGAGTACTTGTGAGGAGTATTGTACTATGTATTGTTACATGTTCTCTATCATTATAATATACAGATAGTTGGGGGTTTTCAGCTGTATGCTTTCCCCATTACATACTGTGTTGATATGTGTGATTGATGTTTCAATGTGCGCATGCGCTTGTTTTTAATTCTGCAAATTGATGATCAATGGTAGAGGAGGTTATGTATTATGCATGCATTCCGCAAATAGTGTATAATCAGGATAATCTTTGTGAATAAGTGTTATATTATTCAAATTTCTACAAGCAAATATGTTTCTTGTCAACAACAGCACTTTCAGCACAAGATCCTGAAAACTCATGATCTCTATCTTGCCACTGTTCGATTCTAATGCTTCCGGGCAGTGTTCTGCGAGCAACATGTTCATGCTTGTCCCAATAGGCCTCGACCCATACAGATTGACTGGTTCCCCTCTTCAAGATAGTCTTGTGATGAAATAAATTTCGGAACTTTCCAACTCCAGTTCTTGGTCCCAGATCATAAAAACTTCCTGATTGACGTCCCACAGACTGATCAGATATCGTAGCAATTCAAGTTGAGCTCGTAGACTTGGTGTGAGGAAGAATTTGAGGGGCCCCAATTCCTCAGGTCATTCAAGCAATTTGGGTCTGCCATTGCTTGTCTATCAATGTTCTCATGCTCACGTTCCTCCCAATCAACCATTTTTCACGATGTTTTCCCTGCAAAAACCATAAAATCATGTCAATAATCATCCTTAGCTAGAGAAATTTAGATCAAATTAGAGAAATTGGGAAAAAACTTAAAAATTTTGTGTTCACGGCGCCGGCGTGACTATTTTAAACATAGTAGCACTGATGGTGCGCTTGACAGTGTTAATAACCCCCCGATCGATGCGATTCCATGCCCGGAAATCGTGCCGACCAAGGGAAAATTGTTTTTCTAAATCCTCCTCAAGAAATCCAAAAACCATTTAAAAATAGGAAAAATGAGCATTAAAATGAAGCTAAAGGTCTTGGCTCTTACCTACAACTTATGGATCATCAAATGGCCTCCTGGATCTCCCGCACTCTGCTCCTAAAAATCTAGGGCACAAATGGGTGAAAATTGGTCTACAAAAGGTAAAATGGTAAAAAATAATTATGTTTTCCTCATTTTATTCATTTTTGATGAAATATTAGGGTTTTTAAAGTACTTTTAATCTATTTTTGCCCTAGAGATTGATAATGTATTTACCTTTTGTGCAGCGACAGGTGGCAGGTTACCGATGATGGTAATGGAGTAATGTTTAAGCTCTTTTCTCGACTTGTAAAACTCAAATGAAAATATCGCCAAGTATTTTTCCCTTTTTGACTCGTAAAAGAGAATAAAATGGGGGGTCTACTTTCAAGCTCTTTTTTGACTTTTTAAAAATGAAAATATTGTCGAGCTCTTGTCATTTTGAACTCGTTAAAGGCTGCGAAATATCATTTACCTAGTATACATTTACCCCTTTTTAGGACTGGGATAAACTATTTATGAAAAAGGTACTCCTTGACTGAAATGGTCAAGCAGTTCTCTCAAGTATCGTTTTCTACCTTTCCAGGCTTGAGGGACACAAATGTACGAAAAGGAACCATGTGGAGTTTTCTTTTCCATGTCTTTTTCAACTCTCTAAACATGAAAAAGATACCGAGTTACACCTTTGTCGAACTTGTTAAAACATTAAATGACATTGGATTTGTCACCATGACAGAAATGAGCTTCTCCTTCCTAGGGCTCATTGAACTTACTAGGTCTGATTCAACTGAAGGATGGACTTACAGTGCAAGCACATGCTATCCCCTTCAAGCTTGTGATTAAAAAATAATTGGGGTACCTGCAAGAAATGGTGGGGGGAAATGGGAAATTCTATCAGTTGTGTCGGCAGCTCACTCTTCAACATCACTTTTTTTGCTTCATGTCGGAATGGGATATCCTCATTTTCATCATTGACCTTCCTGGGTTTGGCCATTCATTTTTTCCTTCCATTTGATCTCTGTCGCATCGTAATGACCACCAATCCTGTGGATCCAAAAGTTGCCAAACTCTGGAGTCGTGTCGCCGATATGTTTAAGAGTTAGTCCTTCTGTAGTTACACTTACTCCTGATTCTCTGTATCATATGAAATCATTGCATCCCTTTGTCTCGTGTTGATGATGTGGGATACATCATGGCCCTCCTTCGACACGGTCGCTTCCTGTTGACTTCAACTCATTATCCAAGAAGCTGGCCGAGGGACTCCCTTCTAGTACCTTAGAGCTTGCATGCCCTAATGGAAAGTTCTTCACACTCAACGACAAGTTCACATTATTGGCTTTCGATCGGGTGATTTCACAAGTGTTCAACTTCATTCCCTTTATTCACATTCCGTGAACTGTGTTGCTAGTACCTTGAGATCCATTGTCATTATTGGTGTTTTCTCTCCTAATTGTTAACAGTAACTGGTAATCAAGCAACTTTCTAGCATCTTCAACTTCAACACATTCATTCACATGTTAGGATTTGTACTTTGATCGGGTTGTGTTGAGCGCAATACCCTGGGCTCAAATTACACAAGTCCAAGTTGCAAGGCAATGTGACATAATCATGTTGATATACATGTCTCTTTCAGATGGATGGTTGCGACCATACCATGAGTTGTTATATGTGATCCTTCTCATTATTGGATGGTTGCGACCATACCTTGGTTTCGTTATGATCCTCTCTATTGGATGGTTGTGCCCATGCCTTGGATCCATTTACATGATCATTCTCTGGATGGATGCATCCATACCACGATTCATGTATCATTTGTCAAAGTTTTCAGTGATGTATATGTATCTATGCTTTCTTGCAGGTTTTCTGATGACGGACTTCAATTCCTCGCATCTACTTGTAAAGCATTTCACCCCTCACTCTAGTTTGGCCTTCACGCTTTAGGGGGTATCTATTACACAACATTTTGTCATTGTCCTTGTACTCCCTATTCCACGATCTTGGAGGACCTCTACAGTGAACCCTATATGCTTTCCCATCATGAAGAAACTCCCATATTGTCCCTCTCCATGAGTAGAACAATTCCCTTTTGCATCATTTCCCAAGAATCTTCCTTTTACCCTAGTTTACAAGACCGATGCTAATGACCAGTTTCCTCCTCACGCTGATTTGTAGATATTGAAACCAGGAATAGCGTCATACGATGCTACTGTGCCATTTCTCAATTGCATCGATCCTCTTTTGGAAAGTTTTTTAAATATTGAGTCGCAACTTCCAGGTCTAGAAGCTTCGTAATAGAAGTCTGGCAAATTGTTGGGCTAGATGGAGCCGAGGAAGTTAGTTTGGGCTCCTTTCCCCTATTAGGATGGAACCGACCCAAGATATAAAGCCTTCTCCCATTATAAGAGGAACCATATCCCCTCTATCCAAGCTATATAAACCCCTCCTTTTACAAGCTTCACTAGTTTTCAGTATTGGTATTTTTGGAGCTTGAATAATCAACAAGACATCTATAGCTTGTAACTCTCTAGTTTATGTTTGAAGGAGAATAGTGTGTTTGGTTTGGTTTGAGACTAAAGGGAAGAAGCCTTAAAACTTCCATTTTTGGGGCTATCCATGAGATGCTAGCAAAAGTGTGGGAACTAGGATACATCGGAGGAGACCAGCAATGTCAAGGCATTGGTTGTAATCTCTTCCTAAACTTATATAAATACAACTATTGATTGATTTCCTACATTGAAGCGTTATCTTGCATTTGATGGCTTAATGTTCATTGACCTATTAAGTAGGCTAAATGCAATTTGTATTCTATCATGTTTGTTGTTGTTGTTTGTTTTCTTGTTTCAGATATTCGAAGGAAGGAAATGGAAAGTAGCTAGAGTAAGGAAGCAGGATCATCACCAAGTGGAATAGAGTTCTAAGAGGTAGGCCCTCTTATTTGATTCTAGCTTAAGGAAGTTTTCCATAGATTGTTTGTTTGTGGTTAGACCCGCTCTCTTGGGCTACAGGAATTGTTTGTGTCCGCATTGAGAATTTACCTGCACCACAAGCTCCTAGGTCGAATTTGTAGGAGAAGCCAGGGGTAGAAGTTACAGAAGTAGTTGGGGGTCAAAATTGCAGTAGTAGTTATAAAGGCCGAAAATCTATTGTTGGAAGTTGTTTTGACTTTGAAGGAGAAATCATCAATAAGGAAGGTTGAATTGGTCTTGGAGGGGTCCCTATCTTGGGTCTAAGGTCTTGGAATTCGTCATTTGAAGATTCTATAAGAAGATAAGAATTAATGGTGGTTTCTCCTCTGTAGGAGATTTTTTGGCCCTGGCTAGCAGCCTATATCCTGTGTCCATTTGTGTTATTGATATTCATATATTGGTATTTTTTTATGATAAGAATACTATAATAATCAAGAGAAGAAAGAATTAATTATAAATACTAAGAGTTGAAGTAAATAACATCACAAGCAATTATCAAAATTAAAATAAATCACTATAATCTAGCTTCCATAGATTTAACAACACAAAGATGGCTACATGAGAACTAGGGTTGAGATATATGATGTGATATGAGTGCATCTAAGGTCAGGGTAGACAAGAGGAAAAAAAATGTAAGATATACTTCAACAAGTACTAAAGCACATTCCTTAAAAGATTCCCAAATTTTAAGGATTAACTTCTATGGTTCCCTCTTGATGTGATGGATACAACATCAATTTTATGGAGATTTCATCATGGGAATTCGTCCAAAACTTGAGGATCCCTAGAGGAGACACTAAGGAATAATATTATACAAATTAAATTCAAAATTCCTCCTTCCAAAGGATTTTACACCAAGACCTAGAGAGGCCTCCTTATCCTTAAGGGGACAAAAGCAAAGGTGAAAGAGAGATTATTTTCAAGTTAAAGGTGATCACTAAGGATTTAGGATAGGTTCCTAACCATTGGGAGGCTATGGAGTCAAGGAAAATATCAATTTTGGAAACTCGCTCTTGAAAGCAGACCTAAAGAGGCAACATCACTATCCCTAATTGAGGAATCTACATGGAACCTTTAGATATTTATACTTCGACGACACTTGTTAGTGGAGTTTCAAGGATGCGATTATAGTATATCCCCTAGTAACATTCATTCATTCATTATATATGAATAATACATGAAAAATTTCCCAATAATTACAATCTTTAGACAATACTTAATCAATTAGGACACATCAATAACCATGAGACAATATTCAATGCATTAAACATTTGCAAATCAGAAATTTATCAATAAAAAGAAATTACAAGATAATTAAGAACATATCCATCCATAACAATTCCAAATAGAAGCTCCAAGAAATATAGTGAGTTTACCCAAACATCAAAATTCATCCAAAGTATCTGAAATCCATCCACAATTGCAGGTCCAAAAAAAATTTAATAGGGGTATCCAAAATCCAAAGTGTGATGATAGGATGATACAAGATCTCTCCTATTTATAAAAGTGTTAAGAGTTAAAATTACAAAATATGAAAAAACTCCTTGTGTCTAATATGCTAAGTAACCCACCCGTGGTTACAATCCAACCATGATAGCTCAAAAATCAAATCAAATTTCCCTCATAGGCCAATGCAAGGTTGACATCATACATGTGTGGAGGCCTAGAGGAGCAACATTCAGACCTCATGTGCTAAGACTTTGAGAGAGGGCCTCAAAAATCATAATGAGGAGAGGGATTCCCTCCATATGTTGCAAAACATCTCCAAACCCCTATTTGGGCTTTAAGGGGTTGAAGTGGGTCTCATGGGTCTCCAAGTGGCTCAAGATCAAGTTGATGTTCCATCAATGAGGGCTAGAAGATGACACATGCCCTCCCATGTCTCCCAAGGAAATACATAACCTCCTATGGGCCTTAGAACAATTTCCAAGTGTTAGGTGAAATGGTAGCTATATGGGGCAATGTGGTCCAAGTGCATAATCATCTCTGAATAAATGGGGCATCAGAAATAAAATGGTGGTGTTGAAGAAGTCCATGGTGTGAAAATCAATGCTTTGCATGTATGGAGGCCCATGACTCTCAACACTCACCCTACAAATTTCATTGTAATCCTTTGGAAGGATTGGATCTCATATAGGGAGGTCAAGTCCAAGATGAAAACCCACCTGAAATCTTGTATAAGATCCAATGCTCTCCTCACCTTCCAATGCAATGATTCATTAATGAAATTAAGTAAATAATTCCGCTAATCAAGGGCAGAAGTGGTTACTTCATGGTGGGATTCCCTTCCAAATTTGGGGCTTTGAACATGTATTGGTGTTACCTTCCCTAGTAGAAAAGGCTAATGAAGGGCCCTATTAGGTGGTTTCAACATCTAAGGGAATGACGGGTCTAAGGTACACCCTTCAATTGGTAGGTGTCTGTGAAATAATGATGGACCATAGTGGGGACAAAGGGAAGGTTCCAAGCCACATGTCATGGTACAAGGGTAGTTATGAAGAGGAAATCCCACACCTTGGGTATATGAGTGTAGGAGGCAGAAATCATGGTACATGAGTTACCCCGCCCTTTTTTTTCAGCCTTCTTCATTTTCCTTTTTCTTTTATTTATTTTTCTTTATTTTACTATTTGGGGCTCAAGGAGACACTACTACATTTTGGCAGGAATTTTGACAGCGGAATCCGATAAAATGGCTAAAATCAGAAAAAGTATCAAAAGTTAAATGATTTTTTTGTTTTTTTTCTAAAATCCAGACTATCGTTGAATATTCAACGACATTTATATATCGGTCGAATATTCGACGGTTATCCTATCTCGTTGATTATAAAAAGGTTTCCTATAATCCATCTTGTCGTTGAATATCTAGCCTGCGTGCTTTTACCATCGTATATCCGACATCGTATCCAATATTAAATGTGTTGTCTAATTTCCTACAAATGGTAAATAATTGTTGCATAACGTTCAATTCCACCATTAATGACTTTTTGCACTTATAACGTCTAATATGGGACCACGTTATGTGAACAGTTTGACTAATTAAAATAAATATGACATTAATATTATAATTATATATATATATATAGTAATATCTATAACATATTAATATTAACATTAATATAATATTGTATGATTATAATGTAAATTATATATATAAAGTTATTAAATATATTATTATACATATAATAAATATAAATATATCGTGTGGAGGCCCTAACATCATATAACTTTGACATAGTTTCTATATGTATTAGTTGTGATTGTTTTGAAAGGTTGTAGGCTTATTTTGAGGTTAATTTTTGAACAAAATCATCACTTAAAATATGGTGACAAAAAATTTCACATAACATTTCTCAAAAAGACCAAGGATACGTGGGATCGGCATCAAGGGCTTTTGAGGATTGAAAATATTATTTGCCCTCTAGAAAATGCAATACGTTGAGGCCAAGGAGAATTCTAATAAAATCAACAAAAAAGAATTGTAGAGACTATGGACACGCTGAAGGCAGACATTAATATCATCCATTTGTAAGTTATTTATTATATGTCTTTTTATTGTAGATTGCTTTTGTAAATGTTTATATGTATATTATATTTTAGATTGTATGTCATTGTATTGTAAATATATTGTATGTCTTTGTATTTTAGATTTTTAAGGTGTTAGGGTGGGTAATGTATATTGTTCAGGGAGTTAATTTAGATCTAGAGGATTTAGAGGCTAATCATGGGTTTTTATGGATCATTATGAATGAGTTTTTAAAGTATATGATGCAAAATATGACAAAAATAAAGAATATGGCATTACAATGATGAATGAAAAATAATATCAATATGTTTTTATTATGGTCATGACTATATATCTCATAAAGTGTCTCACTTCTTACATGTCAAGAAAAGTAACATATTTCTTATATTTTTTCAACATATTCTTAAATATCTTGATAAATTACACAAGCATCATCAATGATTTGTTGTCTTTGTTTTCCTTATATATTATATTTGTAAATTGTTTTTATATAGACATTCCAATATTTTCTATATATACTAATATTACTTTATTGATTGTAATTGTATAGTATTGTCCCCTTAGGTCATTGCTCGACGAAGAAGAGGTGGTTGTAGTACAAGCACTTGTTCAAGAACATGGAGTGATTAATATTGAGGATCAAGCTAATGATCCTATGGAAGAAGATAATGATGTTGATAACATAGTTTAAGAATATGGGAAAAATAGTTTGATCCAGGAGACATTCAATAATGTTGAGATGGATGATGAGATGATCATGCTTTTGATTTACCTATACTTGAGTTGGCAACTAATCCTCTTTATGAAGGCTCAAAAACATCTCTTCTCTCTACTCTATTATTGTTGGTCAACTTAAAGGTGGTGAGTGTTTTTTCAAACACATGTGTGACACAACTTCTAAGGTATGTAATACATTTTGTGACATTTACGACTATATTCAAGAATGTCCTGATGATGGATCCCTGTTGGGATTTGAAACATTGATGAAAAATGGTTATTATTGTGGGTTCTCCTGCTTCTAAATTAAAAGAGAAAGTGTTTTTTTCTGTTTTTTTAATGTTAGTATGTTGATCTGGATCATTTCATTAATTTGTAACAATTGGATGCAATCTATATGACTAATATTGTTTAGTACATTAACCAATACTATTTTATTTTATGTTGTACATTATTAGGTGTATTTTTAATATCATCATGAAATGTTTTACCTCGTATGTACTGAGATTTACATGTCGTTATGAAATATATTGGAATGGAGTATCAAGTTATTCATTCATGCCCTAATGATGATATTCTCTATTATAAAGAACATGCGTTGGAAGAAAAATTCCCAAAATGTGATGAGAGTAGATATCAAAATGATAAAGTAACAAAAAGGGTTCCTCGCAAGGTTCTTCATTATATTCCCATAATTCCATGTCTGCGAAAATTATTCAGGTGAAAAAGTGTATCAAAACTTATGGATTACCATGCAAGGAATAGAAGTGAATATGGTGTTCTTTGAATGTCTGTAGGTGGATCTGCATTTAGGAATATAAAGGAAAAGTGGTTAGAGTTTAAAAGAGAACCTTGTAATCTTAGGCTTTCATTAACAAATGAAAATGTCAATCCATTTGGAGAGGCCATATCTACTTGGTGTGGCCCGTTTTTGTTATCAACAATAACATTCCTCTTTGAAATTCAATAAAGTGGGAGCACATAATGTTGACAATGATTGTTTCAGGTATTAATTTGTTTAGAATAATTTTTTTTAGCATGATAACATCTCATTTGTCTTATTTGTTTCATAATTATGTCCTATATATATATTTTTTAATTTACTCATATATGTTCAATTATGTCTTATAATTTTTTTTATTTACTCATATATGTAGTAATTATGTATTGTATGTTCAATCAATTAGGTAAGTACCAGGTCAAAGATATGAATGTATATATCGAGCCTCTTATCAATGAGTTAGTGGAGTTATGGAATGGTGTCACTATGTATGATATCTCTAGACCAATAGTTACACAAAGTGTATTTGAATTCTATGAAATGCTTGTATGGAAAATTCATGATACCCCAAGGCTAACACATTTTTGTGGTATTAAATAACATTACCCTGCACTTTAATAATGTTTAATTTTATGTAGTTCATTTACCTTGCACTTTAATAATGTTTAATTTTATGTAGTTCATTTACCCTGCACTTTAATAATGTTTAATTTTATGTAGTTCATTTCAAGTATGTTTTTCTAATAGTTTGACCTTCATTGTACATACTTAAAATAATTGATATAAAAATTATTCCATCTCTTTCAAGTATTCAAACAAAGCATAAATTTTCTTGTCTAGTTTCTGGTCCTAAGGTTAAATCTCGTTGTTCAAGAAGCTTAGGAAAGGAGGAGTTTTATGAGTATAGGCACTTCCTTTCTAAGAACCATAGGTACCGAAGTACTGCGAAAAAAAAAAAAAAAAAAAAAACAAAAAAACAAAAAAACAAAAACAAAAAAACAAAAAACAAAACAAAACAAAAAACAAAACAAAAACAAAAAACAAAAAAACAAAAACAAAAACAAAGAAAAAAAAAAACAAAAAACAAAAAACAAAAAAAAACAAAACAAAACAAAAACCAAAAAAACAAAACAAAAACAAAAGAAAAAACAAAACAAAACAAAACAAAAACAAAAACAAAAACAAAAACAAAAACAAAAAACAAAAAACAATACAAAAACAAAAACAAAAAAACAAAATAAAAACAAAAACGAAAACAAAAAAACAAAACAAAACAAAAACAAAAACAAAAAAAACAAAAACAAAACCAAAACAAAACAAAAAACAAAAAACAAAACAACAACATATTTTCAATGGGAAAGAAGAGACTGGAGTAAGAACATGGAGAATGACACCTCATGCATGGAAGTTGCAATATAATAGAGTCTCTCAAGGTATGGATCGAATTGTCTATGTATTAATATACATTATATGTTTGTATTATTTTACCTTTTATGGAATTTTCTTCATTGTACTAATTCACAGGTTATATTTTTGTTATAATATCTTTATCGATGAATCATGTTGTAGGTTATGAAGGAATTAATAATAGAGCACTTCCACGAGGAATGAAAAGTTATCTTGAGCAATTCAATAGACTCCCCTACTATGATCACCTAGAAATTTTTCATTTGTTTGACACAATGCACATCGGGAAGAATGTAACAAAGACCTTATGGCAAACCTTAGATGGAAGGAGAGATCAAGAAAAATTTGTCAAGATTTGCAATGACATTAAGGAGGCCAACCATGCATTCATTCAAATAGAAAAGGAGACAACAAAAATATAACCACCCTTCCATGGTTATTGACAAAGTAGCAAAGCAAGCATGTTAAAGAGGTTATTGAAAAAAATAAATTTCCAGCTGGATTTTCTTTAAACATAAAGAATATCCTAACAAAGCAAGGTGAATTAGGTGGGGTATGATTAGCATACATTCATTAAAGTAATTATTGTTTTGTATATATATTTTATACATTGGTGAAACATATTGTTAATTAGTGTTTTTTCTACTAATTTGGGAAAAAATAATGATCGATCATTATTTTTGTTACAATATGTTCTATCTTTATCTCTCCCATAATACTTTCAAAACAATGTCAAACAATGTATATATGATCTTGTAAAATACATGAGGTAAGTGGAGATTTATGTGCAAAGTGTAATTTGTTCAATAAGTTGTTGTGTCGCATATTTTTCACTGCATGTGTTTTTCTTGTCATCATGTACTATATTATTCTTTTTTTGTTGAAACCTGTGATTTGCTTGCTTCATTTGTAGATGGTTTTCATCTAAACAAATCGATAAAGAAGATATAAAGTATTGGAGAAAACGTAGTGGAGATACCAATCTTACACAGAGGGAAATTGATATAACATATGGTTTAAAATATTATCAGGAAATCATATTCACCCATACTACTTATTTTTTTTACAATTATATTGATGCAACATATGACGTGTTTTTTTCTTAATTTTAAAAATCTTCAATTATAAATATGCATGATTATCATTGGCGATGTGTTTTTTATTTGTTTGGTGTATTACAGTTGAAACATTACAACAATATGTGGTGCAATGGCTGCAAATTTAGCATCAAAAGGTTGGATGAAAAGATGAAAACTTTTGATAGTGGAATAACTACAGTATTTCAAGTTATCAATGTTTCCTCTAGAGGTGACAGACATACATGTTGATCAGTGGTTTTCATTGATTTCAACCCAAGCAGCACCAGGGGCTACCCCGATCTTCCATGGGAATTTTTACTTGACCAATTACTCTATTCTGATTCAAGGATCTTTGAGATGGATTCTATTCATCGATATGTTTCCGTTGATATATGGCATGCCAAGTAATTCTTCACGGTTTGAAATATTTTCATGTTTGAAGTTAGTAACCCCAATTTGCGGGCTAAAACCCTATGGGGTTGTGGCGTGGCACTCATAGTTGGTTGTGGTCATTGAATAGTCAATAATTAATAATACAAAAATTCCTCCTAAAATCCCTCCAACGTTCACTTGTTGAGTACCCTCTCAACTCAAGATATTCATATAAATAATGACCCTCATATCCTCCTCTAGTAGGGATTTTGTGGGTTCAAACAGGTCATCGTAGAATTTTCGCTATTACATTTTTTCTACGAGGCTTCAGAAGCATAAATTAAAACCCATTTGAGCCGAAATCTAGATGAACCTCATGACTTAATTTCATATATTGGTTCTCTATATTTTCGGCAATATGATCTGTGGAAGTTAGGGTTTTTGCAGGCTCCTGAATTCCATGTCAAATAGGTGACATTGGGAAACCCATCATAACTTTGTCTCTGAGAATTGGATTCAAATTTTGTAAATATTCATAGAAATAGTATGGACTTTAGTTTGTTGAGTAGTGTTTTTAGGGCCGAAGGTCGCAATAGTGACACGTGGCACTTTTTACAAGTTCGCTCTGCTGAACCAATTTATAATTAGGTCATCATGGGAGATTGGGCATAACTCTATCTTGAAGAATCCAATTTTGATGAGAACTATGGGGTTGGAAAGAGGACTCAGAAAGCTACCATAGGATGAAATTTCTGACCCTGGATATCGGAAATTACATACATACAATAGATTCAATATCGAGCTCCTAGAAGGCAAGAAAAAACATGCATTCAAGGATCACTGCAGTAAGGACCACACATCAACAGTCAAGGGTAAGTCTCCTACAACAAGGTATGTATGATTAGTTTTTACATTTGAAATATGAGTATCATCTCTAACATATTTTTTTCAGGACAACATAAGTACATACAGGGTCTCAATTATATCTCTATGTCTCTATATGTCATAGTTAGTTTTGATACCACATTTCGGATGTCCTATTCTTGATACTACACATTTGATGCTACACCAAGTCTACTAAATCTATATGATGTTGTAAGTTCATGTTACTTGTCTTGTCATAGTTGATAGAATGGTCTCTGTTATTGTACTTAGAACTTGGTCCATCACAAGTCTAGGGTCTGTCATCAGTTTTTATTGTATATATCTTTAGGTCAGTTTTGGATATAGTCTTGCATAGAGTCCAGGCCTATATCAAGAGTGGGAGTCTTTGTCTACTGCTACAACAAGTCAACAAAAAAGTGACAACAACACTTTAGGTACGCATTTTAATTTTAATTTGTATTTATTCATTATTATGCACTTACATGTGTTTTGCAGGCAGAGGTAAGTTGAAGGGTATTTTGTTTTGTTTTGGGATTGGTTTTTCCGGGAAAATTTTGCATGCAAGTAGAAGAAGATTCAAGTACAACTTCAAGAAAGAATTCAAGAGAAGAAGTATCAAATCAAAGGAAGCATTGCAGTGGGACATCCTTTGAAGACATGACAACCATCCATATATTGTGAAGAAGTGTCAAGGCCAAGAGTCGTCATTGTAAAGCTGTAAAAGTGTCATCATTGAAAGAGTCATTATTGTAAAAGAGTCAATCTCCCTAGAGCCTAAAAGGAATTATTGGGAGGTAAAGAAGTCTCTGTTGGGATGATGTCATGGTTGGATTTCAGGTCATAGTGTGATTGGGTGTTCAGTCAAAATCATTGTAAATCATACTGTATCATGGATTGTTGTCCCTGGTATGGGAATCCACACTCTTGTCTCATTCAGTCATTATAGGGTGGTAGGGAGGTGCTAGGCCGGTGCATGAAGTCGCCTACAGGTTGGAGCCTGTGAACACTTCAGGGTGGTAGGTCGGTCTAGGATGTTGAGGCATCCATTCAGTTGACTACTGAAGAAACAAGGGCATTGGGGCATCCTCCCAGTGGGAGATAGATAAGATGGCTTTTCTAGAATTATAGGAAGTTGTTACTTTCATTTCAGTTGGGACTGAATATTAAAGAGTTTATTAGAAAAGAGTTCGGTGGTTTTTGACCCTGAGGGTGTTTTCCACCTAAAATTCTCGTTTCTACTGTGTTCTTTTATTTACTATTATTACTGCATAAACATTAATAATAATTGAAGACTAACTAATGCTCTGAAAATATTTAAAATTTCTAATTGCTAAGGAATACTGATTCACCCCCCTCTCAGTGTTTTCAACAATACAGAACTCTGTGAGAATCGATACTATGGTTATCTGCATGATATACTTGAGTGTGACTTTGAATCCTTCAAAATAGTTATGTTCGATGTCAAATGGTTTAGGATATGAATCCATGAACATGACCCTGATAGAACTGTTATTGAGCATGCTAATGGATTTACCATGGTTGATACAAGGAATCTTGATCCAGGATCAGAGCGATATGTTATTTCAGGCCAATGTGAACATATGTAGATGTTTCAGGTAAATTGGGTTGGTCATATGTTGTTAGATATGATCCCAGAGGAAGGCCCGTAAAGTATAATGTAGTGGAAGAATATGAAATTGAAGAAGAAGATGATGTAGAGGAGCAGGGTGTTCATGCAATGTCAGACAAAGATGTCAAATATGTTCAAGGAATATATGTTAATCGAGACAATGTTAATTTGGATGAGCTATATGATATTGACATTGTGTCGGACGAAGTACTTGACGAATTTGAACCAAATGTAGAAGAGCATGTTCTAGATGATGAGATAGACGACGTTGATGATGATGATGATAATGTTGATATGTTGAATCCTTTGTGCATGAGTTCTGAATTGGATTATACAAATGATGATATGGATGCACTATGGATGAGGAAGAATATTAATGATTTCAAAATGTTGAAAATTATGAGGTATGTATTTATATGTTTGCAGTTGGTTTGTTCTCTTTCGTTCACCTTAAATTTTTATTTTCCTAGTTTTTATGTTTGACTGTTACTATGTTTCTTTCAAATATATTATAGTAAATAGATTGGGTATGGGGAATTGAGAGTGATGTGGAGGGGGGAGGGCCATATGAGCTTCCAACTTCATGTGGTTGGCCTTGTTAAGTAGATAATATATTATTCTTAAAACGAAGAGAAACTCATTATATTTATACCATAATTTCCAATTTTCACTTAAATGGTTCATTAAGCAGACATATGGACGAGTTGGGCAACGGGTGAACTAGGTGACACGACGGTCAGGAAAACATGCAAATTAAGGTCAACCCATGACTTTCCATGAGTTGAGTTCCCACCAGGGTGTAAAAATGACTTTTAGAAAATTGACTAAATTAATGTTTAGGTGTTGAAAGTCGGTTTATAATTGATTGATTATGCAGCATGGACGTACTAACAAATGATAATATTTTGTTGTCAGTGATGAGATAATCATTTGTGTTGACTGATTTGCATAGCAGGGTGAATTCTTATGCCCTAGACTCACCCGCATGAAGGCGGAGTGCCCGGGAGCCCCTGGGGGCGTCGCGAGCTGGGAATGCCAGAACGTTCGCTTGGTAGGGGCACCTGTGCGATGAGTTGGTGGGTCGACCCAACTTGGCAAGGGGAGCCCACATAAAATAAGTAAGGTTGGCCCATGACTACCCATGAACAAAGTTCCTACCAAGGGGTTTCATAATGGTTTTTAAAAAATTAACTAAAGTAATTTTTGGGTGTTAAAATTTGGTTTATAATTGATTGATTATGCAACATGGTACTAAACAATTATAATATTTTGTTGTGATTGATGAGTGAACAAAGGCGAGGTGCCCAGGCCCCCATGGGGACATCGTGTGTTGGGCACACCAGAGTGTTTGGCTTCCATGGGGGTGTCACTTATTGGGAACTCCAAGGCGTCCAACACCCATGGGAGCATCGCGTGCTGGGCACATCAAGGCACTCGCCCAGCAGGGTCACCTGTGTGACGAATTGGTGGGTCAACTTGAGTTGGCAAGGGGAGCCCGCACAAAAGAAGTAATGTCAACCCATGATTGTCGATGAATAGAGTTCCCACAAGGGGGTCTCATAATGATTTTTAGAAAATTAAGTAAATTAATGTTTAGGTGTTAAAAGCCAGTTTATGATTGAATATTTATCAATCGGCATGGAAATAACAAATGATAATATTTGTTTTCATTAATGAGCTAATGATTTTTGCTCACCGATTTGCACAACATGGCGAACGCTCACGCTCTGGGAATGCCCCGATGCCTACATGGCAGGGGCGCCCATGTGACGAGTTGGTGAGTCAACCCAACTTGACAAGGGGCACCCACATAAAAGAACTAAGGTCATCCATGACTGCCCATGAGCAAAGTTCCCACCAAGGAGTCTCATAATGATCTTTTAGAAAATTTTCTAAACTAATGTTTGGGAGTTAAAAGTTGGTTTATAATTGATTGATTATGCAACATGGTACTAACAAATTATAATATTTTGTTGACATTGAGGAGCGAACAAAGACAGTGCACCCATGGTGGTATTGCGTGTTGGGCATGCTAGGGTGCCTGCACAGCAGAGGCACCCGTGCAATGAGTTGGTGGGTCGACCCGACTTGGCAATGGTTGCCTGCACAAATAAAGTAATGTCGGCCTAATACTACTCATGAACAGAGTTCCCACAAAGGGGTCTCATAATTATTTTTAGAAAATTAAGTAAATTAATGTTTAGGTGTTAAAAGTCAATTTATAATTGAATATTGATCATGTAGCATGGAAATAAAAAATGATGATATTTAGTTTTAATTTATGAGACAATGATTTTTGCTCACTATTTTTCATAGCAGGGAGAACACTTGTTCCCTAGTCATTCTTGCACAAAGGTGGGGCACCCAGGAGCCCATTGGGGCATCACGTGTTGGGCATGCCAAGGCACTCGATGCCCATGGGGGTGTCGTGTGTTGGGCACACCAGGGCGCCCACCTGGCAAAGGCACCCATGCAACGGGTTGTTTTGTCGACCTGACTTGGCAAGGGGCACCTACATAAAAGAAGTAAAGTCGCCCCATGACTTCCCATGGACAAATTTCCCACCAAGGGATCTCATAATTATTTTTAGAAAATTCATTAAAGTAATGTTTAGGTGTTAAAATTCGGTTTATAATTGATTGATTATGCAACATGGTACTAACAAATTATAATATTTTGTTTTCATTGATGAAGGAATGAAGGCGAGGTGCCCAGGTGCCCAGGGGGGTGTCACGTGCTAGGCATGCCAGGGCACCCAATGCCCATGGGAGCGTCACGTGTTGGGCATGCCAGGGCGTCTGACTAACAAGGATGCATGTGAAATGAGTTGGTGCGTCGGCCCGACTTGGAAAGGAGCACCAGCACAAAATAAGTAATGTTGGCCCTTGACTACCCATGAACATAGTTCCCATAAGGGGGTCTCATAATGATTTCTAGAAAATTAAGTAAATTTTATTTAGGTGGTAAATACCAGTTTCTAATTGAATATTGATCATGCAGCATGGAAATATCAAATTATAATATTTTGTTTTCATTAATGAGCTAATGATTTGTGTTCACTGATTTACAAAGCAGGGTGAATGTCTGCACCCTAGGCACACCCACATGAAGATGGGGCGCTTGAATTCCCATGGGGGCATCGCTTGCTGGGCACGCCAAGGCGCTCATGCAATGATTTGGTGAGTCAACCCGACTTGGCATGGGGCACCTACACAAAATAAGTAATCTTGGCCCATGACTTCCCATAACTTGACAATGGGGCCAACGTTGAATTTTTTTCAGTTTGTGTTCGTATGCATTGAAATTTGACATGGCTATGGTAGATTCATTCATTGATTATATGGGAGGGTCTTGAGACTAAAATACGACTCACAAAAAGGATTCAACAATCAAACAACAAAATTATAACATATATAAATGTCAAGGAGATGAAATTATTTATTACTATTTACCTATTGTGGGCTTATTGGTACTAATTTTCCTTTCTTCTCATATGGCAAGTCATGAGGCTAGTCAATCCTCATTCGATGGCAGACCTGGTTTGATAGGAAAATCTCTAAGGTAAGGCTTTGAGCTCCCTATCATAACATTTTCATGGCTAGTGCCATGATGGGTGGCAAACTATGTAATGGAGCTTTCCAGGCTGACATATGCTCAATCTCCATTTAAACATTAATTTCTCATTCAATTTCTCATTTTGTTTTACATATTTTCATTTCATGTGGACGCAACATCTCTTATTTGGTTGTTCTTAATGTGAAACCCATGCTTGGAGGCACCATGTTCACCACTTTGTATGTTCTTTTTATTGTTTTTTTTTCCTTTTTTTTTTAATTCAAATTTCTCTCATGTCTGACTTGTAACCTGTTCTCAAGTCCAATTTACAACTTCTCTGAAGGCACCATGATATATCTCTCTCTTTTTTCTAACTTGGCTTGTTGGTCATAGCATGTTGTTGGCATTTAATTAATATTATTATTGAGAAAATGTAATCTCTATAAATTACAATGGATTTTGCATATAATTCTTTCATATACATCATATATAGTAGAGTGTACTTATAATGTTCACAGTCAACCAAAGGGAAATTTCATAAGAAAGTGCTTGAAGCTTCATATATTGTCCACTAACCAACCTTTTTTTTTCTAGTCTAAGTTCCCATAGATTACATCAGGCTTGACCTGTGGCTTGAGAAGTTATGACCAAGGGGCATCTAAGCTGTCAAAATCACCTGGGGATCGCACCCGACCTAGGACACACTAGCCCTTTACATGACTAGATTTTTTCCCATGGAGTTTCGAACCGGTGACCTTCACATCATGGAGTGACTTAATAGTACACTCCATGATCATTTATTCTATGCCCCGTGGGAAACCAACCTTGTGATTAAATGGGAGGTGCTCATCTAGGGAAATTTCAAGGAGATTTAGGATGAAATGAAAATGTATTGTAGGGCTCAACTGCAACATATGTTTAAGGGCTACTATGTTTATCTTTGCAAGGCAATGTAGAGGTTGATAGATCAAATCACATGACAATATATGAAGATTATCATATTATGAGTAATGGATTCTTATGGTTAACTAATGCCTTCTATTGAGTATTGAATGCCATGAATTGACATTATTTGTTTCAAGATGCTCTTCTACTCACCAAAAGATGGATTGAATGTGTATTAATGATAGTGATTTAATACATCCTATAACAATTGATAAAATTATCAACTAAAGTATACCTCTTATAATTCAAATTACATAACTATATATATATATATATATATATACATATAACCATTAGTGTAAATTGATTATTAATTAATAAAATTAATCACTATTTTCTATCACATAGTTGTTGATTTTATTTTTTGAATAATATTTATTTTTTTTGAAATTAACAATTACATTATAAATTATATTATTAAATAAAAAGCTACTATACTAATTATTATGTTATTAAATCAAAACCATATTATATTAATTATTATATTAAATTATTATTATTAATTTGTAGCTCGTATATATGTTTTTGGCATGTCATTACATGGTTTTCACATAGATTGTGATTTTTCTCGGTGGCTCTGCTCCCTTATACGTTCTTGGCATGTCATTGCATATGATTTTCTCATAAAGTGTGAGTTTTTTCGACGGCTCTACTCCCTTATACATTCGATTCTTGCATATTATAGACTGTGAGTTTTCTCGATGGTTTTGCTCCCTTATACATTTAATTCTTACATCAGACCCGAGGATTTCTCGGTGGCTTTGCTCCTCACATTTGATTCTTGTAGCAGACCTCAGGGTTTCTCGGTGGCTCCGCTCCCTACATTTGATTCTTGCAGAAGATCTGAGGGTTTCTTGGTGGCTTCTCTCCCTACATTCGTTTCTATGTTTCCTTGAGTGTTTCTCGATGGCTCCTCCCTACATTTGAATCTTATATACCTGAGGGTTTGTTAGTCACTCCTTCCTACATTCCATTCATTGTTCTCTTGAGTGTTTCTCAGTGGTTCCTCCATACATCCAATTCTTGCAGATTGACCTGGGTGATTCTCGATGGCTCCTCCCTACATTTGATTCAACATTCGCTTACTAGTGCGTACTCCTTCAAGAATCCATAGTAGTGGGTGGATTCAGGCATCAATTTTAAGCAATGGTAAGTACACATTCCTTGAACACCTACAATTCTAGGGTTTTCAAAAAATTGTCACAATCCTAAGGCTAGGCACAATTGAGACCATCTATTCCCTAAAAAAAACTTATTTTCTCAATGTATGCATTAACAAGAGAGTAGTAGCATGGTTATCAGGCAATTAATTTGTTCATTCTTTCTTGAGTCATTTCTACGACATATTCATTCATCTATGAATATCTTATTTAGTCATGAGCGGCGAGAGGTGTTGAACCGAGCAACCCGTTGGTGATAACATGAGACCAATAAGTTCATACGTGTTACCCAGATGATGATATGTTGTATCGAGAAGAATTCATAAGGCAAGTTAGGGTAAAGAGTCAATATATTAGTGTTTTATCCCTACCCTGGGCTACTTTGGACTATAATTCTGAGTGGTTTGGTTTTTTTACTTTGCTTTTTCACGTCTTCATTGTTCAAGCTCAACCAAAAGCTTATATTTGTGAATACCATGGATATTCAAACCCTTGCAAACAGTGATATTGTTCTCATCCAGAGTTTAATGATTTCGAATGAAAATTTGTGATTCTGGACTTGAGAATAGGGCTATGTATAGTGCCCAGAACTATGATTCAATTAGCAATGAGTTTAATCTTGAGAGGATGGATTTCTTCAGTATTCGGTCTTTTGAAAATAAGCTTAAGACACTGCTTCTTACTTTTGAATAGGACTTCACTTTTATTACAGTGATAAGGTCTTAGATTTAGGCTCAGAACTTTGGTTTTTTAATTTCTCTAGAATCTTGACCTAGGAGAAAGTCCTTTTCCAACCTTGAGACCTCTTGTGACCTTCAATCTTGCCATTATATAAATGACCTTAGCTCTTATTCCATGTTGATAAAACTAGGGAAAACATAATTTTTGTATATTTTCTCTTATTACATTGACAATTATTGTGATATTAGATCACTCCACTATCATCATTATTATTATGTGTTTATTATCAAGACAATGCCAATATAGAAAATCACAATGCAAACAAGAACACTAGAAATAGGCTTCATTCTAGGGGGAAACCCCTCCATAGGGGAAAATCCAAAAACTTCTCTTCTTTTAGAAATTCAAGGAAGACTTCCAAGACCTTTGATCAAGAAAACTCACCAAGTGATAGGCCAGCCACCCAAACAACAATGCTTCTTTCTTTAACTTGATCTATTGCTCTTCTTTGGCTCAAAATTTGAATAGAGAGCTTCTTTCCCAAGTATGTGAGCTTGCCAAACAAAGAATTAATGCCCAAGTCAAACAAACATACTTTTCTTCCTTTCCTCGCTATCCTTCTCTTCTTTCTCACTCTGAATTTTTCTCAAACTTATTGAAGAGTGTGAATTGCTTATCTATCTCCAATGAGGTCGAATACCTCTCCTTTATATAGTCTTTTGGTGAGGTCCAAGGGCCTCTTGTGGGGCCGACTTGATGGGTTGGCCGACCCATCACTTGGTAGCTTCTAGATATCATTTTTACATTTAAAATATTTCTTTTACATCAATTCAAGAGCCCTTCATGGGAATTTACATCATGACCTTGACTTTGACCTTGTCACAACCCTAGATTACAAAAATTGGTGTTAAACCTAAGACAAAATAATTAATGGGCAAGAAACCCATTCTTGAATAAATAATTTTCTTTTGCAAAAATACAATTTTCTTTTCTTTTTATTTTGGCAATTACATTGATTACATCAAATCATGTTACATAGAAAATTATGAAGGCTGAAGATGAGTAAGTATTCACTGACAATTCCTACCATTTCCACTCATGGATTTGGCAGTCTACATCCACCATCATTTGAGATTAATAAATGTGGCACTTAATGTGGATTTTTTTGTGGGTATGGGTGTCCATAACATGACATGTATCACTATCCCAATGAAAGGTGGGTCAAACTCTACATTTTGAACTCTTCGTCCTTTCCCTCCATTGGAATGGGATTAAGGATTGAGTAGCATATAGGTTCATTACTTGTTCCAAAACCAAGTCAAAATAGTCATTGGTATAGGAAAAGGCTCTTCAAATCCCATGGGAGTAGTATTCCTCTTGTGGTAGGAAAATACATTTCTCTTTATCAAGTTGAGGAATTTCTCAACAAAACATTAGTCAGTAAGTTCTTCAATTGATGTGTTAATATAGGTCATTTTTCTTTGTATATGCAATAATTTTGGCTTCCTTTTCTCATGTATAATCCATTAGTCATTTCATGTTGAGAGGATGGCATGGGTTTATCCCTTGGTATGAGGAGGGAGCATAGAATATATTGACCCAAATGTGGTTAACGAATGATTGTTTTCTTGGGCTTATACTATGGCACCCTTTTTTTTATGTGTGTATACGTATAAATCATATAATGTTTTGATTTGGTTAAAATTTCCCAATATCCCACTTGAACTTTGGAATAATGTAGGTATTAAAGCCATAGGATTGGTAATTATACCCTATATTACAGGTGATGATGGGTATGTAGATAACAACTTGTGGTTAATGGCCCTCCTTGAAAAATATCTCGATTCAATCTCAGGTCCAAAATACAAAAAAAATATTAGATGGGTCTCAATAGAATCTCATTATAGAACAGAGGTTGGTACTTCAAACCCTATCCATTTTTGTGAAGGAGGAAATGGCTAAAAAGGAATTCAATTTTCTTAAAATATGGCTTGGATCCACCTGCAACAAATAGATCAGATGATAGAATTTGAAATCCTAGTCTTTCCTCTTTAGATATGTAAAGAGAAACAAAAGATATGACAACCCATGTTGTTCCACAATTTTTTAAGGGTGACAAGGTTTTAATGTTGAGATAAAGGAGGCCTCCCCATGATACTATCATGCCAAATGTTGATATGCTCATTATTTCTTGGAAACAAAGTTAGTTAATATTAAGGAGGGAAAAAAACATTGATAATCCTCTAGACTTGTGAACCTTTTCTAACTTCTATGACCTAATCAAGGAAATGATGTCACACTCCTAGATTCTTCCTATGAATGACTTGATTCCACCAATCATACCTACTTGAAATAAGCTACCAAAACAATTTATATTCAATTTCTAGCTAAGGGATTCTACCATGATGATATACATGAAAGTTGATAAGGGCCAACCCTAACAAATTCCTAACAAAAAAAAATGCATATAGAACCCATTGCATAAAGGAGAAACCAACAAATTGTTGATACATGTGGAGATCCAAGCAATGAATCCTGGATTAAACCCAAATTTATAAAGGAATCCAAACATGAAGCTATGCTTGACACAATTAAAGACATTTTCCATATCCAACTTAAGGAGCATCCATTTTTCCTCATTATTCCTACTAAAGGGGATAAATTCATGTATAAGGACGATATTTTCCACAATTTGTATCTTCCTCACAAAAACACCTCATTTTTCTAAGATAATCTTAGGGAGTATAATTGTTGATATATTAGCAATGATTTTAGACATAATATTGTAAAACACATTGAACTATGGCATCATCTTGAATGTAAAAAATATGATGGAATTACCTCTTTTGGGACTATACTTAAGAAAGGTTAATTTCTCCCTCCTCTCGGGTGTAAGAAATGATAAAAATATCGAAGAATTCACACCATCTAGACCAATTCAAACATAATAATATTCCAAAAATAGTTGAAAAAATGAATGATGAATTCATCTATACATGATAACTTATCAAGTTCAAAATGATTGATTGTGTTGAAGAAGATTTCCTCTTCTGATATAACCTACATTAGACAATCATTGTCTTTATTTCTTATAATAAATATTATTTTCTTGCATAATATTTGTACTCAATCTATTTTAGCTCCTAGTTTCAATATATAGGGTGGCATAGGGGTTATATGCTACTTATTTGATTTTTTTTTGTACTTAGTGTCTCTCCTTCATTTGTGGTGATTTTCTTGACATTGTTACACTAGTGTTGTACTTTAGCTTGTTTGTGAAAAACATTAGTGTTTATATCCCTTAATTAGAGCCAAAAAATCTTGAACTTTTACCTCCATTTTTATTCTTCTTCCCTCATTGTAGATTTGTAGCACTAGAAGGTTTCTTTTTCTTCAATCATTAAAGAAGGAGTGACTTATTCCTACTCCATGAGCCTTTGAGTTCCCCATAGTTTATATTTTAGGTAGTTGATCTCGTTACTCACTAATTGATATCAATCCCTCATCCCAACCTTTACAGCGATCTTCGTATTTTTAATATTTTGTTCTTATATGTGCACCAATGAACCAACCACCCACTTGCTCCAAAATCAAGAAACATGGTGAAGAAGGAGCGGTCTTAGAGCCAAAAATTATTGAAATAAAAAATAAATAAATAAAGAGGACCACAATCATATTGTTTAATCATAGAAAATGTGATTTTTTAGTGATGTAATCCAACATAATATATAATTTGAGAAGACAAAGAGATGTTAGTTTATGTGAAGGAACTATGTACCAATAACTGATCTAGTTTAATGTGTCTAGGATCGGGACATCTATTGGTCCATGTAAGTTTCCCTTTTTCGACCAATATATTCATTAAATCAAGAAATGAAATGGATTTCTCCATTATCTATATGATTGGATCCAAAAAAATTGCCCCTCACCTCCCCCCGCTTTACTCATAGTGATGAAGCGTGGTGTTAAATTATCTTGCTACAATGTAATTTGAACCGAAATCTTAATCCCTTAACTCCATTACAAATTTCCAACATTCTACTTTCTCATGATAAATTAGAGGCACATAAAGACTAACTTCTCCTCACTCTAATTTATAGACTTCTCAAGGGATTCATCTAATCTATTGTTGTGGGCTTGACAATTCATAAAATTACACAAGTTGACTTGAAAAAATCATCTGCAAACCCAACAACCATATATAAAAATGAAAATCTCATCATAGACAACTCGAATTTTGATATTTTCGTTGCCTCTAGTTCCTCTCAAAGTATTCTAACACCTCCATGTGTCAAATCATTGAAATGCCTCATGGTTCCACACCCTTTGCTTGGGTGCAAAGCCCAAGGGCTTGGGTTCTTATCCACGAGTCACTTTTTGTGCTAATGCCTCCAAAACCCTATAGCCTAGGGTTTGGAGTGCCTCCCAAGCTACAAATATCAACATCCTCAACATCAAAAAACTTTTGCTTTTATTCCATCGAAACTAGTTACATTCTTCAACATAGTGAAGTATGTGGGTAATTTTGCTATCAGATTATTTTAAGTTCTCAAGTTATCGAGTGAGTTAATTGGTTAGTATGAATAGGTTTTCAATTTCTCAAGTTTTTAAATATTACTTGAATATTTTAAATGCAAAGAACTTCCTTATAACTCACTTGTACTAATATAATGTTCTTGTGGTTTCATCAAGACATTTCTCAACATCCCTTATGACACTCACTAACAGTTTCTCTCATTTGATGGAGTGTTATAGGACATTCAACCAAACAGGTATTTATTAGATATATCTTCATCAAGTGACAGAATTCCAGGTAGGATAGAAGAAATTGACCAAACATATGCTACTTCGTCTAGCAGGAGAACATCAACTAGAGGTGAAAAGATTAGAAGAAAATTCCATAAACACATGGAAATTTTTCTCGCTAAAGGGGGGTCATGTTCTTATGAAAATGAGAGCATAGAATACATAAAGGTCCCTTTGAGGTGAAACATCTAGTGAAACAATGGGCACCCAAGGATCTTCCTAAAATAAACATTTATTTTTCTGTCAATGAAAGGATATACCATATTTCCCCATCATCATTACATGGTTTGGGGATATTTTCCATGGATGGCATAAACGTATGCTACAAAGGATTAATTGAATTGAAGGATTATGTCAAACCTTGTTACAACTACAATGATTGGGTACGACTAGTCCAATATACCAAAAGTATGTGAAGATATGGAGTGGCCGCAAATTATATACAACTAAAAGAAAATGATGAAAATAAAGGCACAACTATGTATATTGATGGAAGGACAAAAGTAGCAGGGAATATTTCAGGGTTTATAAATAGTACATGGCCTGTCACCACAAATAAGCAACCCAATTGCATATTCGAGGGATGTGAAGGAAACCATGTATTTGTATGTGCCATTAAATCAATAGTTGCAGGGGAAGAGTTGCTCATTGATTACAATTTGAATAAAATAAATATAAATATTGATATTATGGGGGTAGTATGTATTCAATTTTACTAAACTTCTAAGCAATGCCTATTGTATGTTATGATTTTCATTTACTACTTGAAGTTTCTATATAAATTTAGACATATGTTAATAGTGGTTTTATCATTAATATAATGATGATTAATTGTGGGTGAATTTAAAATTACACTTATTTGATAAACAGGGTGATAAGGGGAAGGCACCAGCCTTAGAGCATTCCATACATGCTCATGAGGAAGAGTTTATAGATGATGAAATTTTTATGTTTGTCAATCCAATGCAAGAAATAAAGAATCTTAAATTCAAAGCAATAAATAAACTTAATTCTTTAGTTAAAATTAAGCCTCAGACAAATGAGATAAAAGGAGAAATCAAAACCTTGTTGCAACAAATGCATTGGTATGGGGTGAGCAACTCACTTAATTATGCCAATTATTTGTTTATGATTTATTTATATCATCCTTTATAAAAAAAAAACTCTTTATTTTACAGGAGTTTTTGGCAGAGTTCGATCCTCATGCTATGACTATGGGTCAAGCCATTGTTGGTAGCAGCGTCGATGCTCCACCTGTGTGTGAGTCACTAGTAATTGAGACCGGTACAACTTCTCAACCAACCACAACAGGATTTGCACCTGCTAAACAATGTATGTCAGGATCTACACATGATGTTGTGGATGTAGAGCATGATACAATTGCACAATTTGAAATGATCTTTCCTAGATCTTCCCGTGTTACTAGAACGGGATCCCTAATGATCATGTTTTTGGTAGATGATGACAATGTCCCTATGAAAATAAAGAAACTTCTAAGTATTTAAGAAGTGTTTTAAATCTTAAGTACAACCTAAATGAAATTAACTTATAATCTGTGATTATTTTAAACCAATGATAATATCATTTTGAAAGAAATGATTTATTTTATAGGTGTTTGTATGACATAATGTTGGAAATATTTGGGCCGACCATTCACACAAATTGGAAATCCCAAAGTTCCAAGTTAAAAGAGGAAATTATTAACAGGATGGTTACCTATTCAATGATGGTAACTTCAACAAATTTGGGTTTACCTCAAAGGCAATCCTACATTTAAAATATTTGTGGGACTAGTATAGGTCTCAATTGGAAAGGGACAGGTCGCATGAGCACCATCCATCATTTCTAAAGATGGAGTGGAGAGCACTTGTGGTAGAAGCACATGAGAAGGCACATCAAAAAGCAGGGAAGACTCCACTCGGACTAGGAAGGTATGAGGCATGTTTAATAATGTAATTATGATGCTTTATCATCATTGCAACATCTAATTAACTTTTTCAATGTTTTAACTATAGGATCTCAGATACTTCCAAAGCCACACAAGCTAGAATAGTCAAACATGGGTAGCATCGTCTTGGCCTGAGTGGTTACTCAAAACTAGCCACAAAAATTGTAAGTATATAAAAAAAAAATTTGCATCCAAATTATAAATTGTTAACAATCTTAATTTAATATTAGAGAAAAAGAAAAATTCATGTTCTAATGCAAAATTGCATGGGAAACAATTCAAAGAGGCTCCCATGGAGGAAGACGTAAAGTTTTCTTTCAAGTATGGTTATCAATTCGTGGTTGAATGGAGGACAAGTTTGGTGTCTTCACAGTCTTCCAGTATCAAACATAACACTCACGCAAATAAAAGCAATGAATATCATTTATAAATAATTACTTGTACAATCTATTGGTTATTATTTTTGGCCATAAAGTAATGTGCTTGATTGTAAAAAGAAGGTAAGAAATGTATGTACAACACATGAGCCTTCTGATGGTGGAGTGCCTGATCTTGAGACTGATGTTCAGCTCAGGTATTTCATGTGTTATAATTAAAAAAATAGTTTGGAACAAACATAAACATATTTAAATGAAAACGATGTATCAATTATAACCTTTCTTATTTCTACACCAGAGCATGTACAAGATGTGGCCACAGAAGAGGAGGAACATATGGCCACATCTGGAAGTATTCTACTTCCCTTCACTACCGAAGCAAGTAAAGAACACTATACTAATTTTTATTAATAAAACATTCGTAATAATAATAGTTGTAAATATGAATTTAACATTTCTTTCTTATTGCAATTGATGCTCGTCCCCACTTGCAGCATCATAGTCATATGACGAGGTCAGCAACAAGACATATTACAGTAGAGAGCACAACAGCTAAAGGGGGCTAAGATCAAGACATCTTAGCTAATTACATGTTACAAAGGAGAAATAAATTTGATAAAAAATTATTGAACTTGTTTATTTAGAGCTTGTTTTTTTAGTGCCACATATTTAACTGAGAGGTTGAATGCTTCATGGCATGTGCACATGTAACTTTAGACTACCTTAATAAAAATTTGTGATTTTTCCATTGTAAAAATTTAGAATGGATTTGTTTCATATTATGTAAACATATTTTTTGTGATACAAGGAGGGTGTATAATACCATATATTTGATAAATTTGTGGTACAAGTCAATTAACTATGTTACGAACACCAAGAGCATATAATCAGATTCCCCTGTTAAACTAAGCCTTTACACAATTCATGCATGTGATAATTCAACCATCTACTAATTTGTATACCCATCCCACTCCACCATACACTACCACGCTCCTATTTTAGGTGCTAGCTACTCTTGCTTCAATGCCTAATTATAACAATTTGTGATTATGATGACAATTTAAGTACATATGTGTGTAATATCCATTGTGGGACGTATGAATTTTCGTCCCCAAATTTCCTGTCAAATATTATAATAACCTTGAATGAGCTAGCACTGGTCTATCATCATCATCATCATCTCAAAATGACCCGACACATGAAAATTTACCATGTCGGTTATCATCACTTCACACTATCTCATGGATGAACCTTTTTAGATTATATGCATGAATTTATGGAAGTTCGTCCCCTCTACCTATCCTATGATTGATTGTGACAATGAGTGAATAGAGGACAATTGATGGATCTTTGTTGACAAGATCCCCTACCTATAAATTGTATTTTGTTCACTTGTTCTCACGACCAATCATAGGCTATATAGAGGGGATGGTCTACAAGAAATTTGTGCATATAATCTATAGAAGGGGTCATCTCTGAGATAGTGAGAAGTGATGATTACAGACATTGTAAATTTTCATTTGTCGGACATTTTCAGATGGTGATGATAGACTAGTGTTAGCCCATTCTAGGCTATAATCATTGGTGGGAAATTTGCAGGGGAAAATTCATACATCCCATCATGGACATTACACTCATGTGTACTCAAATTGTCATCATAATCACAAACTGTTTTGAATTGACAACGAATATATGTTAGAATGTTTTTAGACTAATATAGATTAGAAAATGCAACCAATATATAGATTACTTACAATAAATATAGTAGAAATTAATGTAGCAGCCATTCCAACAGTGTTGACTAGTCTATATTGAGACTAATCTTGATGCTTCATGGGATGGTGTATCAACCGTCTCATGTTTTATCCCAATAATCATTGAATTTCATAATATTTCTCTGAGGTTCTATTCAAATTCTGGAAATTTGTAAGACTTGTAGCCTTCCACAATTTGCACGGATCTCTAGCTTCAAGTGGTACACTAAGTCTAGGTTAATTAGTATATGTTTAATTAATTTAGTTTATTGTCCTCAATCCATATTCAGAAGATATTGCAAACATTGTTTCATAGGTATGGCCTCCCATAGGTTATTCATATTCTCTATTTTCTTAGTTTGATCGATATTAGAAGTTTCATGCTCATAACACACACAAATACCCATATACCAATATTTATCCAATATTAATCATTAATATCTATGCAACGAACATATGTATTAGCTTCTATATCCTTGTTCAGGCTTCAGATCTTATATATGTATGTGCAAGACCGCTTTGTCCTATTCAAGTACAGCGATTGTATTTTTCGGACTAGGTCTGATCTTTTAACAATGTGTTTTCAAACTTAATTCAAATACCCTATTCAAAAAATGAATTTCAGTTTTTAATCATGATCAGTATTTGTTTCTGGATTTTTGAAATGATGCAACAATTTAGATGCCTAGTTTCAAAAAAAATGCTCATGCATGTCGTTTGGATGAGAGCTAATCTATTGAAGGATAAAAGTGCAATTATTAATTTTCCAATGCTATTAAATTTATCATTTTAAGCATCTAAAAATATCATTGACTACACTCTTCCCTAAATATTTTATACAAAACCCTCTTATCTATTCCCCTAAACCCCTAAGTATTTTGTGTCTATGATTAATTAATTAATTAATGTTATATGTTAATGAATAATTTCTAAATGTTTCTTTATGTACATGACGTTATTTCATATTATGTAAACATATTTGTTATGATAAAATTTATTGAGATGAAATATTTTGTGGATTATGAATGAATGTTTGCTATTTATTTTTTATGTATCTTAATGTCTTTCTTTCAAATATTTCCTATATATTAGACAGACTGGGTACTGGGGAATTGAGAGTGATGTGGGGGGGGGGGGGGGGGGCATGAGAGCTTCCACCTTCATGTGGTTGTCCCTATTCAGTAGAGAATAAATTAGGGTTTGGATAATCTTGGAGCGAAACACCCTCAATCCAACAGGGCAACAACAAATTCAATGTTGACTTCGTTGTTGCTTCATCGAGTGGAGGGAGGTTTTATCAACCAAGATTAAACTACTCCAACAATTTATTCTCGAAACCAAGAGGAGCCCATTTAGGTATTCATGTTGTCTATATTAGAATCTCCATATTATAACAATTTTGTTTCATATTATCCATATTATAATCTCCATATTTCCTTTGTTGTCCTCTTCTTGGAAAATACAATGTTCAGCCATTGTAGCATCTCCACAATCCATTATTGATTCATGTTTAAAAAAAATGTCAGATGTTAACAAAACCTAGAATTGATGTTCAAAACTTTAAAAAAGGAAACAATTATCACAAAATGAAAAAGTGCAATTCTGCAAATACTTCTCAAACAAAGCATCAATATTGATCAAGAGATAAAATATCGCCTCATGTCTTCACCAGTAGCGTTTGGGGCATCTATGAATTCCAAACATACTCTTGCATAGATTCCATAGACGCTATTGGTGAAGATGGGAGGCAATATTGGTTGTTTTGACCAGTATCAATGCTATTTATGAGAAGTATCTACAAAATTACACTTTTATGTTTTGATATTGTGGTAATTGTTTCCTTTTTTAAATTACAGTGTCAACCAGTGCACGAGGTAAAGAAAAATCTAATGTTTGTTTTTATTAATGAATAATAACAAAAGTATCAATTTAATATTTCTTTTTTATTACAGCTGATGATCCACCCCTCTTGTAGCAGCCTCGGCAAAGTCATGAGTACATGGCCAAGCTATCAAAAATAAAGAAAGAGAAAAAGAAATGATTGTAATAGTTATATCATTAGAAATATCACATACCATATTATGAAAGCATATTTTTTATGATAATTTTTTTTGAGATGAAGTATTTTGTGTCCATGATTAATTAATGAATGTTATATGTTAATGAACAATTGTTATATGTCTCTTAATTTGCATGACGTTGTTTCATATTATGTAAGCACATTTTTTAAGATAAAATTTATTAAGATGAAATATTCTACAGATTTACGAATGAATAAATGAATGTTTTCTCTTTTGTTTTTTTTTATGTATCTTAATGTCTTCCTTTTAATTGTTTCCTATATAGTAGATAAATTGGGTACTGGGGAATTGAAAGTGATGTGGGGGGGAGGGGCCATGAGAGCTTCCACCTTCACGTGGTTGGCCCTGTTAAATAGAGAATAAATTAGGATTTGGATAATCTTGGAGAAAAACACTCTCAATCCAATAGAGCAAAAAAAAAGTCAATGTTGACTTCGTTTCTGCTTCGTCGAGTGGAGGGAGGCTTGCTCCAATATTAAACTACTCCAACATTATTGAAACCAAGAGGAGCTCATTCAGGTATTCAAGCATGAAAATCTTTTTAATTATTATTTATTCAAGAAATTAATTTTAATATTTGGTCAAATTTAATCTAAGTTTGCCTCATTAACCTCATGAATATGTGTAGGACAAGTAGTTTTAATTAGGATGTTGAAGTGGAATAACTATTTGAAGTAAGGAGATCAAAATGGTAAGGGTTTAGGTGAGACAACAAAATTTGTTTGATATTTGTCTTGTATGTCTTGGTTGAGTGGGAGTTACATAAATTTTTATAATAAATAACAAACTTTTCCATGAAAAAATTCACGCAGTATTTGTCTTTCTTTGACAATTGTGTTTTTATTTAGGTGAAAGACCATAAACTAGCATTTTTCATATAGGGTAGTAGGACAAACTCTTACTCTATTAATTGGGCATAAGGCATGGGTATGATTTTTCTTCTATTTTATTAATTATGTATAACATCTAACTTCTCCTCCTTCCTTTGTTTTGTAGGTACTTCCATTCGCATATATGGATTTGAAAGATTAACTACGGTTGGAGTCATATATGTGAAAAAAATCATCAAAGTATTGCTCAACTTTATCCCATCGAATGCTTTCCTAACCGGTGTGTGATCTAGTTTTGCATTGCATTTGATTTCAAGTAATTTTTTATTTCTACATTGCAAATCTTCCAAGACCTTAGATGTTGAGAAAAACTAGGGCAAACAAATTTTGGGTTTCTTTTATAATGTTTTCTCTTGTTATATTGACAATTATTGTGATATAATTTTATTTCATCATCATCATTATTATTTTTTGTTCATCATCAAGACAATTCCAATAAAGAAGATCACAATGCAAACAAGAACACAAAAAATATGCTCTAGGCCAGCGAAAACCCCTACATAGGGGAAAAACCAAAAAACATCTCTTCTTATAGAAATTCAAGGAATACTTCCAAGACCTCTAATTAAGACAACTCACCAAGTGATAGGCCATCCACCCAAACAATAATGCTTCTCTCTATAACTTGTTTTTTTCTCTTATCTATCTCAAAATCTAAACGGAGATAGCTTTCTTCCAATATGTGCAAGCTTTCCAAACAAATAATTGGTGCAAAAGCCAAAAAAAATAGACCTTCTTGCTTTCCTCAATATCCTTCACCTCTTTCTCACTCTATATTTGCCTTAGACCTCTTAAAGAGACTGAATTACTTGTGCAACTCAAATGAGGTCCAATACCTCTTTTTTGTTGAGAAATCTAGAGCATTATGTGAGTTAGGTTCTTCAATTTGATTTCTCTTATCTTGAAATTTACTTGTGAAATTATATGTTTATTATGTTAGTGTTCTATTGTAGCCACTACAACACCACCCAAAGTTTTTTGTGCATATCCAAAATTATGGGTCCCCCCCAGTTTGCTTAGCACATTAGGGTTTCGATCAGGTTTTCAATCGGTTACTCTCCTCGCTACCCTTCCTATCAAATCTTGATGTTGTGCCCATTCACGCGTCACATGCTGCACCCACACATCATGTGTTATCTCAATCGACCTCATGGTTACATTAGGGTTTTAAAGGTTTGTTGCACCTAGGATGTACTAAGAGTCTCCCATGTATTAAGAGTCTCCCAATCGGTGGATGAATTGTGTGTGGACGGGTGAGACTTCAGTTTGGCTTTCCTTATGATTGACCATATTAGGGTTCGAGAGAAACCATATATTCTCAAAATAAAGGGTTCCCCTCACGCTTTAACATGATTCGTATACCTCCAAGGGTGCATTCTAATCAACATTGCCTGGCATCATGGTGAGAATCATTGTGAATCATATTCCCCTAGGTTCATGACTAATTCCCCATCTCAACATGTTCATTAGGGTTTGTGAGATTTATAACTTTCCCTTGCATCCTTGTAACACTAGACTCATATGATTGAAGATCCAGGTCGCATGTTAAAAATTACTTCCAAACACTTTCTATATAAGTACATCATCACCATAGGCAACACATAATATTAAAGTCACTTACAATTATTGCCTCTATGAAATCCCTAAATTTGAAATTGATTTCCAAATTGAAGCATGATTTTCTTAACCCATGCAATTTATAACATCTTAATTTGGATTATTGTGGTTCATGGTCCTTGAGTAAATTAATTTTATTTACTTACTATTATTTGTTTTCTTTCATGATCTCACATGAAAAGTATCGCTTTGGTAAACTAACTTATTTGTTTCACCTTCTTTTCAGGAAATTGAGTAAAGGTGGTTTTGATAAACATCAACGAGGCAACACTGGCATTAAATAAAAATTTGACATGACACCACTCCAACGTTGGAAGACTCGAGGGCTTGGGATTACTGTAAACACAACATACAAAGAGGCCATGGAAATGAATGCAACCATAAGTTAATGAAGAAATTAAAAACTTTAGAAATGGTATGGTGCAATCACAAAAGAGGAAGATCCTCGATGGAAGCTCAATGTAAATATCGTTCAAGACCACAAATAGTTATTTTAAATAAGGAATTCATTCTTTTAATGTAAAATGATATCCAAGAAGGGTGTTTTATAAAGCTCCAAAATGTTAGGCCTCACATACAGTGGAGCTATTTTGAAAGGATGCTTTGCAAGAAACACATATTCCAAGAAAAAATTCGAGTGTCCATGGAAAGGGAGTACATGGGATTGGAGTTATATACTAGTGACGTTTCTTTCATTCCACCGACGCATCCCGTTAACATACACATGGTGTTGAGACCATCTTGCATGGAGACGTGTCATGTATAGTTTTTAAGGCATTCAACAAAATTCTTGGTTTTCACTGTATGACAACGCATCAAAGAGGAAGCATTATTACAACACATTGGATACTACATGCAACTTAAATGGTTAGATCTGACCCAACATTAGCTATTGGAAATATTGTTACTGGATACATTGACAAGAAATTTGATTATGGAATGCATTGTACCATGTGTCAGTTTCTTATACATACCAAAAGGGATGATTGCGTCTATGAATTGTTTGGGACGCTAATTCTAAGGAAAATCTACTACAAGGAATAATTTTAAATGATGAAAGAAGAAAAGGGCATAATGAGGAGGTTTGAATTCACCCTTGTAGAAAAAAACTTGGTATAATTTCTTCTTTGTTGAGTAGTGATCAAGGTTGAATAGTTGTATGACGCTTAGTCTCCTCCCATGAAATTGCAACAATTGTGGTCTCCTTAGGTTGCACTTCCCAAATGCGACCCTCCACAAGTCGCAGTTCCTCGATGCGACTAGTTGCAAGATCGCAATTAAGGGAGCCACTAGACCATGTGACCTACACTACTTGGCGACCCTGCAATCTCCACCAATCACAGTTCTTAAACTTGATATTCTCCAGATGGGACTCACATTCCAAATGAAAATTTTGTCTGAAACTGTGACTTGCAGTAAATGAAAGGGATGTGTTCTACTCTCTCAAAGGATGTGTTAGCCTCTTGAAAGAATGAAGCCTTATTTTTAAGATGGGGAATGTTAATGTAAAACATATAAATGTGAAGATGATCACTACCCCTTGGCTCATTAAGATGTTTGATTCTCATTGGTTTGGGTGGGTCTCATGGAAGAGATGATGCTCCGGCAGAATATTTTGTGTTAGCGGTGCATTAGGAGAGGGTAGTGGTGTGGTCACCACATTGCGTCACATGTCATGTGAATGTTGTTGACAATTGCTCTAAGGGAATTTGCTATATATATATATATATATATATATATATATATATATATATATATATATATATATATATATATATATATATATATATATATATATCAATATCAATATCAATGCAGGGCTACACCAAACTCATTTCATAGGTCAACACATCAATTGAACGAACAACGACACCACCATATCATGAATATCGTGAAAAATATCCCAATAAAGGTAAACTAGGCCATGTGACCTTAATACCAGATAGACATCATGAAGGTGGATTGTCATCAGTTATGTGGAGACTTGAGCCCATATTAGCTGCAATATAGAGATATCAACTTACGCATCAGGAGACATTGATCACATTGATAATTACCCATTACTTGAACTCTCTCAAAAACAAATATCAAATATCCTTGATTCTCCCAGTGAAAGAGACCTCCAACAACATTTCTCATGAATGTTGTTCTGGTAAGGCCATTACTTGGATGGACAGTGAAGTCACAGTCTTAGATGCAGTCGCAGGTCACATATGAGTTTGGGTCACATCTTTCTCTAAACTTCAAAATCGCGACTTTGTGACCTATCAAAAAGTCACATCCCTGAGTTCAACCAATATCAGAATGTTTCTGCGATTTTCTCCACCCCTCATAAATGCGAATTCGCTTACTCTTGGAACTGTGACTTGCCCCACATATTCAAATAAATATGACCTGTGTACTCAATAAATATTTTATATTATTTTGAATCTAGAATCTAGTATTGATAAGACTAGCAAGTAGTAACCATGAAAAAACACTCCTTTGGACTTCGAAAGCTTCTTGAATGGCAAGGGAGTCCACGAGAATAATGCAATAATAAATTGCAATGGAAATTTGCCATAGTTTTACATTGATAAGTTCACAGCCCTAGTGAACTCGGATGTGATCTCCATGATGAGAATGAATGATGCAGTTAGGAGAATCCGAGGAGTAAAGTATGTCATAAATTTGTGTGTGCAAGGAGAACAATTTTTCCTCTTGGCTAAATCACTCCAAAGACACTTTTCATATGCTATCATCAGGCATGGTGCCAACCAAGTTGGATAATGTGACTTTCTTATAGGATCTGCTCATATGTTCACATATTGTAATATGAGTTGTGAACTCCTCTTAAATTAGGGATCAAGATCACTCTATATGGATTTCACATCGCAACAACATCGTGGTGTAGAAGAGGACTATAAAGGGGTCCAAGTTGATGTTTTACTTTCATTTAATTTGTTGTTTCTGTCATCTATGTATCCATGTGACAATATTATTTTTTTGTAGGTGGGAATGCTTATTTGCATGGAGAAAGCCAGGGTTTCTTGCAATAAGGCTTGTAGTCAAGTTTCCTACAACTTGCCTAGTTGAATCCACGTAACTGCCTGAAACATTGTGTCAACCATAAGGGAAAGAACAGTGGCTGACAAATCAACTTTCAACATGAAAAATGGATCGTAACCCTATTTAGTGGTTCATCATGATTGCACAAAAGCATTAGGGTTTCCAACAACCCTACTCATTCTCCTCACATTTTCTCCTCTATCAATATGGAAATGTTCTCATCACAGTGTCAGTAGTTATGCTAAGATCAATTGAACATGTACAAGGTAGTAAGCATGAGAGAGCAATGAGGAAGTTCAAGATTCATGAGGGGAGGTCAAAGGTCACGGTAGGTCAACAGTCACCGCATCTTTATAAATGTCCCCTCATGCCTCATTCGCTAAAGGGGACTTGAGCACTTGAGTTGAGGCTAGAATTAAATAGCTTATTTATGTTTGAGAGCTAAAGGAACTCAGCTTTTGGCAGATAGTAAGCTGGAGTTGCACTGAAGCTAGGGTTTTGCATTGGGTAGTGGTATGAGCATCTCATGTTCCACTATTGGGTTTTGACCAATTGCAAGATATGTACCTGAAGTTGCAGCAACATTAATAAGATGTTATTCACGTTTGGAATTGATTTCCATGCTTACTCATGGTCGTTGTATTGGTTGTATGGTATTTTCATTGTATTTGTATGTGTGCTTTCATACACACATTATGTTATGAACTTATTCATGGTTTTTTCATGTATGTTTTGCTTTCGAATCTGTGTTTACTTATTTCTTGCGATGTCAGTGATCTATTTTGAACTACTTTGTAATTAAATTTTGGAATTTTCTTGTTTATGTATGTATAATTGGGTTTTGGCTCACTGATCCCTCTCATGGCATATCTCTTCTTATTAATGTTGAGACTTGTTTGTACCTCTTTCTTCAGTTTCTCAATATTGGGTTGATTTTGTTTCATTGTCTAAGCATTTCATTCGTTTCCCCTCTCTAGTACCTTCTCATTTGATAAAAAAGAGTGAAAGCATTCATGGTGGCAGTCGGGCCCACATACCAGATGGGGCCCCTATCCCAAATGGTGTGAGGTATAGTTGGGACTTCACACTGGGGAGACCCACTGATTGTTGGTGGTACATTTAAGCATGTCAACAAATTGGCACTAGAAGGAGGGCTAGATGACAAGTTGAGCTCTTGGAGCCTTCAGTTTAGTATCATATTTGTAAATATATTTGTCATGAATCTCACTCCTAGGGTGCTTCTATAACTTATCCATTTTTCAATCCTCAATCCCCAATGAGCATCTCTATCACTTGTCTCAATTAAAGTTTGATGGTGAGGATGTAACATCCATAACCAAGCACATTTTTTATTTCCTTAAGTTTTGTGAATATTACAAGATCGACGATGAATAGTTTTCTTGTGTCCTCTTCACCCTCACCAATGAAGGTCACATCAAGCGATGGTGCCACACATTTCTAGTAGCTTCTATCCATTCATTCGAGCAACTCATCTGTAAGCTCTGGCAAGTGTTTCACAGGTACAATTTTCAAGATGTGTTTAGACGGGTAAATGAGCTTAGGATGAAACCTAAAGAATATTTATAGGATTTTGCTATTATATTTGTCTGTCTTTGTTTGTAATTTCCCAAAATAGATGTCGACTACGTGTATTTGAGTGAAAATTTTCAACGTTTGGTTTTCATTTCTTTGGAAAATCTTCAATTCGAAACAAATTCTAATTCTTATGAGTATCATGATAATTTTCAAATTACAAAATGTCTAGATTTTATGCCTAATATCTTCTTGCCTACCTCTCTAAGTTGGGAACAGCCTCAAGCCTTCGAGGAGGATTTTACTACTTGCGAAATTTCTCATCCTCCTCTGTCTTTGTTACCTAACGAAGTTTTGGTCACAAATAGTTTAGATGATGAAAAATGCTTGCAAGGAAATGAACCAACTTGTATCACCTCTTAATATCTCATACATCCTATTGAATCCAAACTTGAAGATCAATTTGATATAACATCTCTCCATGTTGATGAAACCAAGCTCGAGTCCATTGAACACATGTCTCAATCTATTCCTAAATTTCATTCACTGGTCAGCAATGACTTGGGTCTTGTCTCAGACAAAGTTGACTATCCTATCAAATCCACATGCCATGACATGCATGAAAATCCATTTCTCCCTTTGGCATACATTAATGTTTAGGATGTGAGTCATGGTCTGATTGGTGCCCCTTCATCTAATCCTTTTCATGCATTGTACCCTGATTTATTTAATGCGTCTATTACACCAATAGTTTCTACAAATCATTCACATATTTATCTTGCATGTGTTGGTTGCAATCATGTGCATGGGGGTGATTTTCGACAAACATATTATGAGAATGTTGAATCTCATTCCTAATCCCTTCCATCCATGTGAAGAAGAAAACCTTACATCTCGACCAAGTCAAGATGGTTCTCTCAATGCTTCCTCTTCACTTCCAATCCAAGAATAGCCTTATATGCCAAATACAAAACCTAATCAAACTAGTGGCTTTAGCGATTGTTATTCTATCGAAGACATATTCGCCCATACCTCTAGTGATTATCATTTGTAACCAGCTATTGATCTTATGAAGCCACCAAAATTTGATGATGCACCTTGTGAAGGTTCAGGGACTCATCAAGAAGTTTGGTCACTTCAGCTTCTACTGATGGTTATTTCAGGTCCTCACATTCCTGATGAGACCCCTGGACCTAGTCAAATTAGGGTTTCTGAAATTAGGGTTTCCACCACACACCATGTGTTGAAAATGGAAAAAAAAATGTTAAAAATATCATCTAGAAATTCCAATTTAATTTGTCCTTGAATTAAATTGTGAATTAAATCAAAATTCTATTCTCATAGAAACTTGTAATAGTTAATTAAGTTAAATTGACTTAATTGAATTAGGAAATTTGAGTTGGAAGTCTATATAGATTCATGTAGAGTGATCCCTAAATTTTAGGGGCTCATGTTGAGTTATTTTGAGTTGTAATTAGATAACTCATTCTAACTGAGTTATAGTCAGTTAAACTATTTCTAACTATTGGAGGAACTAGTAGAGGTCTAGTAGTGGAGTAGTGCACCAGTGCATCACCAATACCACACCATTTAACTGAATATTCACTCATAAATAACTCATGCATGTCATTTCAGAGGAAGACCCGGTTGATATTAGAGTTCAAGGACAGTGTACTATCAGTTGTATAATTTTTCAAATTTTACAAATGTTGCATGGAATCAATTGAGGACCTATGTTTGGATTGTGTAGTTATGTATAGGGAATTTCCACATTAAATAGAGGCTAATTCCCTTAGGGATTGCGCAAGGAAGTAGGGGCTTGAAAGGATATTAAATTGGCTAAGTGTTGGCTAGAGTCAGCCTGGGAATCAGAGAGATATATTATACTTGTGTAGATATTGTTTGAGGTTGAACAAGAATTGTATTCTCTTCTCAGATCCTCTGGTTAATGTAATATAGATAGTCGGGGTTTTTAGCAATTTCTTTCTCTAGAGAAATATTGTGTTATGTTCGATTGATATTCTTCCTTTTCTGCTTTTTTTCATCAATCAATTTTGGTTTCCGCTGAAGAGTAGAGTAGATTCTTGACTTGTGCTTTAGCATATCACATAAGTTGTTAAATCTACAAGTAAAAATCTACATGGTATTAGAGCTGAAGACAGTATAGAAGAGGATAATTTGAGTTTGGTGTGTAGGTGAAATCGAATTTGCAAGTTCATACTTCAAAATCAGCAATATGTCATTCTACGACTTGAGACTTGAGTTTGCCCTGGAGGGCAGCTCGAATTATATAGCTTGGAAGGACATGATGGAGGCAATTCTGGAAGACAATGGCCTCAAGGAAGTCATAGATCATGACATTCCTAAGCCTCTAGCATTGGATGCTAAAGATATTTCTAAATGGAGAAAGTGTGTGGCAAAAGCGAGAAGGATTATCCTAGAAGGAGTTCAAGACCACATTGTATCGAGCCTCCATGGCTAGGATAATCCATACTCAATGTGAAAGGAATTGATGGACCTCTTTCCAAATAACAGTGACCATAGGAAGTTGGCACTAAAGGACAAACTCAAAAACATCAAGATGGAGAAGGGTGACTCATTTCTGAATTACTTGACCAAGTTCACCCATTGTCGGGATGAGCTTGGAAGTGTTAGGATTATTGTTGCCAAAGATGATATGATGAGCCTAGCTCTTCTAAGACTTCCCAAGAGTTGGCATAGTTACCAGGACTCTGTTAATGGGAGGGAGAAGCTACCAGACTAGGAGCGGTTGTGGTCTAACTTGGTACAAGAAGAGTTTTGGTTGAACACCAGAGATGGGACCTCTTCCAAAGAAGTGGAAGAGGACTTTACATTAGTCAAAAAAGAAAATAAAGTCAAGGGAAAGAAGTCCCAAGGTGAGGTAGGAAGCAAGAAGGACTTGTTGAAAGTCAAGTGTTTTCACTATCACGAGTATAGGCACTATGCCATGAATTTCCCACAGAAGAAAGAAAGCAACAAGGAGCTAGCAGTAGCGGTAGCACGTGAAGCTCTAGCTTCACAATTCGAACTTGATTTCACTCTCATTTCATGCATTGCCAACATTGTAATGGGAAGTGTGTGGTATCTCGACATTGGTGCCTCGTTCCATATGATGGGGAATAGAGATATCTTCAGTGATTTTGAGGAGAAAGACCTCAAGAAGAACATGGTGTTTGGAGATGACGGGAGGTATAGTGCTACCAGGATTGTTACAATTACCTTTCAGAGGGAGTCTGGCTCCCCTCTCAGAATCACAGATGTGATGTATGTTCCAGGACTAAAGAAGAATCTTGTTTCTATCACGATATTGGAAGACGTGGCTATGATGTGATTTTTAGTAAGGGAAATGCAAAGTCCATTGAGAGGTTTTGTCTCATGGATCATTACCTTGCTACGGGAGCCAATAGTATACAGTAGAAGGATGGATCAATGGTGGTTGATGCAATCAGATATCAAAGTGATAGAGACAAAGGCTAGTAGTAGTGAGATACTTAGGAGTGCAGAGTAGAGTTGACAACAATGCAGATGGCACAGAGGTAGAGTCAGCAGAAGTGTAGAGTTTTCAGTTGACAGAGGTATAGCTAGTAGCATTCAGAGACTCTGGAGACAGATGCATCATATTGACTCAGTTTGGATGCTTTTCAGTTGTAGATGTTGCAGTAACAACAACAATAATGACAAGTGTTGCATGCAAAACATTCCAAACGTACCGGATCAAGATAGAGTTGAATTATGTTCTTGTTGAGAGGAAGTGTTGAAAATGGCAACAAGAAATGTTAAAAATAACATCTAGAAATTCCAATTTAATTTGTCCTTGAATTAAATTGTGAATTAAATCAAAATTATATTCTCATAGCAACTTGTAATAGTTAATTAGTTTAAATTGACTTAATTGACGTAGGAAATTCGAGTTGGAAGTCTATCTAGAGTCATGTAGAGTGATCCCTAAATTTTAGGGGTCCGAGTTGATTTCTTTTGAGTTGTAATTAAATAACTCAGTCTAACTGATCTATAGCTAGTTAAACTAGTTCTAATTGTTGGAGGAACTAGTAGAGGTCTAGTAGTCAAGTAGTGCACCAGTGCATCACCAGTACCATACCAGTTAACTAAATATTCAGTCATAAATAACTCATGCGTGTTATTTCAAAGGAAGACCCAATTAATATTAGAGTTCAAGAACAATTTACTATTAGTTGTATAATTTTCCGAATTTTACAGATGATGCATGCAATCAGTTGAGGACCTATGTTTGGATTACGCAGTTATGGATAGGGAATTTCCACATTAAATAGAATCTAATTCCCTTAGGGCTTGCGGAAGGGAGTAGGGTCTTGGAAGGCTAGTAAATTGGCTAAGTGTTTTCTAGAGTTAGCCTAGAAAGCAAAGAGAGATCGTACTTGTGCAGAGATTGTTCAAGGTTGAGCAAGCATTTTATTTTCTTCTCAGATCTTCTGGTTAATGCAATATAGATAGTCAAGGTCTTTAGTAGTTTCTTTCTCAAGAGAAATATCATGTTATGTGTGATTGATATTCTTCCTCTTCTTATTATTGTTTTCATCGATCAATTTTGGTTTCCCTTGAAGAGTAGAGTAGATTCTTGTCTTGTTTTTTAGCATATCACATAAGTTGTTGAATCTACAAGTAAAAAATCTACACCATGCTCCTCTCAGCACCATTTTGACGGATGCAAGCACATCTTGGAAAGCCTTTGATTCGGGTGAGATTTCTTTGAACACATTTTCCCCCACCTATCAGCTGATATGCATGAACCTTTATACCCTAATTTGTTTGCTAAAGATGGTACACTGACCATTATCTCAAATCTTTGTGATTGTTGCCCAGTCGGCACAGTTTCTGAACGTATACAAGAATATGATGTCTTACAATCCACTATATGGTAAGGTACCAATCGCCTAACCTCTCCTCTTCCTGAGACTCTTCCAATTGATTCAATTTATTCTTGGGAATCTAAAGAATCTGATTTGTTGAATCACCACTCTATCAGTGCTCAAACACCCGATCAAATCAACAATATATTCACTGATAGTTTTCTAGTCACAACTAATAATAACCATATGCATTCACTTGTTAATATTATGAAACTACCGATATTTGATGACTTTTCGTTTGAAGGTTCAGAGATTTGTCAGGACTGTGAGGCACTTTAGCTTCCGCTGATGGTTATGTCAGGACCTCATGCCCTCGACAAAATCCATGGACAACTTCAGACTAGGGTTTCTGATATTAGGGTTTCCAAGCTTGAATCCTTTTGTATCTCAGTTACACCTAGCTAAAACCCCTATTTTCAAAGTCATCAATTTGATCATCCTCAATATCATGATAGGGTTGTCAATTGGTTGGAAGGATCTTATTGGGCGGATTTCTCTGCTAGCAGGCAACATCTTGCCTTGCTTACATTGGATTTAGGGTTAAGCATAAATGGATGTATGTCATGGCTAAATGATTGTAAATTTCAAATTTGTGATTCTATTTACTAGGATTGGATTGTATTTTGGCTTGAATGGTATTTTCTGGCTCACTTTCCTGTAAGTAGACGTGACCTTCTTACTATTGTGCATGTTTCACAGGTGAGCATTTTGGTTTTTGCACAATTCCTTTTACATATTCTAATCGCTGGAATCTTTTTTTTGCAGGTCGAGTACTGTTGTGGTGGCTGCATTGGAAGTTTGATTTCACATGACTTGGCCTCCTCTCTAGTTAGATTTTACGTTCAACTCATTAATTTGTTGTTTATGGTTTGCTCCTCAATATTTTCTTTAGGGTTTAAATTTGTTATGTTTTGTTTTCCTTACCATAGGTAGTGTAGTTTCCTTCATTTTGATTTTCCATTTGCTTACATTCATATTCTTGCATCACTCGTAGCTACATAGTGTGCATAACATATTTGCATAGTTATTTTATCAACAATTAGTTGATCTCTTTCACACATTTCATTTGCATCATAAGCCCTACCTGTTGCATCACATAATGCATTTGCCTTCTTGCATAGCCCCCATTGGTTGTTGACCTAGCCTTGCATTTTCCTCTATGTTTCATGCCACCGCATGAGCCTGCGCGAACCTGAAGCCTTTGATCCTTTGATGCTATGGCTATTTCTCTCACACCCGTTTGTGCATGATCAAACCTTAAAGTGATTTATTTGACCTCTTATCACATGTTGAAACCCTAGAAGATCTCCCCTCTTCACCTTTCCCTAACATTAGAACCCTAGCCCTAATGATTGTGTGTAGTTGTTATGGTTACCCCAATAGGTATCTTCTCTTAGAACCAGTCATCAAACTTACATCTTAAAAATCTCTCATATGAGTCTAACTTATTAACAAGGAAAATAAGAATAGATTGCTCGTGGGGAACCCTAATCAGTTTGAGTGACCTGTACCCATAACCTGAACCTTGTGCTTGACGTGGTCCTGAATGTTTCAATGGCATGTTTTCATTGTTCACTTGTTAACTAGAGATGAGATGTGGAAGCTTGGCATGAGGGAAAACCTAAATTAGAATATCTTTTAGTTTCTGTTAAAAAAGGAACAACCTCTCTTGCTCGTAAAATAAGTCGGTATCCCTCATCCACCCTGGTGCAATGAATGCCCAATAATAAGTGAAAATGCACACATGAAATAAAATGAAATTAAATAAAGGGTAAAGGATTGAGAAAGGCTTCCTTCAAATAGAGGTAATGCAATGACTCCGCTGGGGTAATGACTGAGCTCACTGGCAGCGGAGCAACGTCTGTGATTTCTTGAAGTGACTCCATTGGGGTACTGTCTAGGCCTATCAGTAGTGGAGCAACACCATAAACTTATTTTAAAAATTCTAAATACAATAAGCCCTCTACTTTGTTCTCTGCATCATCATTAACTACTGGCATTCATGAACTTCTAATTGGGTTTTTACTGACTAGAAGGACCTAGCTAAGACACAAAGGGAAGGCATATCTATAAAGGTCAATGGTAAAGTGGGAGCTACCCATAGGTATTGTTCAATACTTCTTTGCATCACTATTCAAAATCAAACTATTATAGGGATGTTTGCAGAGATGTTGGATTCTACCAGTGGTTTGCCAAGTATTTTAGCCGCTACAGCAACACCCAAAATGTTTTTGACATATCCAAAATTTTGGGTCCACCCTCTGCTCAGTTAGCCCATTAGGGTTTCGATCAAGTTTTCAACCAGTTACTCTCCTCGCTACCCTTCATATCAAATTTTGATGTTCTACCCATTCACGTGTCAGGTTTTGCACCCACACATCATGTGTTATCTCAATTGACCTCATGATTACATTATGGTTTTGAAGGTTTGTTTCACCTAGGATGTATTAAGAGTGTCTTGTGACTTCGAAGCTTATGTTTCCATAATTTTCGTCCCAATTGATGGATGAATTGTGTGTGGATGGGCAAGACTTAAATTTGTCTTTCCTTATGACTGACCATATTAGGGTTCGAGAGAAACCCTAGATTATCAAAATAAAAGTTTCCCCTCACGCTTTAACCTGATTCATATACCTCCAAGGGTTCATTCTAATCGGCATTGCATGGCATCATGGTGAGAATCATTGTGAATCATATTCCCATAGGTTCATGACTGATTCCCCATCTCAACATGTGCATTAGGGTTTGTGAGAGTTATAACTTTCCCTTCATCCTTGTAGCACTAGACTCATGTGATTGAATATCCAGGATGCATGCTAACAAGTACTTCCAGACACTTTCTCTATAAGTACATCATCACCATAGGCAACACATAATATTAAAGTCACTTACAATTAGTGCCTCCATGAAATGCTTAAATTTGAAATTGATTTCCAAATTGAAGTATGATTTGCTCAACCCATGCAATTTATAACGTCTTAATTTGTATTATTGTGGTTAATGCTCCTTGAATAAATCATTTTTATTTCATTACTATTATTTGTTTGCATTCATGATCTCATGTGAAAATTATCACTTTGGTAAACTAACTTGTTTTGTTTCACCTTATTTTCGATAAATTGAGTAAAGGTGGTTTGGATACACATCAAACGAGGCAACACTGGCATTAAATAAAACTTTGACATGACACCACTCCAATGTTGGAAGAATGGAGGGCTTGGGATTATTGTAAACACAACATTCAAAGTGGCCATGGAAATGAAGGCAAGAATTAGTTAATAAAGAAATTGAAAACTTTAGAAATGGTATGATTCAATCACAAAAGAGGAAGATCCTTTTCACAATGGATATTGATGGTATCTCATTGTAAAGAGTGTTGAAGACCACAAATAGCTATTTTAAATAAGGCATTTGTTATTTTATTGCAACACAATATCCAAGAAGGGTGTTTTATAAAGCTCCAAAATGTTAGGCCTCGCATACAATGGAGCTATCTTGAAAGGATGCTTCGCAAGAAACGCATATGCCAAGAACAAATTTGAGTCTCCACGAAAAGGGACTATGTGGGATTGGCGTTATATACTAGTGATGCTACTCTCATTCCACTGATGCATCTCGTTAACATACACATGGTGTTGGGACCATATTGCATGGAGACGCATCATGTATATTTTTTAAGGCATTCAACAAACTTCTTGGTTTTGACTGTATGACAATGCATCAAAGAGGGAGCACTATTACAACACATTGGAGACTACATGCAACTTAAACACTTGGAGCTGACCATTGTTAGTGGTTACATTAACGAGAAATTTGATTATGGAATGAATTGTACCATGTGTCAGTTTCTTATACATACCAAAAGGGATGATGTGTCTATGAATTGTTTGGGACGCTAATTCTAAGGAAAATCTTATACAGGGCATCAATTTCAACGACGGAAGAAGAAAAGGGCATAATGAGGAGGAGGTTCAAATTCACCCGTGTAGAACCGAATTGGGTATAATTTCTTCTTTGTTGAGCAGTAAGCAAGGTTGAATAGTCACATGATGCTTAGTCTCGTCCCATGAAATTGCAACAATTGCAGTCTCCTCAGGTCACACTTCCCAAATGCGACCGTCCACAAATCAAAGTCCCTCAATGTGATTGGTGACAAGATTGCAATTAAGGGAGCCATTGGACCATGTGACCTACACTACTTGGTGACCCTGCGACCTCCACCAGTCATACTTCTGAAACCTGATCTTCTCCAGAAAATGCGACTCACATTCCAAATGTGACTTGTGCATGAAAGTGAGGCTTGCAGTAAGTGAAAGGGATGTGTTCTACTCTCTCAAAGGATCTATTAGCCTCCCGAAAGAGTGAAGCGTTATTTTTAAGCTGGTGCCTATTAATGTAAAAATTATAAATGTGAAGATGATCACTGCCCCTCGGCTCATTGAGATGTTTGATTCTCATTGGGTTGGGTGTATCTCATGGAAGAGACGATGCTCTGGCATAATATTTTGTGTTAGCGGTGCATTAGGAGAGGGCAGTGGTGTGGTCACCACATTGCATCACACGTTAGGTGAATGTTGCTAACAATGGCTCATTGGTGATGTTCACCAACCATGATCAGGTGAGAGGTGAGATGAGGAAGGTTAAGTTTTCACCATATATATATATATATATATATATATATATTGAGGGAACCCTAGTTTACACCATACGTTACGACACACTGATCCACCACGGTTTGGATGGGGGCACGGTTATATATATATATATATTTCAACGCACGGCTACACCAAACTCATTTAATAGGGAAATGCATACATTGAAAGAACAACAATGCCACTATATCGTGAATATCATGAAAAATATCCCGAGTTGGACCGGAAAGAAAACAAAGGAGGTCATCTTCACGAACGATAAAGGGAAACTAGGCCATTTAATATTGATAGCATATCGACATCATGAAGGTGGATCGTCATCAGTTATGTGGAGACTCGAGCCCATATTAGTTGTAGTGTAGAGAGATCAACTTACGCATTAGGAGACATTGATCACATTGATAATTTCCCATTACTTGAACTCGCTCGGAAACAAATATCAAAGATCCTTGATTCTCCCAATGAAAGAGACCTCCAACAACGTTTCTCATGAATTTTTTTTGGTAAGGCCATAGGTTGGATGGACATGGACAATGAAGTCACAGTCTAAGATGCAGTCGCAGGTCACAACTGCGTTTGGTCACTTCTTGCTCTAAATGTCACAATTGAAAATTTGCGACCTATCGGAAAGTTGCATAACTGATTTTATCCAACGCAAAAATCCACCCCTCGGCAATGTGACTTTGCTTACTCTTGGAACTACGACTTGACCCACCCATCTTTAAATAAATGCAACTTGTGTGCTCAATAAATCTCTTATATTATTCTGAATCTAGCATCTAGTATTGACGAGACTAACATGTAGTAACCATGAAAAAACACTCCATTGGACTTCGAAAACATCTTGAATGGAAGGGGAGTCCACAAGAAAATTGCATATATAAACTACAATGGGTATTTTCCATAGTTTTACATTGATAATTTCACATCCCTAGTGAACTCAGATGTGATCTCCATGAGCAGAATGAATGACGCAATGAATGACGCAGTGAAGAGAATCTGGAGAGTAAAATATGTCATATGTTTGTGTATGCAATGAAAATAGGTGTTCCTCTTAACTAAATCTCTCCAAAGACACTTGTCATATGCTATCATGAGGCAAGGTTCCAACCAAGTTGGAGAATGTGACTATCTTCACTCTATATGGATTTCACATTGTAACAACATCGTGGTGTAGAAGAGGACTATAAAGGGGTCCAAGCTAATATTTTACTTTCAGTGAATTTGTTATGTTTCTAGAATCTACGTATTCATGTGATAATGTTATTTTTTTGTGGGTGGGAATGCTTATTTGCATCGAGAAATCCAAGGTTTCTTGCAATAAGGCATACAGTCAGGTTTCCGACAACTTGGCTAGTTGAATCCACACAGCTGCCTGAAACAATGTGTCAACCATAAGGGCAAGAACAGTTTCTAACAAACCAACTTTCAACATGAAAAAAGGATCATAACCCTATTTAGTGGCTCATTGTGATTGTGCAGCAAAATTAGGGTTTCCAGCAACCCTACTCATTCTCCTCACATTTTCTCCTCTATCAATATGGAAATGTTCTCATCACAGTGTTAGTAGTTATGCTAAGATCAATTGAACATGTACATGGCAGTAAGCATGAGAGAGCAGTGAGGAAGTTCAAGAGTCATGAGGGGAGGTCAAAGTTCATGGTAGGTGAATAGTCACTCCATCGCTAGAGGGGAATTGAGCACTTGAGTTGAGGCTAGAATTAGATAGTTGATTTATGCTTGAGAGCTAGAGCCACTCAGTTCTTGGTAGCTAGTAGGGTGGAGTTACAGTGAGGCTAGGGTTTTGCATTGGGAATGTTGAGAAATCTAGGGCATGCAATATTAAAAAATTCATTGCTTAATCATTTCCTATGATATGTTTGTTCTTATTTACTTATGATCTTTCACTTTGTTAGCTTATTAGTGTGTTCTTTTCATCAAGACAACTATAAAAATAAATAATGACAAGTGACACAGTATATAGGATTCTTTAGCCAGGGACAAAACCTCTCACCTATTAAGAGGAAAACCCATTCAAAATTCCTCTTCTAGATCTTCAATTGATAAGTAACAAGACCATGCAATTGAACCTTTACTCTATTATCCTCTTCAAGAATCTTATCACCAACATGGTCTTCCTAGTTCTTCCTTCTCTTGATCCTTCTCTTATTCTTCAAGAGAAAATCGACCTCTATTTCTTATACTGCACCTTCAAAAATACCCTAGAGAATCTCGGTCTCTAGTTCTTCTAGAGAAACTCAATCTCTACTTCTCTGTCCCAGGATATTCCTTCCTTCGTTATCCTAGAAGAGACCTATTCACTGCCTCCCAGAAGATCCCTTCTTCACAGTCCCAGAAGATATTTCTTCGCTACCCCAGAAGATATATCTCCATTGCCCAGAAGATTATATGTCATTTTCCCCTGAAGATTATTTCTTCGTTACCCTAGAAGAGTTTCCTTTTAGCATTAGAGAAAATCCTTTTTCACTGCCTCTTTTTTTCGCACTTCTTTCTGCACTTATCTTCACTTGAATGAGTTCGAAATTGATACTTAGAATGGAGTTTGAGTTCATATATTTATGCCCCTCTTCATTGGGTCTTTAGGCCAACTTGACAGCTAGATGTAGGCTGACTTCATCTTGCAGTTTCTTCATAGTTTGTAGGCCAACTTGAAGAGGTTAGGTGACAAGTTCTTTGGAGGATACTTTACATAGAAAATATGACCTTTTACAAAGTGTAACATGACTTCATTTACATGACATTGACCCTTATATTTTATGAATATATGACAAATAAATCCTAAAGACTCTAAATGGGAGTCTTGACTCAAAAACAAAATCCCTTGCTCATGAAACCCATGAAGCAAATCAATATAATAATTTCATTTTTCTTATTTACATCTCTTTACATAAAATCATAATTAGATGTCATTATGAAGATCGAACCTAGTTACACTTTTCAACGCTCCCTCTTAACTAGGTATGTATTCATAATGGTAACTTGGACTTTCTCAATCTGAGGAATCTTTCATAAGAAGAATTTGGATTTGTAACTCATTTGTATAGCATCATACCAACCAACATTTATATAGCAAGGCCTTGACTGACAGCTCTATCTCTCCACAAGATCGGAGTAAAATGCAGGTGAGACCAATGATTTATAGACATAATCACCATTGTCTCTCTCAAAACATACCCCACGCAGGTTCTCTCAGGATATGATCCATAAGGACTATTATTTTCTTGGACTCCCCAGTCTCAAAAGAATATCGATCCTCCATGACTACTCTTTCATGGGATTCCTTATCTCATCCCACAAGAGCATCGGATTCCAAATGATTACACAATCCTCCATTCGGTCTTCTCAGGTGAAGCACAAAAAAACATGTCTATCACTACTTCTTATACGAGAAGGTTTTACTCCATTAAAAGAATGTACTCATTCCTATCACAGAGGAATGTACCTAAGCTTTTGGCTTAGGAATTTCTGAGTTTCTTCCAAGTAAGAAACTTCTTCTCAAGCTCCCTCTTAACTAGGGACCTATAGCAACTCTTTATGTGGAGATCCTAAAACAATTAGCTACATGAAGAGCTCCTTTCTTCGATGTCATGAATTTTTTCTACGATAAGGAGTCTTCATCCTTTGGGAACTTCTATATATAGGGCATAGATCATTTATCACTTTTGTTCATGAGTCAGTCATGTCCTCAACTCATCAAAAAATGATCTATCAGATTTTCCATCTGGATTTGCTTCATGTCATTCTGCTTTCATGCCATATTTCTGGAAGGACATTACATCCTTCTATATGGTCTGTTTGGAATTCATTCACAGATCTTCCCTTTGACAGTCCTACATAAGCCCATCCAGATGTTAGTTCAAAAATAATCAATGAATGATTTAAATCAGTGTTTCCTTTATGATAATGTTTCACCATGACATCTTCCTATAAGTATCGGTATCCTGCATGCAGATTGACACATATCCCACAGATATTCAGTGTCAAGGGTCTCTATCTTTTTATGACTTCCATTAGAGTCTTTACATCCTTCCGAGATATATTCTAGTCACATCTTCTTTGGACTTCGGATGTTGAATGTCTTCTACCATCATTGTATATTATCATGATCTCTTCCTCTCTTTTCACACACTTCATTCCTAGGAGCTTCCAATCAGAGTTCCTTGATTGTAGTCAGCTTCCTCATGTTGCATATATATGTTGATTTCATCTAGAGTGACTTTTTTATTCTTCGGAGGAGGATATTCTTTCTTCTCTTGATCAGATTTCCCAGGATAGTGATCCATAGTAACCATATGACATGAATTTTTACCATAATTTATGTGAGCGTACATACCTAATCTTTCTTTTAGTCATCCATACTTCTTGTAGTAGCTTTATTCGAAAAGACTTTATCCTTCATACTTGCTTTATTTTTGTGTCATCATACCATCATCCTTTGAATCTGACAAGTTGGAAAACCTAATCAAAACCTTTTTCTTCCTTTCTTTATCGGTGAATCCTTTGATGAGAATTATATCAGAGGAACTTGAGGATGTTTCACATCCTCATTCGGCATATGTTTTCTTCTATGATGATCCCAGATGATGATGACCTCTTCTTCTATAAATATTCATGAGGTTTCCTAAGAGCTTCCTAATCTTTGAAATCAGTAGGATTTGTATTAGACATATTTTCTGCTTCCCATGTTACGAGCTCTTACTTAATGCTTCTATGCTATTTTCTACTAAAATGCATCCTATCTAATTTAAACTACACCAAGACCATAATTTACAAGTGGAAAGTACCTTTTTGAGAAGAAGATCATCTTAGTCATAGTGGAGATCTTTTACTTCTTCATTCTTAGGCTTCTTCGACTCGGGCTCTTTTACTTCTTCAGTAATGTGTGCTCCTTCTTTGTTCCTCTTGTCATTACCGCCATTACAGAAATCTCTTTTATAGTGTCCAAGTTCATGACACTCAAATCATCTTATCTTATCCATATTCTTCTTCTCTTTGGAGGACCAAAGTTTCCAAAGTTTCCCTTTCTTCTTGTCATTGTAGCATATGATTGATTTTGTTCACTTGGTTCGAAATCAATTTTTGCTTTTAATTTGGTTTCTTCAATCTTACAGAGGGACCACAAATATTGAAATGGAGTAATCTCTTTCTTCCCATACAAGATTGAAGTGAATTTACCCCATTCTTTTGGTAGTGCATCTAGTACCACTGTGGTCATCTCTCTATCAGACATAACTTCTCCATCACTTTTTCCCATTTTGTGGCAAAGAAGTTTTATAAAAATAAATGGAGTTGGAAAGTTTACTCTTAAATTTACAAAATCATCAAAAATTAGGTGGTGGTAAAAGAAGACAAAACATGTCAATTTAAGTTGAATTTCATGTCATATTTTTTCTAAAATTTAATATATATATTTTTATCTAATTTATTCATTTTTTAAAAAGATATCATTAATATTTTACATAAATTTTTAAGTAGTGACAAAACTGCGACCCCCCATTTCTCTATTGATTTATGTTTTTCAATTCCAATTTCTTTAAGAGAGTGTTGTAAACATTCTAAAGATTGCTAAACAAATTTAAAGATAAAAAGTAAGCATATTTTTTAATTATTATTAAAATACTAATAAAAATGATCATCTTTTCGTATATATAAAACCGCAACCCAAGAAACTACCCTTTCAAGATTATAAAATCAATTTTTTTTAATAGAAATTTGAAAATAACATATAACAAAATGTTAAAATTATTTTTTGAACATTTTTAAAATATATTTTAAATTTTTTATAATAATTTTTTTAATTATGATTATAATAACATATTTTATATTATTCAAAACATAATATATAAAATTATTTGTTTAGAAATTCTAATTCTATTTTTATATATATTTTTAAAGAGTTTTAGCATTTCATTTAACTTTACATAAAGTTATTTATATTTTGTGAATGATTAACCGTAGTTTTTACCAATATTTACTATCAGTTGACTTATTTGCAAATTTAGTATTTACTTTTTATAACATTCTTTATATTTTCTAAACGGATTAAATATGTTCACTATAGCTTTTACTAAAATTTATTGTGAGTTAGCTTTGTTACAAATTTAGCATTTATTTTTTATAATTAACAAGTATGAAACTCAACTCATTTAATTGATATTTTTATATTATCTTTTTTATCTTTTTACATTTGAGTACTTTTTTGCTTTTGCCATATAATGAGACATATTAACATGCTTTTACCTTATAGTTGATCTTTAATTTTTGATATCCTCATGAAGTATGAGGCTATTACATCTTCCTTGGATATATTTATTTTTTAGATTTCTTGCCTTAAGGAGATTACTTCTCCTGTGGTACTTACAAAAAAAAAAGCTCTACCATTTTTTCATATATAGCTTTTGCAGTTTCTAGTTTTGATACATATGGGACTAGAGATCCTTTTATATATTCTATAAGAATCCTTTTGGCTCTCACTTCTCCCTTCATATATTTAGCATGAGCTTGAGTATATTCTTTTGGAGGTTGGGTTATTGATCCCTTAATGTGAACCATGAACTCATTCTCAATAAGATTGAGGTTAGTCCTTTTCTTCCATGCAAGGAAATTAAAGCCCCAACCAATTTATTGCTTTCCTTGCAAAAAGACATTTTGATATTATCGGATATAGTCATAGACTTACCTGTCAGATTGTTGCCTGATTCCTCCTTCTTCTTGATGTTGATAGAGGGCCTTCTTCTTGAGTGATTAATGAGAGAGAGCTTGATTTACAATCCTTTGATGATGTGATGATGTTTGAAGTGCTTCTAGGATTTCGTTCTTTCTTCCTGCTTCCTTCTTCAATCTAGGGTTTCTATGATGTAGATCTTGAACTTGTTTATTAACCTCTTTGACTTGCTTTGATTCTTTCTTTAAATATTGATCCTTATGTTTCAACTTGCTTGGTCTACCCCTTCTTGTCTTTAGCACCTAAGCTTTGATACCATGTTGAGAAATCTAGGGCATGCGATATTAACAATTTATCTGCTTGATAATTTCTTGTGATATGTTTTTTCTTCTTTATTTATGATATTTCACTTTGTTATATTATTAGTGCGTTATTTTCATTAAGACAATTATCAAAATAAATAACGACAAGTAACAAAATATATATGCTTCTTTAGCCAGGGCCAAAGTCTCTCACCTCTTGAGAGGAAAACCCAATCAAAGTTCTTCTTCTATATCTTCAATTTATTAGTACCAAGACCATGACATTGACCCTTGACTCTAGTATCCTCTTCAAGAACCTTGTCACCAACTTGGTCTTCCTAGTTCTTCCTTCTCTTGCTCCTCTACTTCTTCTAGAGAAACCCGGTCTCTATTTATTATACTGCACCTTCACGACTACCCTAGAGAATCTCAGTTTTTAGGTCTTCTAGACAAACTCGGTCTCTATTCTTTGTCCCAGAAGATTCCTTCCATTGCTATCCCAGAAGAGACCTATCCACTGCATCCTAGAAGATCCCTTCTTCACTGCCTCGCAGAAGATCCCTTCTTCACTAACCCAAAAGATTATGTTTCCCTAGAAGATCCTACTTCATTTCCCCGGAATATTCTACTTCGTTTTCCCCAAAATATTCTTTCTTCGTTACCCTAGAAGAGTGTCCTTTTAGCTTTAGAGAAAATCCTTTTTCACTACCTATTTTTCTTCACACTTATTTCTACACTTCTCTTCGCTGGAATGAGTTCAAACTTGATTCTTAGAATGGAGGCTAAGTTCCTCTATTTATACCCCTCTTCACTGGGTCTTTAGGCTGACTTGACAGTTGGATGTAGGTCGACTTCATCTTGTAGTTTCTTCATAGTTTGTAGGCTGACTTGAAGAGGTTAAGTGACAATTTCTTCGGAGGATACTTTACATAGACAAGGTGACCTTTTACAAAGTGTAACATGACTTCATTTACATGACATTGACCCTTATATTTTATGAATAGATGAAAAATAGATCCTAAAGACTCTCAATGGAAGTCTTGACTCAAAAAAAAATTCCCTTCCTCATGAAACCCATGAAGCAAATCAATATAATAATTTCATTTTTCTTATTTTCATCTCTTTACATAAAAACATAGTTACATGTCATTATGAAGATTGAACCTAGTTACACTTTTCAACAGGGAAATGGTATGAGCATCCCATGTCCCACTATTGGGTTTTGACCAATTGCAAGATATGTACTTGAAGTTGCAGCAGTATTAAGAAGATGTTCTTCCTATTTGGAATTGATTCCCATGCTTACTCATGGTGGTTGTATGAGTTGTCTGGTATTTTCACTGTATTTGTATGTGTGCTTCCATACACACAATATTTTATGAACTGATTCATGGTTGTTGCACATATGTTTTGCTTTTGAATATGTGTTTACTTATTTCTTTCCATGCCAGTGATCTATTGTGAAATATTTTGCAATTAACTTCTGGCATGTTCTTTTTTATGTATGTCTGATTGGGTTTTGGCTCATGGATCCCTCTCATGCCATACCTCTTCTTATTAATGTTGAGACTTGTTTTTACCTCTTTCTACAGTTTGTCAATCTTGGGCTGATTTTGTTTCATTGCCTAGAAATTCCGTTCTTGTCCCCTCTCTGACACCTTCTCATTTGATAACCAAGAGCGGAAACATTCATGGTGGCATCCGGGCCCACATACCAGATGGTTCTCGTATCCCAAATGGAGTGAGGTATATTTGGGACTTCACACCAAGGAGACCCCTGATTTTCGGCAGTACATTTCAGCCCGTCAACATGTTCCTTTAATAAAATAAATTTCAACATGAAGGTCACAAAGACAAGAACACAAGATGTAAGCACACATCCAGGGAAAAACCACTATGAAGTAGAAAAACCAGTCAACTCTTTCTCTAGTAAATTAAATTAGGTTGAGACACACTTGACCCTTTGACTAAAGAAATAGACTTACTCCAACCACTATACCAGTTCCTCTTGCAATTGTCTCTGCAATCATGGTTCTTAGCTCCTTCTATTTCAACTTCAAAATTTTGACCCTCCTTCTGCAATAGTCTCGGCCCTCCTACTTGATAAATCTCAACCTTCCTACTTCATAAATATCGGCTTTCCTCCTGCAATAGTCATAACCCTTTCTGTAATCACCTCTGCAACAAGGAACTTTGGCCTCCTTGTACTTGTTTCGTCAACTCACATTTTTGGCTTCCTATCTATAATAGTCTTCTAAGATTCTCTTGTTCCTCTCCATTTCTTAGTCCTGTAATAGTTTCTCTTACTTCTTGAACGAATTATTCACTTCTCTCCTTCCAATGGTGAAATAGTAGGCTATTTTTACTTATTGGTCACTATGCATTTGATCTAACATGAACAATTTGACTTGAACCCATATTGTAGGCTTGTAATGAAGGTCAACTTGATTATCTTCTATTTGGAGGCAAACTTTGAAGGATGAATGATAATCCTTTCTGGAGAAGGAACTGATTTGGTGGAGCGGATATTTAGACACAAAAACATTATTCCTTTCTTGATCTTAAGGAGCCCATGAAGGGTGTCTTACAAAAATGGCTTTGACTTTGACTCAATAAAAAATTGGCTTCATAATGCCCAAAAAATGTATTCGAAGGAAAACATTTAAGAAGTTAGATTTTAGAGGTCTTCCTCTTGCTCATTCAGTATCTTATTTTATATAGTGGTTATGCATTCAAAGGAACATTTTTTGTTAACAGAATATTTCCATGTAAAATGATCCATTTTCGAGAGTCGATGATAAAAGTTGAAAGATATGAGAATTATCTCTTCTACCCAAGTATCAACTCCTTGGAAATATGTGGAATGAGCTATAAGTTGAGCACAACATCCTTTCAAGACATTTGGTTGCATTTCTTACTTATGGAGAGGTTCCATAACATTTCTTTATGAATCTTGTAATCAATGTTATAGAAAAATTCAGATTAAACTTAAAGATGAAACAAAAGCTTGGAAATTTTTAAAGCAATATAGAGATTTAGATGATGACCACATATGTCTTAGAATATTATCATGTGGAATTATTTTGCATGAATTAATGCTTCATAGATTGACTTGAACCACCCTTAGGGTACCACGAATGAAATGTGAAGCAACGATCTCAAAATAGGTATCTAGAATAAGCACATGCAACTGGTGACTATGTGGCATGATTGCGTTAACCGCTGATTATGCGGCATGATGGAATGTCATAATGACATGGAACTAGGTACGACTTTGGCTTACATGGCATGCTATTGTATTCACTATAGTCAATCAGTCAAATCTATGAACTTCCAGATTCCCCGTCACCATGCCACAGTGTCACCAATCATATCCAAATCCTAATAAATTCTAAAAAGACCCTTGTTTTCAAAAATATATATTTCCAAATATTTGTCAGAAAATGATAACACTCCATGGTAAAGTGCATATATTAAGCTTGATAGGAATCTAGAACTTAGAGGTATCTAGACTAAAATAGGTGTAATAATTTTTGTTTTGGCGTAAGTCCAAATGTAAAATATGATTAAAAATTTAACAAGTATCTAGTAATCCTAAAGAACATGAAGAATTCTTTTAACAATATGGTTGGATGTGGATTGAATAAAAACGGGAAAATAATCATAATCGGGAATGTTTTCATGTAAATCATTTATTATGAGATATAGATCCAAATATAACATAAAATCTAGAACAATATAAAATATCTAACATGTGGACATATGGGATATTTACATTATGTGTAACATGCCTTTATTCCAGATTTAAATGATTTTTTCATGAAACCCCATAAAGAAATGATATTATTATTAAATAATGTATTCACCTTGTTCATTAAATCGTGTTGTAAAACGTATCCAAGGTATCTGATATCTTGATACTAGTGATGACAAGTTCTTATAAACTCGTCTGGATCCACATGGTATCCCTTTGGCCTTGTGTCATCACTGTACAATGCCACATTAGTTAACATGTGGAAACTTACCTGCCCACATGTCACCTCCTCATAAGGCCACATATTCAGTTAGAAATGCCATCCTATTTTATCCATTCATATCATAGTATTTCTTTAAAATTATTTTATAAAATATATAGATATTCAATCTTCCAAATTTCCACTTTTTCATATCTAGGATTTCCAAAACTTTTGAATCCATCTATATGCATGGTTTTATTTTTCTTCAAACTCACTATTCTCATCTCTTTTATATTTTTCTACAACCAGTGAGTCAAATCTATGAAATTTTGAATTCCTTGTTAGCATGTCACATCAACACACCATGACATCATGTCATGCCACCAAATCCTATCCAAAATGCCACATCACTAGTGACATGTGCATTATGATTCAGGTTTGGCGCTATGGCACAAGTGTTGTACTTGATGGCAACCCACTCAAGTGGAAAATCTCTGTTCAGGCTCTCAAAATGATGGAAAACAAGGGGTTCGCAGGTACACCGTTCAAAAGGTGCAAGCCCGCAGGCACGCCATTCACAAAGTGCGGTCATGTCCACAGGTTATCCGAATAGAAGGTGCGGACCCCAGTTCACTCACTCCAATGCAGAGAAGCGCGCACACGTGGGAATTCTTATGTTTGGCCCATGGTATTTACCCCGATGTTCATGATCCTATGGTTTTGGTCCGTGGTATAGGATCTAAATTATTGAACCCCGGTTTAGATCCCTTGTATTGGTTTTCGATGGTTTTGTCCCATGGTTTGTATAAGGGCTTGCCTATAAAAAGGAAAGGGGATCACTTGGCTAGACACTTGTGAAATTTGAATATCTTAAGATCTGAAATTTTGGGTGATCGGTTTGAAAAGCTAGATCTAAATCAAGGTGAAATTTAAGGCGAATCTATTGATAGGTCGTGATCTCTCGGGCGCATGATCAGATCTATGGATCTGAGTGTTTATGGCACATTGGAGGACTGTTAACTTGGTTCTATTCAGAGATCTGCAGGTGATCCACAGCGCAGGCATGGGGGTCCGCAGCGCAGCAGAAGGCGCAAGTGCGGGGGTCCGCAGCTAAGTAGAAGGAGTAGGTGCAGAGGTACGCAAAGCAGAAGAAGGACCAGGTGCGGAGGTACGCTGTCAGGCAGACAGTGCAGGTGCGGATCTGCGTAGAGGTACGCAATGTAGCAGAAGGAGTAGGTGCGGAGGTATGCAGAGAAAAAGAAGGACCAGGTGCGGATCTGCGCAATTTAGACACAGAAGAGCTGCAGATATTCCCAGGTTTCTATTGGTGAAATTGTGGACTTTTCCTGTTGGCTGCCTTTTATCTATTGCTGAAGAGTTCTGGGTTTAGATTACTGGTATTGCTTTTTTGGTTACTTCATTCTGAGAAGTTATTGGTTAATTCATTGGTTGATTGAAAAAGGAGATTGGTTGAGTCACATGTACTTGATGATTATTTGATGTTTATGGATCCAGTTTGAAAATTTATGAAAAGTGGTCCTTAGAATAAAAGAAGTAGGTCAGAACCTACGTACTAGTAGATTAGCTAGTACAAGAGCTAAGGGGGTTGTAGCTCCCTTCCAGGAGAGACTGGAAAACGAGAGAGGATTGTAGCTCTCAGAAGGTTACAGCCTGCGTACTGGTAAAGGACTGCACCAGTACAAAATCATTGTAAAAGAAGTTTCTAATTGAAAGAAGATAGAGACATATTGCAACAGGTGGTTTTCACCCACATTTGGTTTCCACCTTATATCTGGTGTTCTTTGGTGTGATTATCTGTTTTTCCTGTCCTTGCTCATTATTATATGGTACTGACATACAAACTAATGATCAATATCTGAAGAATAAATTAAAGTATAAATCTGGAAGATATATTGAAAAGAATTTGATAATACTGATTCACCCCCCCCCCCCCTCTTAGTATTATTTCCAACAATTGGTATCAGAGTAGATCCTTCTGAAGAAGCTTGATCGCTTGAAGGAAGATCCATCATCATGAGCAACTACGAGAGAGAAGCATCTATCAAGCCACCAATTTTTTACGGGACAAACTTCGTATATTGGAAGGTAAGAGTTACTGCCTATCTTCAATCTCTTGGTACAGAAGTCTGGGATATCATAGATAGCTGTCAATACTCTACTAGGATGTCTATCTCAATCAGAATTCGTGAAGGTTATGTAGTATAAATCCTCAAAAGAAATATGAGACAATATTGTTCTGAGCTATGAAGGAGATGATTAGGTAAAACGAGCAAAACTTCAAACCCTCAGAATTCAGTATGAAAATCTCACAATGCACAACGATGAAAGTGTGGCTAACTATTTCCTTCGTGTAGATGAGATTGTTAATTGTATGAAAAAATTGGGAGAAGAAATAAAATAGGTTGTTGTGGTTGAAAAGGTTCTAAGATCTTTGTCCCCTAGGTTTGAATCTAAAGTTTCTGCAATAGAAGAAAAGGAGAATCTACGAAACCTTACCATGTCACAGCTGCACGGAATTCTGACTGCTTATGAAATGAGGAAAGGAGGACCATCAGACAGGAGAGAAGCTGCCTTCAATGCTTCTAGAAAAGGAGATTACTATGAGTCAGGACACGTGTCAGAAGAAGAAGAAGAATCAAATTTTGTCAAAAACCTTCAACGGGGTGCTGGACGATTCCGAGGTAAGTTACCTTTCAAATGCTTTGCTTGTGGAAGAGTCGGTCACTATGCTGCCAAATGTCCTCATAAGGATAAGATTGACAAGGGGAAGGAACCTGTGAGATGGAACAAGAAACAGAATGTAAATAAGAAAAGCTATTACACTCATGAAGATAGTGATGGACTTTCAAATAGTGACGAAGATGAACGAGGTAATAATTATAAACTTTTAATGGCTTTTGAAGATGATGATTATATGCATGTTGTAGATGAAGAAGGTCTTTATGAAGAGATTTCTGATCTCAAAATTTGTTTAGAACAGAAAAATGTGATTATTGATTCTCTGCAATGTCAACTGGCTGAAAGGGAAAAACATCACGAAAAATTGGAATGTGAAATTGTTAGTCTTAGAAAAGAGATTGAGAAAACAAAAGCTCTTAATCTTAAATTTTTTAAAGGGTCTGAAACTCTAGATGAGATTATCAATGTGCAACGTTCTCCACTAATCAAGACAGGTCTGGGATATAATGGAGAAGCATCTCTAGCATCCACCTCCAAAAGTTATCTTGATGCAGCAAGGAGGAGCGAGCAAAGGCCTAATAGAAGTCATCAGGTAAATCAGGGACAGTTTACCTCAAGAACGAACAAAGACTATCAAGAAAATCGGGGGCAAGCTACCTTAAGGACAAATAGAAGCTACAACTAGCCACAGGTAAAATCTTCCTAATTTGCCTCAAGAATGGATGTCAGTAGAAACTATAATCAGTTGGTTGATAGATTTGATAATCACAGGAGTTTCTTCAATGGCCAATGTTTCTCGTGCCATAACTTTTGTCAGAAAGCAGCTCAATGTGTTGCCTATAAGACAATCATGACTAGAGAAGCTCAAAAACAAAGAAGTATGACTGGAATCACGAAAAGGACCTATAACAAATTTTCCACCCTTGAAAGTGAAATTGAATGTTCTATTTGTAATAACTTCGGTCATGAAAAGTCTGAATGCAGGAGCAGGTTTCGGAAGACAACTCAGAAGGAACAAACCTCAAATGCTAGAACATGGAGAATGAAGGAACCGCAACCAGAAAGATGTGGGATAGCTTTATATGCAGAAGGACAGGAAAATCAATGGTACATCGACAATGGATGTTCGAAGCATATGACAGGTGATAAAAAAAAACTTCAATAATATAGTGCTTTAGAAAAAGGAAAGAAATTTTCTTTTGGAAATGATACCCCTGCAGTCATAAAAGGAAAAGGCACAGTTCAGTTGAAAGAGAAATTCAAGGCTAGAAATGTTTTGTATGTTGATGGCTTGAAGCATAATCTACTGAGTTTCAGTCAGATGTGCGATCAAGGAACTGAGGTAATATTTCGATCAAATGGATGTAGTGTTCGTGATCTTGATACAGGAAAAACAGTGATCAAAGGCATAAGAACTCCAAATAATTTATACATATTTGAAGAAGGACAACAACAATGCTATTTGAGCAAGAATGATGAACACTGGTTATGGCACCGGAGGTTGGGGCATCTAAGCTTTTCACAGATAAGGAAAGCATGAAAATACCAGGCAGTTCGTGGTCTTCCAGACATCAGAATTCCAGACAATACAATATGAAAATCATGTCAGTTTGGTAAGCAAACCAGAACTAACTTCCCTGAGAAGGAAGGATCAGCTAGCACGCCTCTTGAACTAGTCCATACAGATGTATGTGGACCATCTAGGAAAAGGTCACCTCGAGGAGAAGAATACTTTATATTATTCATTGACGACTTCTCCGGGATGGTTTGGATAGGACTTATGAAGCACAAAGACGAAGCCTTCGAAAAATTCAAAGCTTTCAAAGCCTTGGTTGAAAACAAATCAGATCACAAAATTAAGTGCCTCAGGTCTGATAGAGGTGGGGAGTTTACCTCAAATGAATTTTTCGATTTTTGTGAAGAACATGGAATAAGAAGGGAATTCTCTACAGCTAGGACTCCTCAACAAAATGGAGTAGTGGAAAGGATGAACAGAATGGTTCAACAAATGGCTCGTGCAATTCTTGATGAATCTGGAACTCCCGCAACCTTCTGGGGTGAAGCCGCATTTGCTGCGATCGTTATTCTCAACAAAACAAATGTCCGGGTGAACAAAACTCAAACTCCTCATGAACTCTGGTATGGTGAGACTCCTTCGGTAAAACATTTCAAAATCTTTGGAAGAAAATGTTATATTAAGAATAATGATGAACATCTTGGCAAGTTTGAACCTAGAGCAAATGAAGGGATTCTCCTTGGTTATTCTCCTCATAGCAAAGCATATAAGTGTTACAACAAAAGACTTGGAAGAATAGTTGACAGCATTGATGTAGTGGTTCATGAAGAAGGAAACATTCCTAGGCAAGTAAATTATGAAAATATCGAAGAGGATGAAGATCATCCTTCAAATTAGACTGATGATGAAGAATAACCTCAAGAGGCACCAGAGGAACAGATAAGGATAGAAGAGAAGACTCCATCCAGGTATGTTCAAAAGAATCATCTAGAATCTCAAATCTTGGGGCAAAAGGAGGAAGGCATACAAACAAGAAGAAAAATTGCAAAAGCTTCAAGCTATTTGGCATTACTTTCCTCCACTGAACCACAAAATGTAAGAGAGGCATGCAAAGATGAATGTTGGGTCAAGGCAATGGATGAAGAACTTGAGCAGATTGAAAAGAACAACACTTGGGAGTTGGTTCCTAGACCAAAAGATAAGAATGTCATAGGGACAAAATGGATCTTCAAAAATAAGTTGAATGAAAATGGGGAAGTAATTAGAAACAAGGCCAGACTTGTTTGTAAAGGGTATGCTCAACAAGAAGGAATCGACTTTGAAGAAACTTTTTCTCCCGTTGTTAGACTTGAGGCCATCTGAATGTTCCTTGCTCTCTCAAGCTTTCAGAAGTTCAAAGTATTTCAAATGGACATGAAATCAGCCTTTCTGAATGGAGACTTATAAGAAGAGGTGTACATTAAGCAACCAGATGGTTTCATGCTTGGGAATGATCCAAATCTCGTATACAGACTAAAAAAGGCTCTTTATGGTCTTAAACAGGCTCCAAGGGCTTGGTACTATCGTTTGGACAAATATCTTCATCAACAAGGCTTTTCAAAGGGATCAGCAGATAGCAATCTTTATATAAAAATTGAAAATGACAAATTGCTAATACTTGTTTTGTATGTAGATGATATTATCTTTGGCAGCAATGAAGAAACTGTGAGTCAAAACTTTGCCTTGCTGATGCAGAAAGAATTCGAAATGTCATTACTTGGACAGCTGACATATTTTCTTGGTCTACAAATCCAACAAAATGAAGGCGGTATCTTTTTGTCTCAAACCAAGTACCTCAAGCAGATTTTGAAGAAGTATGGCATGGAATATTCAAAACCAGTATGTACCCCTATGGTTACAGGATGCAACCTCAGTGAAAATGATGAATCAGCAATAGTGCATCAACCAACCTATAGATCCATGATTGGAAGTCTACTTTATTTGACAGTTACCTGACCAGATATCATGCATGCAGTGGGAATAGTTGGAAGATTTCAAGAAAATCCCAAGGAAACTCATCTTCAGGAAGTTAAGAGAATCTTCAAGTACCTTCAAGGAACTCAAAATTATGGCTTATGGTATCCTAGAGATACAAATCTCACACTTCATGCTTATACAGATGCAGATTGGGCCGGAAGCGTGGATGACAGGAAGAGCACAAGTGGTGGTGCATTCTTTATGGGTTCTAGATTAGTATCTTGGTTCAGAAAGAAACTGAGTTCGATTGCTTTATCTACAGCTGAAGCGGAATATGTGGTTGCTGCACTCAAATCCTTTGGATGATGCGGACCTTGCAGGATTTTCAAATCACTTGTACACCACCTATCTCCATCTTATGTGATAATACAAGTGCTATCAGCATTTCAATGAACCCAGTCATGCATTCAAAGACCAAGCATATACCTATCAAATATCATTTTCTTCGAGAACAAGTGCTTGAACAAAAGGTCAAGTTAGAGTGTGTTCCTTCTAAGGAACAAGTTGCTGATATACTCACCAAACCACTTCCTAGGGAGACCTTTGAATACCTCAGGCAAAAGCTGGGGGTTGAATCTCATCTGTTTCAGAGATTGTTGGTTGTACGCGAGTCTCATATGGGGTATACGCGTACATTTGCTGAGTTATGGATTGGTCGAAGATCGAATGGCACAGGTTCAGGGGGAGCATATATTCTTCTAATAATTCATTGTTGGCATTATGGTAAAAGATCTTGGAGGAGAAAGTATAGAAGGAAAACATGGATGTTGATCTGAATATTGCTGCTCATATGTCTCTATCTCTTTTGTCAAGGTCATGTATGGTGTATGGTAGATTATGGTTCTTCTTGAAGAATTTTTCTTTTGCAGATTTGGTCTATAGTTAGGGGGAGCGTGATCAGCAGAGCATAGACTTCAGCATGTTCTCAGGGGGAGCATAACCCTTTGCCCTTGATGTCAAAGGGGGAGAATGACTTTAAGGATCTTGGGGTTTCCGTCAAGTCCAAAGGGGGAGATTGTTGGCATTATGATTCAAGTTTGGCGCTATGGCACAGGTGTTGTACTTGATGGCAACTCACTCAAGTGGAAAATCTCTGTTCAGGCTCTCAAAATGATGGAAAATAAGGGGTTCGCAGGTACATCGTTCAAAAGGTGCAGGCCCGCAGGCACACTGTTCACAAAGTGCGGTCATGTCTGCAGGTTATCCGAACAGAAGGTGCGGAACCCAGTTCACTCACTCCAATGCAGAGAAGCAAGCACACATGGGAATTCTTATGTTTGGCCCATGGTATTTAGCCTAACGTTCATGATCCTATGGTTTTGGTCCGTGGTATAGGATCTAAATTATTGAACCCCGGTTTAGATCCCTTGTATTGTTTTCGATGGTTTTGTCCCATGGTTTGTATAAGGGCTTGCCTATAAAAAGGAAAGGAGATCACTTGGCTAGACACTTGTGAAATTTGAATATCTTAAGATTTGAAATTTTGGGTGATCGGTTTGAAAAGCTAGATCTAAATCAAGGTGAAATTTAAGGCGAATATATTGATAGTTCATGATCTCTCGGGTGCATGATCAGATCTGTGGATCTGACTGTCTGTGGCACATTGGAGGACTGTTAACTTGGCTCTATTCAGAGGTCCGCACGCAATCCACAGTGCAGGTGCGGGGGTCCACAGTGCAACAGAAGGCGCAGGTGCGGGGGTCCACAGCTAAGCAGAAGGAGTAGGTGCGGAGGTACGCAAAGCATAAGAAGGACCAGGTGCGAAGGTACGTTGTCAGGAAGACAGTGCAGGTGCAGATCTACGCAGAGGTACGCAATGCAGCAGAAGGAGTAGGTGCGGAGGTATGCAGAGCAGAAGAAGGACCAGGTGCGGATCTGCGCAGTTTAGACATGGAAGAGCTGCGGATATTCCCAGGTTTCTATTGGTGAAATTGCAAACTTTTCTTGAAATATTTTTTGGCTGCCTTTTATCTATTGCTGAAGAGTTCTGGGTTTAGATTACTAGTATTGTTGTTCTGGTTACTGCATTCTGAGAAGTTATTGGTTGATTCATTGGTTGATTGAAAAAGGAGATTGGTTGATTCACATGTACTTGATGATTATTTGATGTTTATGGATCCAGTTTGAAAATTTATGAAAAGTGGTCCTTGGAAGAAAAGAAGTAGGTCAGCACCTACGTACTAGTAGATTAGCTAGTACAAGAGCTAAGGGGGTTGTAGCTTCCTTCCAGGAGAGAGTGGAAAATGAGAGAGGGTTGTAGCTCTCAGTAGGTTGTAGCTTGTGTACTGGTAAAGGACTGCACCAGTACAAAATCATTGTAAAAGAAGTTTCTAATTGAAAGAAGATAGAGACATATTGCAGCAGGTGGTTTTCACCCACATTGGGTTTCCACCTTATATCTGGTGTTCTTTGGTGTGATTATCTGTTTTTCCTGTTCTTTCTCATTATTATATGGTACTGACATACAAACTAATGATCAATATCTGAAGAATAAATTAAAGTATAAATCTGGAAGATATATTGAAAATAATTTGATAATATTGATTCATCCCCCCTCTCAGTATTATTTCCAACAAGTGACATGTCAATTTATGTTTCCATGTCACACACTAGTTGGGTTCATCCTATGTGGATTTTCCACATCATTAGTGACACAATAGTAGCCATGTCCATTGACCTGTCATGTGTTAAAATAAGTAACTAGGTTCAGTCTTCATAATGACATATGTAATCATGGTTTTATGTATTTAAAGAAAAGAAAAGAAAAATATTATTGTTATTCTTAAGGCATGGGTTTCATGCTCAAGGGAAATGTACTTTTAGGTCAAGCATCCATTGAGTGCTTCTAGGGCTTGTCATTAAGTCTACGAGTCAATTGAGTCATTGTCATGTATGAAAGATCCTTTTGGGAATGTTACATATTGTAAAGAAAAATTATTTGAGTCAAAATACCCTCCAATATCTCGTCATGGTGCAAATATCAAGTTGGCCTACATGAAGGGACAAATTGGTCTAAATATGGCAATTCTTACCCCACAAAAACCTATAAATAAGAAGGAACTCGACCTCGTTTCGACATGTTCAATCAAGTTCAATCTCCAAGAGATAGAAGATGGAAAAAAGACAAAAAAGGAGATGAAGAGCAAGATTGAAGTTTTGAGCCTCTCTCTCTCTCATGTTAGGGTTTTTACAGTTATTGGGAAAGATGAAATTTTGAAGTTGCATCAAAGTTGTGAAGCTACATCGAAGTTGTAAAGCTGCATTGAATTTGTGAAGCTACATCAAAGCTGTGAAGCTGCATCGAAGCTATGAAGTTGCAGCTAGGTCAAAGTTGTGAAAGGTCGAAGCACTGAAGTTGTTGGGTCAAAGTTGTAGAAGAATCTATTGGACGAAGTTGCAGAGGAATTTGATGGGGATCAAAATTGTAGAAGTTGCTGGAAAGCAGGAAATATTTGACTTGGCCTTGGAGGGTCTTGGTCAAGGGTCATAGGTCTTGGAATTCATTAATTGAAGATGTATAAGAAGAGAATAATTATTGTGGGTTTCCGTATCAGTTGGAGAGGTTTTGGCATTGGTTGATTGTCTATATCTTGTGTCCTCTTGTCTCATTGTTCTTCAATGTTTGGTAAATGTTTGATGATAAGAAAACTTATTATAATCAATTAAAAGAAGAAGCTAATCAAGTTAAGTAAAAATACATCACAAGCAGTTATCAAAGGAAGAGAAACCACCTAATCTAGATGCCCTAGATTTCTCAACATTGTATAAAAAAGGGGAAGTAAGAGCTCAAAGGATTCTCATTGAATCCATCAAGGATCCCCTCATACCATATGTATCAAAGTTGGAGACATCAAAATAAATATATGACAAGTTAATAGAATTTTTCTCTGTAAATACTGCAGGAGAAGTAATATGTTTGAGGAACGAACTATACAAAATGAAGATCTCAAAGGAAGACAGAACAACCCCATATTTTATGAAGGTATAAAAAATATGAGACAAACAACAAGACTTGGGAGAAATGGTGTCAATGCAATTCCATAGGAATGGGGAAACTTCACATCTAGCATCTTTGGAAAGAAGGAAGCCACCCCATTCAATGAAATTTTGTCATTATGTAATATTGAAGAAACCATGTTGAAGGCAAAAAGTATCATGGGATCAAACGAACAAATTCAATCATTTTCTTCCATGGCTAAGAGAAAAGTAAAATTTGGGAAGTTTGGTCCTCGGAAAAAGAAGAAGAATATGTCAAAGATCTAATGCTATGACTGTCAAGAATATGGAAACTACAAGAGAGATTGTCCAAAATTCAAGAATAACAAAAAAGGAAAGAAAGAAATGAAGCTCATATCGCTGAAGAATTAGAAGAACATGATGAGAAGAAATCCAAAGGGATAGATATTCATTATTAGGGATTCTCCAATTCATAGCAAGGAGAAGTGGGAGGTGAAAATACCTCCACCATGGAAGTCAATATGAGAAACATTATGATAAGATACATCTTAGTAGAAGATGACATAATACTAGAATCATACCATCGAAGCAAGAGCTTGTGATATCATTAGAAAATATTGAAATAATAGTTGAAGTAGAATTATACATGGATGTAACATACATCATATAAAGGAAGTAGCTCTTGGTAACCACATTGAAATCATGTGTAGTTCATATGGTTGAAAGAAAGTCATCTAGTATGATAGAAGGAATTCATCATACATCATCGTCATGAGAAAGGAGCTTTTGTCAAATGAGGATAATCTAGATCCTGTGTTGGAATCTTCACTAGAAGTTTCACCTCTCTTGGAGGAAGCAAGTGTCTCGTTGAGAATTGCACCTTGTATGGGATTCATTGTTTAGAAGGATGATGATATGGTGACAAATGAATGCAACATGTTGAGATGGTTGAAGTACTATCCATCAAGAAAAAGGAAGTTGTTTAAGGAAGCCTAGATGACCAGAAGAAGGAAAGAGGTATTTATGCATGTATTTAATTGAGTCATGTCATCATATGGTTGCATGGGTAAATGATCTGTCTCATGAGCATGATCAAAGAAAAGGGATTTTCTCCTTTGGAAAGATGCATGAAGGCATGGTTCACATATTGACTAGATGAAATCAACATAATATTTCCTCATATGGAATATGAGGTGGTTGAAAAATATGAAGGAACAAAGGGATGGAAGTTCCTAAGGATAAATATGTGAAGAAATAAAGGAGATCGTGAAATATGCACATATGGAAATCAACATCTGATGACTAGAAGAATTAGCCATGACATCTCCATAGAAAAGGCATAAAGGCCCTGATAAGGTCTGTAAAGGAAGGAAACCCTTGACATTGAAAGCCTTGGATTGTACTTATGAATGTGGAGGATGTTGATATTGAAAGAAAGATGTCATGATGAAAGGTCATCACAAGAGGTAATTTTGATTTGATGTTCACTTTTGGTTTTTGTAAAACATCTGGATGGGTTAATGTAGGGATACTAGAAAAAGAGTTGTATATGTCACCTATAGCTAGCACTCATGTGGTGGGATAGAATATCCTGAAAGAAACGTGACGTGGAAAAGGTAATTGTATGCGTTAATTTTTCTTAGGGCTATATTGTCCTTTTCTTTGATAATTGCATTTCTTCATTAACACATTAAGTTCACCCCATAACATCATAAAATTATTCAGATTTACATCATTATTCAGTAGCGTATGCAACTATATAGAAAGAACAATATCATCATCAATGCGATGGAACATAAAGGAACTATAGAATAAAATAATTCACACATACAGACACCAGGATTGGTTGGAGACCAGGGAAAAACCCACTATGGGGAAAACCCTTTCAAATTATTCTTATTATTAGATCGTCATGAAATGATTCAGTGAAATAGAGTACAATGATACATATATTCATCTATATAACTATTCAACAAAACAACTACAACATCCATGGAATGAACCTAATAATGCTTATACTCAAAACCCTAATTCAGAAACCTATAATGAATTGTCACTGTCTAGAGTCAACTGACAAACACTGCAGTCATAGAGTGAAATCTTCAAAATATTGAGATTTCATCTTTTAGGTCTCGATCGCACAGATGAGGTGTTATGCAAGTGATTATAGCTGCCCAATCGCTCCCTTAAGCCTGACATGCGTGCGACTAAGGTCAGATATGGATTGCATCAACCCTAACTCCCAATCGCGTGGATGGAGAGTTGTCCATGCAACTAGAAGGCTCCAGTCACATAGATGAGATTATTTGCAAGTGACTACATTCGAATCCTTCATGTGTTGTGCCTGTGATTGAGGCCCAAAACCCTAAATCATGGATGTGAGCTTCAAACCCTGCAATTTCATATCAGAGCGAACTTGATCCTCTGCGAACGAGCCTCAAACCTATGTGAGCCAAAATCCAAGATAGAATAGTGTCTCATGATTGTGCCCATATGAGGTAGAGGTCACTTGTATTTATAGCCTTCCAAGGGTGTCCACTTTTCTTTAGGGCTGACCTTGACAAATGTGCACATGTGGGATAAGTGCACTTTCCCTTATCTGATTTGAGTGATATTTAGGTCGATTTTGGTCCTCTCAAAAAGAGTAATTCAATTCATTCATTATCTTCATCAGGTGAGTTGTCCAAAGTGGAATTTAACTACAGTTTCACTCCCTCACAACTAGGGATAATTTCACCTGCATCACGTTATGTGTATTTTGTAATCAAATCAGATCCAATATCATGTATCTCATCATCTCCTATAATAATTTATCATCTAAATTCATCTCTTTCTCATTATTTCTTATCTATTGATTGTCCCTACTCATATGTTGAACATTATCGAATCTAAAAGAAAAATATTTTTCATCATAGGGGAGCTTAAGTTACCACCCTCTAATCATCGGGCTATTACTCGGAATCTCTATCAACGGGATACTGCTCAGAATCTATGTCAATAGGCTACTACCTAGAATCTCTACCATTTGGCTATTACCCAGGAATATGGGTGGGGAGTCAAATCTATGACCTGCATCATCATCAAAAAGCATATCATAAGGGAGCACATCTCAACTTGGAACCACAATGGGGAGCATATATCAACCTAGAATCTCATGGGGGAGATACTACTATGACCCCATATCAAGAAATAGGTAATGTAGGGGAGCTACTACTCAACCCATCTTATTGCCTACCAATCTTCTCAACAATGACCCTCAAGAGTCATGTGGTAGAACACCTACATCATAATCCAAACTTCGACGAGATACTTGACTTACCAAGAGGTAAGGATCACACACCTCCAAGCATCCTCAACCCGATGCCCAAACGGGGAGGTATAATCCCAACAAACCCTACTTATGGGTATGATGCTAACTGGGGTATACTCTGCAAAGAACAAGATAGGGTGAGATACTACTCCAACCCTATGGGTAACAGATAGGGGTGTTACCCTATTGTCTAGAGTTACCTCAAATCCAAGAGCCCTCTATCTCAATTCCTCACCCTAAGAGCTCAGACAGGGGGGAAGAGTTAGCTCAGTGTCCTCGATTAGTGATTCTCTCTATAGATTAGCAATGTATCATCGTACTCATGTCTAGTAACCATCATGTCTCAATAAAAGTTGTCTCCTATTCATACAGGACTTCAAATCAAGTATCATATTAGAACAAATATATATATGTATGTATATATATCACAAAAGGATACCATAGTTATCCTCCCTCTTAAGGAGGTGCCAACTACAAGCCTGAGCTTGTCTCATACAACAGCACTATCTCAATATATCAAGGTAACTCAGTCCCACCTATATGCAGGATTCTCTACCAATCACTTCCCACTCTTTGTCATCATAATGTATCCATGTCATATACAGATCCTACTCGGACGACTCTCTAAGGAGATTCTTCATGCTGCCTCATAGCTAGCCATGCTAGAAACATCATACTCAACCTCGGTTGTGCTACAGACCTCTAATCTAAGATATCATGGCAGATATCATACTAAGGCGACATATAAATGTGATCGTCTCATCAATAATGATACTAATCATCATCAGTACATCCAAGTAGTCACATATAACAGGAAGATCATCTCATGCAAGTATCATGAAGGGTGCTCAGTGGAATCTCTATGTGTATGAAACGGCTCAATCATGAATCGAATCAGATTCATCAATGCTTCAACCAACTATCAGTTTCCATGTCAAGTTCAACAATATTTATTTATAACTTCTTGAAATTCAATCGGAGTGTCTAAGGATTTTCATTTCCACTTTCTAACAATTTTTCAATAGCTTCGCAACTTTAGAAATCGATACATCATGCCACGATTCATAATTTTTCACTTCAGGGACCATCTTCCTCTTACTTGGATTATTAGGGGTTCATTTCCTGTCAAGAGTAGACCATCATCATATAAAACCAAATTCAAAATCAAATTCATACCTTGAACCACTTTTGAAGTAGAGGTTTGGATCAACACATCTTCTTGGCTTCAGCAGATAACTATTAATGCGAACATATCTCAATCGGGGAGCATGCTTTACACAAATATTTATGCAAACATAACACTTTACCAAAGAAATATTCTTAGACTTACATGAATCAATGTTGTCAGATCAAAACTAATAACAAACTCATCAATGTAATTTGTATCAAATTCTTTAGAGCAGGTGATAGGTAGAGATGTCATAAAGTCATGAATTCATTTATTGTTGTTGGAAATACTAAGAAGGGAGTGAATCAGTATTCCTTAGCAATTAGCACTTTTAAATATTTTTAGAGCATTAGTTAATCTTCAATTAGTATTAATGTTTATGTGATGATAACAGTGAATAAAAGAACACAGTAGGCTCAAGAATTTTAGGTGGAAAACCCCCTCCAGGTCAAAAACCACCAAATGCTTTTCAAATAAATTCTTTAATATTCAGCCCCAACTGAAATGAAAGCAACAACTCTCTAGAATTATATAAAAGCATTCTTCTCCAACTCCCACTGGAAGGATGCCCCAACGACCTGATTTCTTCAGTAATCAACTAAATGGATGCCCCAACACCCTAGTGAGCCACAACTTTCCCTAGCACCACCCTGAAGTGTTCATAGACCCCAACCTGTAGGTGACTTCATACACCTTCCTAGCACCTCCCTGCCACCCTATAATGATTGAAATAAGACAAGATTGTGGATTCCCAAACCAGGGCCAACAATCCACGATACAATAAGATGTACAATGAATTTTGTGTACTTAACCAAATATCCAATCACTCTATGATTTGCAACCCAACCATGACATCATCCCAGCAGTGACTCCTATACCTCCCAACACTGCCTCTTTGACTCTAGGCATAATGACTCTTTCACAAATGACTCTTTTACAATTTTTACAATGATGAATCTTTTACAAATGACTCTTTTACAACTTTACAATGATGAATCTTTTACAAATTACTCATTTACAACTTTACAATGATGACTCTTTTAAAACTTTACAATGATGACTCTTGGCCTTGATACTTCTTCAAAATATGCAGATGGTTTTCATGTCTTCAAAGGATTTCCCATTGCAATGCTTCCTTTGATTTGATACATCATCTCTTTCATGCTTGCTTGATGTTGTGCTTGAATCTTCTTCTATCTGCATGCAAAATTTGCCTGATGAAACCAAATCCAAAAACAAAACAAAATGCCCTTCAACTTACCTATGCCTGCAAAGCACATGTAAGTGCATCATAATAAATAATTACAATGTGTACCTGAAGTGTTCTTTTCACTTTTGTTGTTGACTTGTTGCAATAGTAGACAAAGACCCCCACACTTGATATAGGCTAGAACTCTATGCAATACTATATGCAAAACTGACCTAAAGATATATACAATAAAAATTGATGACAGACCCTAGACTTGTGGTGGACCAAGTTCTAAGTACAACAATAGAGACCATTCTATCAACTATGAAAAGACAAGTAATATGAACTTACAACATCATATAGATTTAGCAGACTTGGTGTAGCATCAAGATTATGTAGCACAAAATGTGTAGTATCAAGAATAGGACATCCGAAAAACTAACTGTGACATATAGAGAAATGGACATATAACCAAGACACTGTATATACTTATGTTGTCATACAAAAACATATGTCAGAGATGATACTCAAAATTCAAATGTAAACACTAATCATACATACCTTGTTGTAGGAGACTTACCCTCGACCGTTGACGTGTGGTCCTCACTGCAGTGATCCTTGAATGCATGCTTTTTCTTGCCTTCTAGGAACTCGATATTAAATCTATTGTATCTATGTAATTTCGGATCTCCAGGGTCTAACATTTCATCTTTTGGTAGAACTTTGAGTCCTCTTTCAAACCCCATACGTCTGATCAATATTGGATTCTTCAAGAAAGAGTTATTCCCAATCCCCCACGATGACCTAATTATAGATTGGTTCAGTAGAGCGAACTTGTATGAAGTTCCACGTGTCACTGTTGAGACCTTAGGCCCTAAAAATGATACCCAAAAAACTGCATTTCGTCCTATTTCTGTGACTATTTAGGAAATTTGAATCCAATGCTCAGAGAGAAAGTTATGACTATTTTCCCAGCGTCACCTGTTTGACATGGAATTCAGGAGCTTGCAAAAACCTAACTTCCTCATATCATATCTCTGAAGATATAGTGAACCAAGATCTGAAATTCAGTCACGTAGTCCCTCATGTGGTTGTCTCAAATGAGTTTTAATTTCCGCTTTTTAAGGTTCACAGAAAACAAGTTATAGTGAAAATTCCACGATGACCTTTCTGAAGCCACAAATTCCCTACTAGAGGAGGATATGAGGGTCATTATTTATATGAATGTCTTGAGTTGAGATGGTCCTCAACAAGTGAACATTGGAGGGATTTTAGGAGTGAGTTTTTTATTATTAATTATTGACTATTCAATGATCACAACCAATTATGGTTTACATTCAATGACCCCATAAGGTTTTAGCCCACTAACTGGGGTTACTAACTTCAAACATGAATATCTCTCAAACCGTGAAGAATTACTTGGTGTGAAATCTATCAACGGAAACATCTCGACGAGTAGAATCCGTTTAGAAGATCCTCAACTCATAATAGAATAATTTTTCAAGTCAAAATTCCCATGCAAGGTCAGGGTATCCCCTAGTGCTTCTTGGGTTGACATCAATGACAACCACTGATAAAAAATCTCCCCCTTTGGCATTGATGGCAACACAAGTACTCCCCCTGTGATCATGACACCTTTTCCTACTACCTTCTCTCCCCATTTTTCATCAATGGCAAAGGGTAACTCCCCCTAACAAACTATCATCCTGCAGACCTGTACACACCTTCACTCCCCCTTTCTACTTAGTTGGATAAGAGAAAGATTCCAATGAGAACTTTGGAGAATCCCAAGATTTTGGCGAAGATACTCAAATGCTTCACGAGGTAATGGTTAGGTAAATATGTCAAAATTTGTTCCTTTGTGCCAACATATTCAAGCTTGATATTCTTTTTAGTGAACTTCTCTCTAACGAAATGATATTTGATCGGAATGTGATTTGTTTTGGAATGCATCACAGTACTTTTCGAGATACTGGCGGCACTGGTGCTATCGCAGAAGATGGGAATAGGCTCATCAAACTTAACTTGAAGATCTTGCAAGGTTTTCTTCAACCAGAGAACTTGAGTAGAACAAGCTTCCATCACAATGTATTATTCTTCTGCTGTGGATAACAAGATTGAAGACTTCTTTTTAGTTAACCATGATACAAGGCAACCACTTAGGTAGAATGTTGCTCCATTGGTACTCTTACGATCATCAACACTTCCTTCCCAATCTGCATCTGTATAAGCTTGGATGACCAGATCATTTGCTTTGGGATACCAGAGACCATATTCCATTGTACCTTAAGATGTTGAAGAATTCTTTTTACGACAATGATGTGAGATTCTTTTGGTGCTGCTTGAAATCGTGCTACTTGTCCAACTTCCTGCATCACATTTGGCTGGGAGGCTGTCACATATAAGAGACTACCAAACATGGATCTATACAACCTTTGGTCCACAATCCATTGATGAATCTTCTTATAACCTATTGCCATGGGGGTTAGGATAGGATTTAAATATTCCATCTTGAATTTCTTGAGCATTTCCTTGATGTACTTGATTTGAGATATGAATATTCCTTTATCCTGCTGAGATATCTCGATAATCATTAGATTGTCTTGATCCACTTTCGCATAGAGATTGCTTATCAGCGCTCCCTTTCTTGAATCTTTAATACTTTAACTATTCTTCTCCTGTAATGAAACTACCATCTTGTTCAACTACCTGTCTATCAATCGTAGACTTGTGTCATATACTGTTGCATAGACTTCTCATCTTCAAATTTCTAGGAGTTGATAATCTGAATTGTTCATAATAGTGTGTCATTTAAAGGACCATCTTGACTCGAGTCATTAACTGAAGAAGTTGTTGGTCCCTCACAATCCATTAGGAATCATGAAAGCATAACTGTTGGGACCTTATTGCCTTTTTTGTTTTTTTGCTCATGTTGTACTTGTTCTTCATGTACCTATTTTCCTTTCCAAACCTTCTTATTCTCATCGTCAAACCTTTCATTCATGGTTATCCATCTTGTACCTGCAGTTATGAGCTATGTGTCCATATTTATGACATTTGTAACATTCGATGTTATTCATAGAATATTTTATTTGGTGTATATCTCGGGATCCTACAAATTTTCTTCTAGGGTTTTGCCGATAAAAGTTGTACCTTTCTCGAACTTCACAATCCCTAGCCTTATGTCCAAAATGTTACATTTGTAGCATTTGACATCATCTCTCAAATGATCAAATTTTTTGATATTATGTTGAGTTCTGGAATATCCATTTTTGAAGGATCTCCTAGAATTATATACATTCCAAACATACATGCGACATTTTGCAACTCTATGTCCAAACCTTCCACATGAATAAAAATGACCATAAAAGATAGGTTGGTACATGGGAGGAAATATTCTTCGGGAAATTTTCTTCCAAGGTTCTTCCTGCGAGTCTTGATCTCTTGATTTAGCTGAGAGATCTATCTGCTTGGTATATTTTGCATATCCATCTTATTTAATTGTCATAGAAGGACTCGACTTCTTTTCAAATTTTTATTTGTAATCAAGATCAGTCTTGTCGTTGTATGATCATTAGTTGCTGATGAGTTCATCCAAAGTCTTTGAACTATTGGCATATTTTTGAATTTTTTTTCCATTTTTTACTTCCTTTCGTAGAGCAACTATTTCAGCTTCCAATGCTTCTCTTTCCTTGTTGTTTTCCTTTAATTCTTTCCTGAGAGATTATTTAATTCACTTGTATTCTTCAACCTTGATTTTAAGGTTGAGGACATGTTCTCTTTCTGGCTTCAATTCATATTCAAGAGTGTTGACATGCTTCTTCTCAAATTTGAGCTCTTTGATAACCCTGATCGCTTCGTTTTGAAATTCAACCTCAGTCATTTCTTCTTCTTCGTCTCCTTCTTCATCAGGTGCCTCTTGGTTATTGTGCTTGGCCATAAACAATACTCTTCCATTGAATTCTTCTTCGTAATCATTGTCTTCTTCGGATGAGGAACTATCTTCTTTGGTGAAGAAACTTTTCTTAAACCATTTCTTCTTGCCTTTCTTGTTGAACTTCCTAGGACCTTTCTTTCCATTCCTAACAGCCTCATTTTTGTGATGACATTTGGCTACAAAATTCCCAACCTCACCATAATCAAAACATATTAATGGAAGTTTACCTTTGAATTTTCTCGTACCTTTTCTCATTTTCCGCGTGAAGTAGGTGAATTATTTATCTGAGAGTTTTTCTTTCTCTTCTTCCTTTTGTTCATCCTTACAATTGCCAGTTTTTGCTTTCTGAGTCTACTTGTCCTTAGTATTCTTCTTGGATGCGGAAAATGTTGTTTCTAAGTGAGATGTGCCATCCTCTTCTTCAATCCTCATTTCATATACCATAATAATTCCATGCAATTCATATATGCTGAGATTGGTCAGATTCAATCTATCGTCCAAGACAGATACTTTAGGGTTAAATCTTGTTGGCAAGGTTCTGAGGATCTTTCGGAAAACAATTTTCGATTCAACAGGTTCTCCTAAACCTTCCAATGTATTTTTTGTTTCATCAACACACTGAAAGTATGCAGCAATATCTTCATCTTCCCTCATTTTTAGTTTCTCAAATTTTTCCCTGAAGATTTGAAGCTTTGCTTCTTTCACCTTTGAGTCACCTGCATATATATTTTCAAGCTTACCCCATACCTCTTTAGCAGTTTTGCAACTCAATACCTTAAGATAAACAGATTTGATAAGCCCATTGATAATAATATCTTTAGCCTTTGCATCATATACCATATTTTTCTTACCCTGTTCACCCTAGGTCGGTGTGAAGCCTTTGTCAATGATTTCCCATACTTTGTATCCTTGTGCCAGCAAATGAACCTGCATTCTTCCACTCCAAAGTGAATAGATATTTCCATTGAAAAAAGGAACCCTATTATCAGAGTACTCCATGAACTCCTTCTATTTGTTAGACTGTTATTGAAGGAACCAAGCTCTAATACCAATTGTTGGAAATACTGAGAGGAGGGTGAATCAGTATTCCTTAGTAATTAGCACTTTTAAATCTTTTCAGAGAGTTAGTTAATCTTAAATTATTATTAATGTTTATGCAATGATAACAGTAAATAAAATAACACAGTAGGGACAAGAATTTTAGGTGGAAAACCACTGAAATCTTTTCTAATAAATTCTTTAATCTTCAGCCCCAACTGAAATGAAAGCAACAACTCTCTAGAATTCTAGAAAAACATTCTTCTCCAGCTCCCACTGGAAGGATGCGCCAATGCCATGGTTTCTTCAGTAATAAACTGAATGGATGCCCCAACACCCTATAGAGACACAACTCACCCTATCACCACCCTACCACCCTGAAGTGTTCACAGGCCCCAACCTGTAAGCAACTTCATACACCTTCCTAGCACCTCCCTGCCACCTTATAATGATTGAAATAAGACAAGATTGTGGATTCCCAAACCAGGGACAATAATCCACGATACAATAAGATGTACAATGATTTTCTTGTACTTGACCAAATACCCAATCACTCTATGATCTACCACCCAACCATGACATCATCCCAACAATGACTCCTTTACCTCCCAACACTGCCTCTTCGACTCTAGGCAGAATGACTCTTTCACAAATGACTCTTTTACAATCTTTACAATGATGCCTCTTTTACAAATGACTCTTTCACAACTTTACAATGATGACTCTTTTACAACTTTATAATGATGACTCTTGGCCTTGATACTTCTTCACAATATGCAGATGGTTGTCATGTCTTAAAAGGATGTCCCACTACAATGCTTCTTTTGATTTGATACTTCAGCTCTTGAATGCTTGCTTTATGTTTTTCTTGAGTCTTCTTCTATTGCATGAAAAATTTATTGGGCGAAACCAAATCCCAAAACAGAACAAAATACCCTTCAACTTACCTCTGCCTGCAAAACACATGTAAGTGTGTAATGAAAATAAATACAAATTAAAATTACAATGCATACCTGAAGTGGGCTTTTCACTTTTGTTTTTGACTTGTTGCAGCAGTAGACAAAGACTCTCAGACTTGATATAGGCCAAGACTCTATGCAAGACTATATCCAAAACTGACCTAAAGATATATATAATAAAAATTGATGACAAACCCTAGACTTGTGATGGACCAAGTTATAAGTACAACAACAGAGACCATTCTATCAATTATTACAAGACAAGTACATGAACTTACAACATCATATAGATTTAGCAGAGTTGGTGTAGCATCAAGATTATGTAGCACAAAATGTGTAGTATTAAGAATAGGACATCCGAAAAACTAACTGTGACATATAAAGACATAGAGATATAACCGAGCCACTGTATATACTAACATTTTCGTGAAAAAACATATGTCAGAGATGATACTAAAAATTAAAATGTAAACACTAATCATACATACCTTGTTGTATGAGACTTACCCTTGACTGTTGATGTGTGGTCCTTACTACAGTGATCCTTGAATGCATGTTTTTTCTTGCCTTCTAGGAGCTTGATATTGAATATATTGTATCTATGTAATTTTGGATCTCCAGGGTATAACCTTTCATCCTGTGGTATAACTCGGATTCCTCTTTGCAGCCCCACATGTCTCATCAAGATTGGATTCTTCAAGGAAGGGTTATACCCAATCTACGACGATGACCTGATTATAGACTGGTTCAGTAGAGCGAACTTGTATGAAGTGCCACATGTCACTGTTGCAATCTTTGGCTCTAACAGTGATACACAACAAACTACAGTTCGTCCTCTTTCTGTCACTATTTATGAAATTTAAATCCAATACTCAGAGAGAGTTATTACGATTTTCCCAACATCATCTATTTGACATGGAATTCAGGATCCTGCAAAAACCTTAACTTCCTCAGATCATATCTCCGAAAATATAGCTAAACAAGATCTGAAATTCAATAAAGATGTTCATCAATATTTATGCTCAAATGGGTTTTAATATCAACTTCTGAAGCTTTGCATACAAAAATTTCTGGCAAAAATTCCATGATGACCTATTTGAAGCCACAAATTCCCTACTAGAGGAGGATATGAGGGTCATTATTTATATGAATGTCTTGAGTTGATAGGGTCCTCAACAAGTGAAATTTGGAGGGATTTTAGGAGAAAAAAACACATTATTAATTATTTACTATTCAATGACAAAAACCAATTATGAGTGCCATGCCACAACCCCATAGGGTTTTAGCCCACTAACTGGGGTTACTAACTTCAAACATGAATATCTCTCAAACCGTGAAGAATTACTTGACGTGCCATATATCAACGGAAAAATCTCGACAAGAAGAATCCATCTAGAAGACCCTTGGCTCAGAATAGAGTAAGTTTTCAAGTCAAAATTCCCATGCAAGATCAGGGTAGCCCCTGGTGCTGCTTGGGTTGACATCAATGACAACCACTGATCAACAATTTTCATGCCAACAAGTTGTCATTTATCAAATAACATTAGTCCAAATTTCATCAATTCATTCTCATGATCATAATATAAGTCATTTTTGTCACTAGATGCAAATGTATACACCAACGATAAGTCATGCATGTTCCATCCATTCATTGTCAGATTTCTTCACACTTAATCACAATTGTCAATACTTCAACCAATGTGCTAAGAACAAGGAGGCCAATACAACACCATTATCAAATACCAATATTAGTCACCTAAATTCACTATGCCCGCATAGCATTATCATCAAGGAAAATCATCAATCGTCAAATCAAATCATTAGCCCTCAGGTCAAATCCCAAATTTCTATCATAGTGATATTTATAGAATATATCTCAATTATCAAGTCAAGATTCTAAATTATTATCATGTCAAAACTCCAAAAATTGCTCATCTATATCAATCATCCAAATCTAGTCAAATTCTTGCTTCACAAACTTTAATGATTAAATCATAATGACATATCGATATGCATATCCTGGTCACCTACAAACAAAAGTTCAATCTATATATTCAAACTTTCTTGCTCACAGATATTTTTTTTGTCTACTTCATGTCTGTAGGAATGACATCCTTCATGTGGACATTTGATTTCATGCACAAAACTTCATTTTTGTGTCAAGCAGGAATAGTCACACCCATAGACTTTCCCTGCAAGCAGTTGGGAGACTACAGTGGCACCCTTGACCTTAATTTTGTGTGGTTGAGATTCTATAGTCACACGTGTAAGCTTGCTTCCGTACAACTAAGGCTTAGAGTAAGGGAAAACTCTCTCTCCTTATATCAGAAATTTGTTTCATATCAACAATGTCATATATTTGTTTGTTTATTCCCATAAATCATACTTCAATAGTAAAAAATATACATAGAATGCCAATTGTAATAGGAGTAGGGATCGTATGGAGAGATTCTCCCTTTGAATCGGAAGCCACTTCAGTCATCTTTATTCAAGTCATCAAACTGACTATAATATTGTCATGCATCAGTAGATCTATTAGATCATAATGTCAGACTATATCACATATTCATTATGGTCATATATGTTAGCATTATCTACTTCATCATGACATCAATATTTAATCAAGGGTTAGTGTCAAATAGATAATAGGAGCATACTCCAAGAGAAATTATCACAACATTACTTCTTTGTCACGTAACTCAATCCATCAAGTCAGGGAATTCATTTTTACCATATGCCATAATTACTAAGCACATCAAAGCATAACCATGGTCAACAAAATATCATGAATATCAATCTCATTGTTATACTTCTATCATCAAGGCTACCATGCTTTTCACAAACAATATCAATAGTATCAAGTTACCATCTATTAGAATCAAGGTGTTAGCCTTCTTCATGGGATCAAGATATCCAACAATGATAGATGTTAGCTAAACATAAAGTAGACCAATATATCAAAGATCAATATTTTCAAATAGCTCCATAGAGACAAGAAATTCATTATGTCTAAAAGGTAATATACTTTTTCAATACCAAGTGCACCATTTCTTCATAAAATCCATGAATCCAAATCACTTTCATCTGAATGCATGAACCATTTGAAAAGGAGACATTCTCATCATACCTTAGGGATTTCCTTGCCATCCAATATTACAGCTGAAAGATAACATTGAAAAAATATACCATGCATACCTTGTAGTGTTGAAATACTTGTGCATATTTTCATTTGACATAGGCAACTTGTATTACTTTGTCATATTTTCATTGAGTGCCTCTTTACCTTTTCCAGCTCTAGCCATTTTTCCTACATCTCAAATGATCCTCAAGAAATATCCACTTATCGCATCTCATTAAGGAGATTAGAAATATCCATATATTCAAATATACATGCATGAAGTATAAGTAATGATCAAAACAATAATCATATCAATCAGTATAAATAAAAGTAAGGACATAAAGAAGCATCATAAATCGGAAAGAACTTATCTTAAATGAGAGGTGAGCATCTCCCTCTTAAACCAGCCTTTAAGATCCATCACTATCCATAGTCCACTTGATGCCTTCACTATTTTAGTTAACTTTATCAACAACCTGGCCTACTAGAGACTATCCCATCTAGGGCTTCATGAAATCTGTCACAAGTGCTTGAGCATCTTCACATTGATCATGCTAGGTTTCATATCTCATATATTTTTCATAAACCAGGGTTTCACTCAAATGCTAACGTCACAATATCCATAAAACCCTAACAATAAATTTCTTAAGGTTTTCTTCAAACCTTAGAATTCTTTTAGGTCTCCTCCATCCTTTCTTGCATCCATCAATGGTGTCATCATAATGGTGATCTCCATGACCTTTCTTCATCCCATCTCTAATACCATGTTAATTTTTCTTAGGTATATATTGTTCTTTGCTTTGATAAATGCATTTCTTCATTAACACATTAAATTCACCCCATAAAATCATAACATTATTCATATTTACATCATTATTCAACATCATATGCAACTATATAGCAATAACAATATCATCATCATCAATGCAGTGGAACATAAAGGATCAATAGAAGAAAATCATTCACACATAGAGACACCAGGATTGGTCAGAGACCAGGGAAAAACCCACTATGAGGAAAACCCTTTCAAATTATTCTCCATATTATATCGTCATCAAATGATTCAGAAAAAAGAGAGTAAAATGACCCATATCTTCATCTATGCAACTATTCAACAAAGCAACGTCAACATCCATGGAATGAACCCAACAATGCTTATACTCAAAACCCTGATTCAGAAACCTGTAATGAATTGTCACTATATGCGGTCAACTTTAAAACACTGCAGTCACAGAGCGAAATATTTGGAAGACTGAGATTTCATATTCTATGTCCTCGTCACATAGAGGAGGTGTGATGCGAGTGACTACAGTTGCCAAGTCACTCCCTTAAGTCTGACATGCGAGCAACTGGGGTCAGATATGGACTACGGAAACCCTAACTCCCATTCGCATGGATGGAGAGTTGTTTGTGCGACTAGAAGCCTCCAATCGCATGGATGAGATTTTGTGTGAGTGACTATGGTCGAATCCTTCCCGTATTGTGCTTACGACTGAGACCGAAAACCCTAAATTAGAGACATGGAAAATTTTGGGGGCTAATGTTCACCCATTGGGCTAATTTTCCATGATTTTTCCTCCAAAAAGATTCGCCAATTTCCAATTTTTATAAAATATGATTCACCCAAATTTTAGAATATAAAGTTATTTTACCTTAAAAATCGCCAACATTATATAGAGACTATATAAAATCATTATAAATTTGAATAATTTTACAAATATATCAATAAACATTTTATAGTTTGCATACTAGGGATTAGTGAGATTTGCCAATGTTTTTAAACTTCAAGAAAAATTTCCCTCATTAAAATTTTCCTTGATTAGAGATGTGAGCTTCAGACCTTGCAATTTCACCTCAGAGCGAACCTAATCCTCTGTGGATGAGCCTCAGACCTGTGCGGGTGTTGGCTTGTATGGGCCTGACCCAGGTTCAAAGGTGATTTAGCCAAGCAAATCCCGGTACTACTAGCCCTTTCGGCAATAGTCCGTGGATCGCGAACTAAGATCTCACCATAAGTAGTATGGGAGGGTGCTAGAACCAGGTTTCCGCACCCTCGGGATGTCTGAAGAGCTTCTAGAGGTCCGTGGTTTGACCCTTGCACCTGTTGCTATGCACACTTGTTATTCCTTCACAACCTGTGATGTTGCTTCCGTACAGCCCTACTCGGGGTGCAACCCGTATTATGCCCAAGTTCCTTTCTATTTAATCTATTATTACCCAGTTACTTAACTTATTTGTGTAAGACTAGTGATTATTACAGCATATCCAGTAATCATATCAGCATGCGTGATAAATAAGATAGTATAAATGTAAAGAAGGCAATGCACAAGCAGATACACAGAAATAGGAATCAACTTCTCTTTATTATTCTTCGCTCAAGACTACAAACTCAACACCGCCCTGCAAACACAACTGCAGGGCTCCGCGCACTTAGCTGCGGACTCTACTAGGCCTCCGTGCACTCAGCTGCAGAGCCTCTTCCTACTACTACGACCCAATACACTTAAACTCTTACTCTATGCTCGAACCATTCATATTCATCTCTCCCATTCCTATCTTTACAACTTAGAGCCTCGCTTTATTTATACAATCCCATGGTCTACAGACCATGGGTAGGCTGACATGACTTTACCTTACATTACAATACTTTAGGGCAGATAGCCCTATGACTTAACCTATACTTCGTGCTCCGCACCCGCAATTCGTGGATTCATACAATACATTTGACCAAAACTTGGGCTTTGAGCCCCAAAACATGATGTGGGGGGAATTCCATGCCCACCAAGACCCAACATAATCATTGTGACTCATCCTGAGTCACTCTATTGGTGTGGCGATCTTGGCACGGAGCCCCTCCATCTGGTCCCGTACTGCTCGAAGGTCCGCGACGCACTGTTCTGCGGTTTGCTGGACCTGCTGCTTTCTTGCTTCTGAATCATCCGCATCTGAATCATGTCCTTACCTTGGTACTGGTATTTGGTGCATGTGTTTATAGTCCCATGCCCTTTTCCGGCTCCTCGGGTCACAAAGACTGTGCTTTGGCCGGTTAGTCAGAGAGCCGACCCACCTGTGTAGGGTTTCAAGCGACTGTCGTTTACTTTGCCTGGGAAGGGCTCTCCATTTAGTTTGACTAGCTGGATCGTGCCTCCGTCTATGACCTCCTTTACCACATATGGTCCCAGCCAGTGCATTCTGAATTTTCCCAGAAACTTTTCAAACTTATTGTCATACAGCAATACTAAGTCTTTTACCTTGAAGGTGCGCAACTTGATATAGCGGTCATACCAGGAATTTTCACACTGCTTTTGTACCTGCTGATGAAATCTAGCCTGAAATTGTTCTTCCTCGAGCTCTTCTAATTGCGCGAGCCTTTCTTCTAGGGCTTTGCAGTCTATCATGACTGTGAACGCTGCTATGCGTAGACCAGGTACGATGTATTCCATCGGCATGACAGCTTCCGTGCCATAGACTAATCGGAAAGGTGTCTGTCCCGTCAATTTCTTGCACGTTCTCCTATATGCCCATAATACAGTAGGTATGCACAGGTCCTAGTCGTTTCGCTGCGCATTACATACTTTGGTCAACGCAGTCTCCAATATTTTTTTGAATGCCTCTACTGTCACATTGGCTTGTGGGTGGTACGGTGTACTTTTCTGATGATACACCTGGAACTCTTTTGTGAGCACGCTGATGGTTTCATTCAAGAAATGTGTACCGCGATCTCTCATTAAGATTTTCCGACAGCCAAATCGTGTCAACACGTTTTCGAACAAAAACTTCACAGCTGTAGCGGCCGTGCAATCCTTAACTAGCTACGCTTCTGCCCATCATGTCAGATACTCCATCGCAATGATAATGTAGTGTGCACCCATCCTTCCCTGAGGTTTGATCAGGCCCACAAAGTCGATTGCCCATTTTTCAAACAATTGCAGTGTCATTTGGGGATTTAGTGGCATCTCGTCCCTTCGTGATGGTTTTCTAGTCCTTTGACATATATCGTAGGCCTTACAGTGCACTTTCAAATCCTGGTGCAGGGTCGACCACCATAACCCTGCGTGAAGAATCTTTTGTGCGATCACGTGTCCTGCATAGTGTCCTCCTGCAGTGCCCCCATGTGCTTTCATGAGGATCTGACCTCGTTCAAATTCAAGTACGTATCTTCGCAATATCTCATCGTTGCCCATCTTGTATAGGTGCCCCACGATGACAGAAAAGTCCACTGCGCGCACCACCAATTCCTTCTTCTGTTGGACTGAGTATTCCTTCAACGCAGTCCCTGTTGTTAGAAAATGGATTATATCTTCAAAGTGTCCGTCCGCGACGCGCACTGCAAAGAGTTGTGCATCAGGTAGTCCCTCCTCCAAATTTGTGGGTTCCTCACCCGTCTCAATTCGTGACAAGTGATCCGGCCCTGTGTTTAGGCATCCCGGCTTGACTATGACCTCAAAATCATATTCTTGAAATAGTAAGAGCCATCTGCATATGCGCCCCCCAACACAGGCTTATTCACCAGGTATTTCAACGCAGAATGGTTGGTATACATCTTGAAATGTCCCCCGAGTAAATAGTGTCAATATTTTTGGAGTGCGTACACCATTGCCAACCCCTCGCACTCAATGGTAGAGTAGTTCTTTTCTACTTTGTACAATCTTCGACTCGCAAATGCGATCGGGTGATCCACACCCTCCGCGCCCTCCTATGTGAGTACGGCTCCCAACGCGATACACGACGCATCAACATGTACATGAAATTCCACATCCCAGTTTTGGAAGACCAGGATTGGAGCGGAGGCCAGTTTTCCCTTCAAGACATCCAAACTCTTCATGCAATCATCATTCCAACAATATGTAACATCTATTTTCAATAGCTTTTCCATCGACGCGATTATTTGGGCATAAATTTTGATGAACTTCCTATAGTATCCAGTGTGTCCCAAGGTAGCGCACAATTGTTTAACGCTTCACGGTGCTTCCAAATTTAGGATAACGGCAATCTTCGTAGGATCCACCATCAATCCTTTTTTGCAGACCACATGTCCCAGTAGGTTTCCAAAGGGAACAAGGAATGTGCACTTCTTAAGGTTCAGCGCAATCTGGTGTCGGCGGCAAGTAACCAGCATCAAGCATAAGCTCACTACATGGTGCTTAACTAATCCAAAGACAGTCCAATCATCCAGATAGACCTCTAAAAACTTGTGGATGTATTCTTTGAACACAGTACCACGATGCGCAAAAATATAGCTGGCACATTCTTCAGTCCAAATGGCATAACGATGTATTGAAAGCAACCCCATTCTATTGCGAAGGTTGTTTTTCTCCTATCTTCTGGCGCGATCTTGATCTAGTGGCACCCTAAGAACCCATCCGTGAACGAGTATGCTTCCTAACTGCCAACATTCTCCAGTACTTCATCTATGAATGGTGTTGGGAATGGATCGTGTGCATAGGAATCGTTCAGCTTCCTGAGGTCTATTAGGACTCATAAATGTCACTTTTTCATCCACCTTTCCCTTCACTATTCCTTACATTCCATCATCCTATTAAACCCTTCATCATATCATTTTCATAAATTCATTGGGTTTCATATTATTATTTTCCAATTTATTCATTTTAGTATTAAGAGTGAATTTATGATTAATATTAGAAAATATACATGTTTTCATATATATCTCAAATATGGGTGAGATTTGTAATGTGTAGGAATATGAGAATGATTAATTCAAAGAGAATTCTCGAATATCTCCTCCACCATTTCAAGGAGATAGTTATTCAAGCCTATTCTTAAGGAAAAGACCATGGAATATTTGGTTGGCATATCTTATCTAAGATATGTGAAACATGTGTGGAGGATTTGAAGGAACTATATTTTGTAATAATGGGGAAAGTGGTTAAGAGTAGTTGAGAGAATAGTGGGTATGTAACTAATGTATTCTTATCTTATCTTCAAATACTCTCATGTATAAAGGAGAGTGCTCCCTCTCCATAGGGGAAGGAAGAAAGTTGGAAGTTGTAAGAATATTGATTAGTCTTAGATTCTTTCATTGTTATGCTTTCATGTTTGTCATTTGATTATTGTAATATTGATTTATGGATGTGAGCTCACATATGTCATTTGTTGTTAACTCTTCACATGTTGTAATGTTTTTCCTTCATGCAAATATCCATTCATAGATTAAGTTGATTTCAGCAATGTAGATTAGACTAGATTAGTTCTACTTCAGTCCTGCACATATAGTGCACGTGTTTCATCAACTTACGTACCCCATATTGACAAGTAAATAGTTGGGCAACTGTACTACAATGCTATTATTACGACATATATTTCGCCTAACAAGGTCTACACTTCTTATTTCACCTTTCTATTTTTTCTCCTGTAATACCATAGGACTCACCCAGTCGGATTCTTCCACTGGTTCAATAATTACGGTTGCAAGCATTTTGTCTAATTTTTCGCGGACCTTTTCTTTATACTTTGGATTCAAGCGGTAAGGTCGTTGCTTAACTGGCTTCACGTCAGGTTTCAGGGTGATCTTCATCATCCCTGAATTGCCAACGATCCCTTTTAAGTTCATAATTTTCGTCGGGAACAAGTCTTGGTATTCGCAGAGTAACTCAACGACCTTATCCACTATGGCATCATCCTAATAGTCCCCAAGCGTTGCATACTTCGGCTCTGCCTCCGTTCCAATGTTGACCTGCTTCGTCTTTAGCGGTGTAATGATGTCAGGGTCTTCAAGTGATGGTCCGCGAATCTCGCGACAGCCTTCTGTTTCTGAAATGTTAATGTTTCATGGGTCCTCATCATCCTCCTCAACATTTACATTATAACACTCTAGTGCGCAGCTCAACTGTGTCGCCCATTCTAGCTGAAGTACTTCCATTGGCTCCTGGGGTATTTTGAAGATAGTTGTTTTTACTACCTGTAGTGCATCGTCAACAGTATCTGACCAATGATCTTCAAACGTGAAGGTTAACATAAATCCCTCGCGCAAGACATCCCATTCACTTGTTCCATGGCGGATCTCGGTCTTAGTATACCAATTCATGGGTATGACATCCAGGGTATGATAGAATAAATGTACCCATTCAGGTTGTGGCTCTTCCCCATAGACCTTGGTCCATTTCGCGAGGTGTGTGCATCGATCATCTCGTCCATCATATTTTTCTACTAGCTATATCTATGGTTTCCCGAATCGTAGGCACATCATTCTTCTACATCCGCACTAGTCCTAAAAATTTCCTTGATGCGTACTCCACCATCATGCGGGCGTTGCGCGCAGCGCCCATTTCAGAGCATCGAATCGCTACAGTTCTGGTACTGCGCTTTCAAATTTTCTCAGAAATTCATCCACCCCTGTTAATCCACCATATGTCAATAGCCCCCTTGCCTCTGTTGTCACACAACGTAGTGATCTAATCATCATGTTGCAATTAAGCGTAGTGACTTTTTCTCAAAGATCATTTTGCGCTTCTTCAGATTTATAACTCCATTCATATCGGTGACCCATTCTATTCCTAGTAGTGTGGGATAGGGATCACTATCATCAACAATCTCTATCACTTCAAAATCCACCTGCACCTTCAATATCGATTGTTACCCCTTGCAATCTTCCCATGGGCAAAATATTCTGTTGGTTCGCGATTTGTAACTAGATAGGAGACCACTGTAGCGCGGGTCTGCCCATACGTTACCATGTTTTTTTTGGTAGTACATTCACGTCCAATCCAAGATCCAGGATTACCCTATCCATTTCATACTCGCCTATTTGCGCAGTCAACCTCATTTCCCTTCCTATGCGCAATGCAGGCTTTCCAAGTTTCCAGATCACACGCGGTTCTCCTAACCCCGCGCACCTAGTGTTAAGTTCATGTAGTCCTTTGAATTCCTAAGTTCATGTCTCCAGAAAGGTAGTGAGCACTGAAGGATCCATCCCTGGTTCTATTTGATCCTTACTACCTGAGGTGGAGGCCTCCGTGAAGCTCTTCTTGGGTTCCATGAATGTCTTTTTCGCGCATTCTAAATCAAATTCGGGTTCCTTTGTAGGAGCCTTGTGAACCCACGCACTTTCTTCTAGCCACTTCCCTTTATCATCGCCCGTGGTCATACCGCTCCTGAGCATCATGTTTACATTTGGGTCTTCTTCGTGTGGCTCAGACCTCATCATCTGCAAATTCTAAGTCGGAGGGGGCTGGAGTACCCCTTTTTCGCACATCCTCGCTATTAGCGAAGGGCAGTCTTCTACCTCATGATCAAACTGAGTACAGTACCAACATGATTTCCATGTCGGGTTTGTACAATCGTGAGCATAGTGCCCTGGCTCTCTACAATTGTAACAAATTAGTTGTCCATACCCCTTCCTAGTCCCATTCTGCCTCGACCTCGACCGCGCCCCTGAAATCCAGTGCGCGCCATCCCTGCATTTGGGTCGAGGGCTCATGTTTCAGTCTACACCCTGTAGGCAAGAGTCCGATCCATCATTAGTTCATAGCTTCGGCAAGTGCGTTCATCATGGCCTACCAACCTGCAAAAATTACAAAACAATTGTTGGGACGTCTACATATACTTCTGCAATAGATGACAATTAACTATAGTGTTTTTACCTCCTATCTAATAGATCACACACCATAATGCAAGCATCGCGCTCGACCCTACTTGTGCCTCAGGTCTCAACGGCATTGGCCCTCCTCCTGCCAAGTAGTTCGTGAACGCTGGACAGTGGTCCTTGTCGTGCCCTTAGCCTTTGCATTTTATGCACCATACCTCCTCGCGCACCTCCGGTTGAGGTGCCCTATCCTGTTTCAAACATTGCATTTCCAGACACAAATTTTTCAATTGCGCATGGATTTGTTGGACTCCCAAACCAGGGTCTTGTATAGGGGTCTCATGCAATCTCATCGCCATTTCTAAAGCTTCAGCCTGAGTGGAAATTTTTTGTTGTGACAATGTCATTCTTAAGTGCAATGTTAGTGATTATACAAACCATGCGTGATGTTGTCCATCTATCAACGTCATATTGGCTTCGTGAATCGTACTCTTCAGCCTTTGGTCTAGATCCCGGGGGGTCTCACCCAAGAGCATTGTGATCTCCTTAAACCCGATGATTAATTGTGTCTCTCACTTTGGCCTACTAAATTTCTTGTTCAGTGCGGCCTGGATTTCTACGATTCCTGCATTTGGGTGGTCATTAGAATGCTTGATATACCATGTTAATGTGTGATCCTATAGTGCACTCACTATCGTAGCCTTATTAATATTTTCATCCACGATGTCTTTTGCTTCCCATACTGCTCTTACCACAAACCAGAATTAGTCCGGATCTTCATTCCCCACTCCTCTGAATATCGGTAGTTTGATCGCACTAGCCATACTGAACTGTGGTGGTGGCAGAGGTGGGGTGGGTGGAGATGGAGGTGAGGAGGGTGAGACGGGTGGTGGTGTGGTTGGAGGTGGTAAACACCGAATTCGTTGCCTTATCAAACTAACGATGCTTCTTAGAGAAACTTTCACGAGCTCTTCCTCGCTTTCCCATGAGGGTGAAATTAAGGGACTGGTTTCTAATTCTTCGCTACCTCCGCTTCTATAGATCTTCTGACTTCGCGTAGCTCCAAACATTAATTTATTCGCATAACCCACTTTTCACACAATAGCATCTTAATCCAAGTGTTCAAAGATTTAATATACTTACCTCGTGGTCCCTTGACGAAACGTCGCTCCGCCTCACTGTAGTTGATGGTCGTGTCTACCACAAACTCAGTGATAAATCCTCCTATTATTCGATTGATCCAATGGTCCACAACTCACGATATCTTATCTCCTGATGCTTCTAGTCTGTGCACTAATTCTGAAGTCCACACTATTGGTTTGTCGAGCCTACACCTTCCTTGGTTGTCTACCAACTTCGCAATCCTCTCATACAGCTCAGAAGGAGAGGATGCAAAGAAAATTTCGTGGATTTCCATATACAAGTAGCACTCCAACCACTATTCCTTAGAAACTCGCGGAGTTCTGTTTTCCTGCATCACGAACTCATGAATCATCTTGTCCAACCACTCTTCAATTTATTTCTTTGTTGTATTCCAGTGGCACAACATTAGACATCCCTTATGTTATCACTAGGAACTATAGTTCATGTATATAAGAGTGTCCATAAGTTTTTATAAAGTATTGAGGTCTTGTAAATAGGTTTGTTAGTTGATGTCAATTTCAAATTTGAAATTCAAGAGTTGTGGATGAGAATTCGTGTAAAGGCAAGATCATTAGACACCCTCCATCATTGTTAGTTATGTCATGTCATGTCATTGGTACTTTGCGCAGTTTCGCAGCGCGGGTATGATGTCTTTGGTACTTGCGCGGTTTCGCAGCGCGGGTGTGATTGGTCAGTTTTGCTGCGAAATAATGTTTGCGTGTTTTCGTAGCGCTCTGTTTGTCAACGATTTCGTAGCGCATCCTCTTAAATTTGAACTGCCCGCGCTACGAAATCGGAGTTTCAGAGTTTTTTGCAGCGTTTTTCTCTGAATGTCTAATCCGAGAGTAGTGAGTCACAAATCTGGTTATGATTGTCTTTTCACACCCTTTCTATGTCATGATTAGCCATTATTTTGCCATAAGGTCCGAAGTCATATAGTTGTGTGTCAGTTTGTAGGACGTTATAGGGGGTGGTCATTCCATAATGAGTTCTTCATATCATATGAATGTTTTTGCTCTATGAAAAGCCTGAGCTTTGTTTTAAACGGACTACTGCAAGCGAGCCTGCTCTCTACAGCTAAAGATTGTTTTCGTGCTGCAAAACACCGTCATTCCCTTGTGTAAAAATACTTAAAGAAGCATGGAAAGAAAGGAACACCGTTCGGGTAAATGTGTGAGAACAGAGCCGGAGGGGTTAGATGTAACTCTCGGAAATGAGGAGGTAGCAAAGGCATTTCGAAGTGCTGGTTGTTGGCGATTTTGTGAAAAATTAAAGGGTGGACATGCAGAAGTGACCAAGGCATTTGCATTGAACTTCACTGGACTGAATTCGAAGGTGGCCATGTTGGAGTTTCCGGTGTCCCCTGAAGTCATTTCTACTGTCACAGAAATCCCGAGGGGTGGCCAAGAGTGGTTCAAGAATTTCAAGTTTGACATGGGTCCGTGTAAAGAGTTCTTGAAGGCACCTTATGTAGATGAAGATCTCACTAAAGCTGTCCCAAGGAGCTATCTAAAGGAGAATTATGCTATGCTATTGACATGTATCCAGAAGTACCTGACATGTGAGGGTAGGTACAACAAAGTCTACTCATACCACTTCAAGCTGCTATTACACTTCACTGGTAAGAGTTCAATAGACATACCTTTTTACTTGTTCAGGAGTATTAGCAAGATGTGTGATAAGATTCAGTTAAAGAAAGATGCTTATGAAACATCTCTTTTTCATCATGGTCTGGTTAAATTGCTGGTGTTGGATAGCCTACATAAAATTGGTAAAGACTGGGATTCATTTGTGTTTATGGCCGGTTTCCCAAGTAAAACGGGCCTCACTCCATTACCTGTAAGAGAAAGAGAAGAAAGGAGTGAGGAAACTACTTTGGCTGAAATTAGGAGAGAAATAACAGACCATAAGAAGCCCAAAGCTAAAACAAAGAAATCAGAGAGGTCTGTAACAGTTAAAGAAACACCTGAAGCATCAATGAAGAAAACTCCTAAGCCAGCAGTTAAAGAAACACCTGAAGCATCAGTAGATAAAACTTCAAAATCATCTAGAGTATCTGAAAAGGAAACCTCTAAGTCATCTCCCAAGGAAACACCTCAGTCATCAAAGCAGAAGACTCACAAAAGAAAAGATGAAACTAAATCCAGTGAAGTTGAAAGGGTTTCAAGGGTGAGAACTAGAGGCCAGCTAAGCAAAGAAAAAGGAAAGTCAGCCCCTGTAGAAGAAAGTCCTATTTCAAAGGGTAGTTTAAATGACTTACTTGAAGCCATTGAATTAGAGCAAGATCATCCAATCCAAATTGAACCACTTGAACTTGAGCAAGATCAATTGGTATCACCAATGCATATTGATCTAACACAATCCTCACCTGAAAGTTCTAAGAAGTCAAAGGCTTCTAAAAGATTAAAGTTTGAAGAACCAAGTGAAGAGTATGCCTTTAAACCACGCAGACCAATGACTAGAAGGAAAATGAAAGAAGTGGAAAAAGCTCAGAAAGAGAAAGCACCTTCAGAGATGCCTAGGACAGAGGCACTTGAAGTCTTCTCTGAAATAGTCCAAGCAGCTAAAAACAAGAACAAGGATAATAAGGTTGTTATCAGTCAAAGTGGAAATGTGATTGCCATTAAGAAACAAGCTGAAGCAAGTAAGGAAATACCTCAGGTTCAAAATGTTTTTAAAGAAAAGGCAGTAAGATATACAAGCTATAAGAAAGCTGTAATGAAAGGTAAAACAAGTTTGATCAGTCAAGCTAGCTCAGTATCTGATGCCTATGTATGGACAGTGCCAGCTCTGAAGCAGGCAAAGACTATGAAACAAATAAATGCAGGTCTAAGAGCAGAGAACAAGAAGTTGAAGGAAGAAGTCATCAGCCTGAAAGAGAAGCTAGACAAACTAGCTAAATGATTCAAGAAGGGATGTGTTTTCCAAATTTTGATATATTTTGGCCATCGTCTTTTTAAAGCTTTTTGAGACTTTTTGATGTCTTTACACCTGTATAGAATGACTGAAGAAATCACAGACTTGAGTTATTGTTGCTTTAAGGTTCATGTATTTAATTTTGATGACCTACAGCAGTTTCGTAGCGCGCTACGAAACTGCTATAGATGACTGGTTATGTTGAAAACTTGAGTTTGAATGCTGAGGTCAGCAAATATTTAAAGAGATGACTTAATGCCAACATGGAGGTTATAGAAGGTCAGTCAGATATTTAAAAAAGGATGCCAGGTGTAAATATTCGAAGAAAAGGTGAAGTTTTGTCTCTTATTGAAAGTTTCACTTTATGTCCGAGTTTTTAGGGTTATGATAGAGCTGCTGAGGTGTTAAGTGATACACTTGTCTAGTTATGGGATGGCCAGATCATGAGTTTTCTTCAGTCACACGGGACTATCCAAGGATTAAATGGCTTGAAACTGGATCATTAATACATGAACACCGATGGGAGGCAGCAACCGCGAATATAGGCTTCATTTTCTTATTGGTTGATGAATCATCTATGCATCAGGTATCCGGAGCTGTCCATACATTGAATCTGCTTTCAGTTTGGGTTTGGTTATTATTGTAATGCTACAGGTGGCAAGCTCCAAGAACGCAGCAAAGTATACGAGGAGAAAGACTTAAAGTGCCAATGTGATGGAGTCCTCTGTTTTCGTAGCACCATATCTCTTGTAATCAATTAGTTTGTTTATGATATAGTTAAGGTCATTAATGTCTAAATTCCGAGCTCCCTTCATGCTTGTTGAGGAGTCTCATGCAGTAGTGTTTTGATTGGCTATATATAGGAATAACTTTTATGTAAAAAAGGTTGGATACTTTATAGAAAAACAGTGTTGTTTTGGGCCATTGTAAGACCTTTTTTGACAGTAATAGTAAAACAGAGTTATTCTCTTCTCAAGATTCTCGAAGGATTGTCATGTTCAAATGTAGTGATGGTGTTTTATACTTTATGTTCTTTTATAGTCTTGTTGTAATGCAATCACTCAGAATTCATAATTATATGCTCTGACTTCCTGTGTATTCAGCAAGCTATGTTTTGGTGGAGTATGTTTGACATGTAATGCTAAGAGCCTTGATTTCCATGAGATCACCGTGTTTTCCTTGTTTACTTAATATTATAGACTCCATAGCCCAATGAGAGCCAGTTTGATGTGTTTCCAACCAGTTATGCTTTCATAAGTGAATAAAGAGTTAGCCATCTAGTGTTTGAAGGATTTTATCAAGAGTTGTGAGAGAGCCCTCTCTGATCAAAGAGGCTAATCTTTGGTCTAAAGATAGGTTGAAATAGTTACATGAAATCTTACTTGGTTGCAGCCCTCAGTAGTGATTTTGTGATAACATTTTGGTGCGTCTGCCGGGAGCTTAAGATTGAATTTCTGAAGGTAGCAGGAGTTCAAATGATTTTCGAGGCTGCATTCTACCTTGGTGACTCCATTTGTTATTTAAAAGTTTAAAGGTGGCTTCGAAAGGAAGGTACACAAGGAGTAACCCTGATCCAAATCCACCTAGTCCTGTGGAAAATCCTAATATCATCTCAAGGAGTAAACAAAGATTCTCTGATATACCAGGTACTTCAAGTATTTCAAAGTCATTATTTACTGAGTTTTCTAGAAGTCCTGAGAATAAACTTGTTGATGATAAAGTTCAAGAGGTCATATTAAGGTCTGAAAATGAAGAAGAATTAATTGGTATCATTTTGGATCTACAAAAGAGAGGTATTGATACTTCTTCTCTAATTTCACATAAAGATAAAGAGGATTTTTGGGAAATTGTTTCTTCTGAGCTATTATTAGAGAAAGAAGATTTAAAACAGCTCTAGGAGCTTGACCCTTTTGAAATTTTGCTCAACTCAAAGATTGGTTTACCTCTCCCAAATTGGAGTTCTTTTGTTAGTGGTCTACAAAGTCCTAATAGTCCTTTTCGTACTCATATTTTGTCCTCTGCTTCTGCAAGTCCAAATAGCCCTCAAGCCACATTTCATACTAGTTCTGGTCATAACATACCTATTGTCACTCTTCCTCCTTTCATTATGGCCGTACCTGCTAGGTATGCTCCTTTGGCTCTTCCTGCTGTTCTGCATGATTTACCAAATAAATATGCTGCTAGGATCCCAACATGGGGAGGAGATGAGGACATTACAGCTGAAGAGCATGTGGATAGATTCAATGACTTTATTGATAGGTATGAAGTGGATGATGAAGATGTCAAATTGAGATTGTTTGCTCAGTCTTTCATTGGAGAGGTTAGGAAATGGTTCAAGGCCTTGGGAGCTGGTAGCATTCACAGTTGGGCTGAGTTTGAAGATAGCTTTCTGAGGAAGTGGGGAAATAGAACTAATCCAGTTCAGGCCCTCACTGAATACAATAATTTAAGAAGAACTCCAGATGTGACTATTCAAAATTTTTCTAAGAGGTTTAACAAGATTTATAATTCTATTCCAGCTCACTTGAAACCTCCTGGAGCTTTAGCACAATTAAGATATGCTGAGTCCTTTGATTCTGACTTCTCTCTTTTACTCAGAGAAAGAGAGTCTGCTACATTGGCTGACATGCAAAATGATGCTATCAAAGTAGAGGTGAATATACTTGCTGCTAAAAAGTCCAAGATGGCTAAGACCAAGATAAAGGAAGAGGAAAGGCCTTCTACTTCTGCTCAAGAGGATAAAGTTGAAACCATGATAAAGACTATGGAAAAATTGATGGACCAATTAGCACTTGGGAATACTGCTGCTCCTCAAGTACAACAAGAACCTCGGTTTAGAAATCCTCAGTTTAGAAGGCCACAAAATCAACAAAGGCCAAGGGAGAATAGAAATCAACAAGCTGATCCTCCTGTAAGACCTCCGTTTCAGCAAAATATGGTAGATGGAGAAGAAGAATCTGAGGAACCTGAAGAAACTATTCATTGTCTTGGTGAAGAAGATTCAGAGATCTTTCTAACAAAAGAGGAACATGATGAGTCTAGCCAACAAAAAGCTGAAGAAGAACCTTCAGATTTCCTAAAGGGTTATCAGCATGCCATATTTGAAATTCAAAAGCAATATAACCTCAGAAATAGAGATGTCCCCATTACAGCAAACAAGGGTCAGCCTAAGAAGAATATTTCAAAAGCAGTGGAAGATAAAAAAGAAAAGCCAAAACAAGCTGAAGAAAAAGGTGATGCTCCTATTGAAAAGAAAGATAATCAAACTCTTGTTCTTCCTAAGGAAATTGAGAGGTCTACTCCAGTGTTCAATATAGAAAATGAGATTTCTAAAATCAAAATATCAGTCCCATTTAATGAAATTTTGAAGGTAAACAAGTATAGAAGCAAGATTGTGGAAATGCTTAATTCTCCCCCAGGAGGAGCTGATATTTTAAATTTGCAAGAAGACAATCCTATCATTTGTTTGGGCCCAAGGCTTGAAGATGAGCAGAATGATGAATTTCCTCCTTTTTATATAAGCATCAATATACATGAAATGACTCTTCATAATGCCATGTTGGACTCAGGAGCATCTCATAATCTTATGCCCAAAGTCATTATGGAAAGGTTAGGATTGGAAGTGACTAGACCTTATAAAGACTTATTTTCTTTTGATTCTAAGAGGGTTCATTGTATTGGGTTAATTAAGGATGTTGTTGTGGCACTTACACAAATCCCAGCTAAAACCACTGTCATGGATATTGTTGTGGCTGATGTTCCACCTAAATTTGGAATATTACTTTCAAGGTCATGGGCAGCTAAAATTAAAGGTACCATGCAAATGGATTTGACTTATGCTACTATTCCAGTATTTGGAGAGCAGAGAAGGTTATACCGGGAAACAAGGATGGCATATATGGTGAGTAGCAAGGATAAACCACAAAATTTTCCTATCTATTCTTGTGATACAGGCTTGGGATCAGCCATTCTATTTAATGAATCAGTGGGAGAAGAATCACAGAAAGAAAAAGCAGAAAATCAGTGTGAAGAGTTGCAGCAAAGTAATGAAGAAGATATTTCTGGTTGCTGGTCTTTGTATTTTGATGGAGCAGCAGGGAAGGAAGGAGCTGGCGCTGGAATTTGGATCATGAGTCCAGATGATGAAAGTAAGTTTCTGTCTTATAAGCTCAATTTTGATTGCACAAATAACATGGCCGAGTATGAGTCCTTGGTTTTAGGCTTAGAAAATTTGATTGAGTTCAAGGCAAAAAACATTGCTGTTTATGGGGACTCTGAGCTGGTTATAAAACAAGTTCAAGGTGTTTACCAAACAAAAGATGCAAGAATGAGAGCTTATAGGAACTTGGTGTTAGAATTGTTGGAAAAGTTTCAATCATACACTTTCAATATCAAAACCAGAGAGCAGAATTCCATGGCAGATTCTCTTGCTGTAGCAGCTAGTCTTTTTGTCATTCCTAAACATGCTTCTGACAGTTATGAAGTCAAAGTCCGCCATAGGCCAGTAATCCCTGATAATATATTAAATTGGCAAGTCTTTGAAGATGACCAGCAGGTGAGAAGTTTCATAGAATTGAAAGGAGAATTTGAGCATTGTCAAATTGATCAGCAAAACATGTTAGTAGAAACAAAAGAAAAGTCTGAGGTGTTACAGCTCCAAAATAATCTCATTCCTAAAGGTTTGATTCCTCTTGAAAAGCTTTTTGATCAGAATGATGTCTTTAAGGCGCCAAGGTTGCAAGCAAATGAAGAGGAGATAGAAAACTGCAATCTAGGTGATTTAGTAGCGCCTAAATTGATCAAAATTTCAAAATTTTTATCAGCTGATCTAAAAGTTAAGTACATTGATCTATGGAAGAAGTTTATTGATGTGTTTGCTTGGAATTATACTGATCTCAAACAATATGATTCCTCAGTTATACAACATACCATCCCCATCAAGCCAAATGAGAAACCTTTTAAGCAAAAATTGAGAAGAATAAATCCTCTGCTAATGCCATTAATTGAGAAAGAAGTCAAGAAGCTGTTTGATGCAAAGATTATTGTTCCTATCAGATTTTCAAATTGGTTGGCCAACTTGGTTCCAGTTAGGAAAAAGAACGGAGAAATAAGGATTTGCATAGACTTTAGGAATTTGAACAAGGCTTCACTGAAGGACAATTATCCTCTTCCTAAAATGGATCTTATGCTGCAGAATATTGTAGGCTCTCAAAGAATGTCAATGTTAGATGGCTTTTCAGGATACAATCAAATCCTTGTTCATCCAGAGGATCAGGAGAAGACAGCTTTTACCACCCCATGGGGCACCTTTATGTATGCCAAGATGCCTTTTGGCCTCATGAATGCAGGGGCGACTTTCCAAAGGGCTATGGACATTGCTTTCGCAGAGGAGAAAGATAAATCAGTTGTGGTATACCTTGATGATATCACAGTCTTTTCAAAGAGAGAGGAAGATCATTTAAAGCATCTGGAGAAGATATTATTGAAGTGTAGAAGGTTCGGCATTTCTTTGAATCCAACTAAAAGTATCTTTGCTTTGACTTCTGGTAAGTTGCTTGGGCATATCATTTCTCAAGAAGGCATCAAAATAGATCCAAATAGAGTTAGTGCTATTTCAAGGCTGGATTTGCCAAGGAGTAAGAAAGAAGTTCAGTCTTTTCTTGGTAAAGTTAATTTTGTTAGGAGGTTCATTCCTAACTTTGCAGAGGTGGTTAAGCACATCACAAAAATGCTAAAGAAGGGAGCAGACTTTAAGTGGACAGCTGAGGCAAGAAAGTCATTTGAAGAAATTAAAAAAGCACTCATTCAAGCGCCGGTTCTTATTAGCCCTGATTTCTCCAAGGAATTTTTAATATTCACCTATGCCTCTGAAGATACAATCGCTGGAGTTCTTTTACAGAAAGGGAATCAAGGTACTGAGCAGCCTATCTCATTCTTTAGTAAAACATTGGCAAATGCTGAATTAAAGTATAATATTTTAGAAAAGCAAGCATATGCTTTGGTAAAGGCAATCAAAGATTTTAGAATCTATGTGCTTCATTCTCATATTATTGCATTTGTGCCAAGTGCTGTTATTAAAGAAATTCTCACACAAGCAGACCCGGATGGTAAAAGAGGGAAATGGATAGCCAAATTGCTGGAATATGATATTGAAATTAGGCCAACTAAATTGGTGAAGGGTCAAGGGTTAGCAGAGTTGCTAACTCACTCAAATCTAGACTGCAGCGACATTAATTTTAATGCAGAAATATCAGAAATTTTTGAAGAAGAGGAAGAGTTGGTTCAAATTAATGAAAAATTTCTGATATCTGAATGGTATAAGGATGTCTCATTTGTTTTACAACACAACAGAGCCCCTGACAATCTTTCCAAGTCTAGAGCTCGTTTCATCAAGCTGAAATCCCTTAGATATTTTGTTTATGAGCAGAATTTATTTTGGAAGGATGCTGGAGGAATTCTATTAAGTTGTTTGATTGAAGAGGAGGCTGATAGGGTGATTGAAGAGTTTCATAAGGGAGATTGTGGAGGTCACCATTATTGGAAGGCTACTGCTAATAAAATATTGAGAGCCGGGTATTTTTGGCCCACCATGTTCAAAGATATTTATAAAAAAGTTGCAGCCTGTCATGAATGTCAGTTGTTTGAAGGTAAAAGGAAGCTCATGCCTATGCCTCTAGTTCCTATTTATGTAGAAGCGCCCTTTCAGCAGTGGGGCTAGATTTTATAGGTGAGATACATCCCTCTTCATCAGGCCAACATCGGTGGATACTTACAGCCACTGATTATTTCACAAAGTGGATAGAGGCAGTACCAACTAGACAAGCTAATGATGCAGTCATTATTTCCTTCTTAGAGAACAATATTTTATCAAGGTTTGGATGTCCACTCAAGCTTATCACAGATAATGCTCAAGCCTTTAAGTCTAAGAGAATGATAAACTTTTGCCACCAATATCATATTTCTCTTGGTCACTCAACAGCCTATTATCCACAAGGCAATGGTCTAGCTGAAAGTTCAAATAAGAGTCTTGTGAGGATTATCAAAAAATTGCTGGAAGAAAACAAGAAAACTTGGCATTTGAAACTGAAGTATGCATTGTGGGCTGATCGCATATGCACTAAAAGATCTATTGGAACCTCTCCTTATGAACTTGTGTACGGAGCAGAAGCAATTTTTCCAACGTCTCTTGGTGTCCCAGTTATGAAATTAATTCAAGGACTTGAAGAAGAGCCAAATGCCATACAGCGGAGGATTAATCAATTGATTGCATTACAAGAAAAAAGGAATGAAGTGGTTGAAGATTATCAACAAAATCAGAATAGAGTCAAGAGGGCTTTTGATAAGAAGATTAAAGATGTGACCTTTCAAATTGATGACAAGGTTTTGAAATGGGAAGCCAAGATTGAAGAAAAGGGCAAACATGGCAAATTTGAGAATTTATGGAAGGGGCCATATTTGATCTCTGCTTTCCATGGAAACAATACTTATATTTTGCAAGAAGTTGATGGATCACAGTATGCTGGTGGGCTTGTCAATGGCAGGTTCTTAAAGCATTATTATCAGTAAAGAATCTGCCAAGTAATCCATGATCATTGTAAATAATCATTGTCTTTTGAAGTGTTTTGTGTTAGCAATAAGTGACAAGCTGAACTAGAAGACTTTAGCCCGAGGAGAAGGCCCACAAAGTTTGAGAGGAATGCTTGTCAGCCAGATGTGAGTGTAATAAATGGATAAAGCACTGGTACTGCGTGTTCTTAGTGTACCACAGGGGCACACTATCCCTAGTGGAGCCACTGTTATCACTAGGAACTATAGTTCATGTATATAAGAGTGTCCATAAGTTTTTATAAAGTATTGAGGTCTTGTAAATAGGTTTGTTAGTTGATGTCAATTTCAAATTTGAAATTCAAGAGTTGTGGATGAGAATTCGTGTAAAGGCAAGATCATTAGACACCCTCCATCATTGTTAGTTATGTCATGTCATGTCATTGGTACTTTGCGCAGTTTCGCAGCGCGGGTATGATGTCTTTGGTACTTGCGTGGTTTCGCAGCGCGGGTGTGATTGGTCAGTTTTGCTGCGAAATAATGTTTGCGTGTTTTCGTAGCGCTCTGTTTGTCAGCGATTTCGTAGCGCATCCTCTTAAATTTGAACTGCCCGCGCTACGAAATCGGAGTTTCAGAGTTTTTTGCAGCGTTTTTCTCTGAATGTCTAATCCGAGAGTAGTGAGTCACAAATCTGGTTATGATTGTCTTTTCACACCCTTTCTATGTCATGATTAGCCATTATTTTGCCATAAGGTCCGAAGTCATATAGTTGTGTGTCAGTTTGTAGGACGTTATAGGGGGTGGTCATTCCATAATGAGTTCTTCATATCATATGAATGTTTTTGCTCTATGAAAAGCCTGAGCTTTGTTTTAAACGGACTACTGCAAGCGAGCCTGCTCTCTACAGCTAAAGATTGTTTTCGTGCTGCAAAACACCGTCATTCCCTTGTGTAAAAATACTTAAAGAAGCATGGAAAGAAAGGAACACCGTTCGGGTAAATGTGTGAGAACAGAGCCGGAGGGGTTAGATGTAACTCTCGGAAATGAGGAGGTAGCAAAGGCATTTCGAAGTGCTGGTTGTTGGCGATTTTGTGAAAAATTAAAGGGTGGACATGCAGAAGTGACCAAGGCATTTGCATTGAACTTCACTGGACTGAATTCGAAGGTGGCCATGTTGGAGTTTCCGGTGTCCCCTGAAGTCATTTCTACTGTCACAGAAATCCCGAGGGGTGGCCAAGAGTGGTTCAAGAATTTCAAGTTTGACATGGGTCCGTGTAAAGAGTTCTTGAAGGCACCTTATGTAGATGAAGATCTCACTAAAGCTGTCCCAAGGAGCTATCTAAAGGAGAATTATGCTATGCTATTGACATGTATCCAGAAGTACCTGACATGTGAGGGTAGGTACAACAAAGTCTACTCATACCACTTCAAGCTGCTATTACACTTCACTGGTAAGAGTTCAATAGACATACCTTTTTACTTGTTCAGGAGTATTAGCAAGATGTGTGATAAGATTCAGTTAAAGAAAGATGCTTATGAAACATCTCTTTTTCATCATGGTCTGGTTAAATTGCTGGTGTTGGATAGCCTACATAAAATTGGTAAAGACTGGGATTCATTTGTGTTTATGGCCGGTTTCCCAAGTAAAACGGGCCTCACTCCATTACCTGTAAGAGAAAGAGAAGAAAGGAGTGAGGAAACTACTTTGGCTGAAATTAGGAGAGAAATAACAGACCATAAGAAGCCCAAAGCTAAAACAAAGAAATCAGAGAGGTCTGTAACAGTTAAAGAAACACCTGAAGCATCAATGAAGAAAACTCCTAAGCCAGCAGTTAAAGAAACACCTGAAGCATCAGTAGATAAAACTTCAAAATCATCTAGAGTATCTGAAAAGGAAACCTCTAAGTCATCTCCCAAGGAAACACCTCAGTCATCAAAACAGAAGACTCACAAAAGAAAAGATGAAACTAAATCTAGTGAAGTTGAAAGGGTTTCAAGGGTGAGAACTAGAGGCCAGCTAAGCAAAGAAAAAGGAAAGTCAGCCCCTGTAGAAGAAAGTCCTATTTCAAAGGGTAGTTTAAATGACTTACTTGAAGCCATTGAATTAGAGCAAGATCATCCAATCCAAATTGAACCACTTGAACTTGAGCAAGATCAATTGGTATCACCAATGCATATTGATCTAACACAATCCTCACCTGAAAGTTCTAAGAAGTCAAAGGCTTCTAAAAGATTAAAGTTTGAAGAACCAAGTGAAGAGTATGCCTTTAAACCACGCAGACCAATGACTAGAAGGCAAATGAAAGAAGTGGAAAAAGCTCAGAAAGAGAAAGCACCTTCAGAGATGCCTAGGACAGAGGCACTTGAAGTCTTCTCTGAAATAGTCCAAGCAGCTAAAAACAAGAACAAGGATAATAAGGTTGTTATCAGTCAAAGTGGAAATGTGATTGCCATTAAGAAACAAGCTGAAGCAAGTAAGGAAATACCTCAGGTTCAAAATGTTTTTAAAGAAAAGGCAGTAAGATATACAAGCTATAAGAAAGCTGTAATGAAAGGTAAAACAAGTTTGATCAGTCAAGCTAGCTCAGTATCTGATGCCTATGTATGGACAGTGCCAGCTCTGAAGCAGGCAAAGACTATGAAACAAATAAATGCAGGTCTAAGAGCAGAGAACAAGAAGTTGAAGGAAGAAGTCATCAGCCTGAAAGAGAAGCTAGACAAACTAGCTAAATGATTCAAGAAGGGATGTGTTTTCCAAATTTTGATATATTTTGGCCATCGTCTTTTTAAAGCTTTTTGAGACTTTTTGATGTCTTTACACCTGTATAGAATGACTGAAGAAATCACAGACTTGAGTTATTGTTGCTTTAAGGTTCATGTATTTAATTTTGATGACCTACAGCAGTTTCGTAGCGCGCTACGAAACTGCTGTAGATGACTGGTTATGTTGAAAACTTGAGTTTGAATGCTGAGGTCAGCAAATATTTAAAGAGATGACTTAATGCCAGCATGGAGGTTATAGAAGGTCAGTCAGATATTTAAAAAAGGATGCCAGGTGTAAATATTCGAAGAAAAGGTGAAGTTTTGTCTCTTATTGAAAGTTTCACTTTATGTCCGAGTTTTTAGGGTTATGATAGAGCTGCTGAGGTGTTAAGTGATACACTTGTCTAGTTATGGGATGGCCAGATCATGAGTTTTCTTCAGTCACACGGGACTATCCAAGGATTAAATGGCTTGAAACTGGATCATTAATACATGAACACCGATGGGAGGCAGCAACCGCGAATATAGGCTTCATTTTCTTATTGGTTGATGAATCATCTATGCATCAGGTATCCGGAGCTGTCCATACATTGAATCTGCTTTCAGTTTGGGTTTGGTTATTATTGTAATGCTACAGGTGGCAAGCTCCAAGAACGCAGCAAAGTATACGAGGAGAAAGACTTAAAGTGCCAATGTGATGGAGTCCTCTGTTTTCGTAGCACCATATCTCTTGTAATCAATTAGTTTGTTTATGATATAGTTAAGGTCATTAATGTCTAAATTCCGAGCTCCCTTCATGCTTGTTGAGGAGTCTCATGCAGTAGTGTTTTGATTGGCTATATATAGGAATAACTTTTATGTAAAAAAGGTTGGATACTTTATAGAAAAACAGTGTTGTTTTGGGCCATTGTAAGACCTTTTTTGACAGTAATAGTAAAACAGAGTTATTCTCTTCTCAAGATTCTCGAAGGATTGTCATGTTCAAATGTAGTGATGGTGTTTTATACTTTATGTTCTTTTATAGTCTTGTTGTAATGCAATCACTCAGAATTCATAATTATATGCTCTGACTTCCTGTGTATTCAGCAAGCTATGTTTTGGTGGAGTATGTTTGACATGTAATGCTAAGCGCCTTGATTTCCATGAGATCACCGTGTTTTCCTTGTTTACTTAATATTATAGACTCCATAGCCCAATGAGAGCCAGTTTGATGTGTTTCCAACCAGTTATGCTTTCATAAGTGAATAAAGAGTTAGCCATCTAGTGTTTGAAGGATTTTATCAAGAGTTTTGAGAGAGCCCTCTCTGATCAAAGAGGCTAATCTTTGGTCTAAAGATAGGTTGAAATAGTTACATGAAATCTTACTTGGTTGCAGCCCTCAGTAGTGATTTTGTGATAACACCTTATGCAGATCCCTGTCCCCGCAATGGAACCATTTGTTGGCTTGTATGGGCCTGACCCAAGTTCAGAGGTGATTTAGCCAAGTAAATCCTAGTACTACTGGCCCTTTCGGCAACAGTCCACGGAGCGCGGACTGATATCTCACCCAAAGTAGTATGGGAGGGTGCTAGAACCAGGTTTCCGCACCCTGGGGATGTCTGATGAGCTTCTGGAGGACCGCAGTTTGACCCTACATGACCGTCGCTACGCGCACTTGTTATTCCTTCACAATCTATGATGTTGCTTCCGCGCAGCCCTACTCGAGGCTCAAACCGTATTATACCCAAGTTCCTTGCTATTTAATCTGTTATTACCCGGTTATTTAACTTATTTATGTATGACTAGTGATTATTACAGCGTATCCAGTAATCATATCAGTGGACACGATAATTAAGACAGTATAAATGTAAAGAAGGCAATGCACAAATAGATACACAGAAATAGGAATCAAATTCTCTTTATTATTCTTCGTTCAAGATTACAGACACGACATCGCCCTGCGCACTCAGCTGCGAACTCTACTAGGCCTTTACGCACTCAGCTGCGGAGCCTCTTCCTACTACTACGACCCAGTACACTTAAAGTCTTACTTTATGCTCAAACCATTCATATTCATCTCTCCCATTCCTATCTTTACAACTTAGAGCCTCGCTCTATTTATACAATCCCATGGTCCGCGGACCATGGGTAGGCCTACATGACTTTACCGTACATTACAATACTTTAGGGCGGACAACCCTATGACTTAACCTATATTTCATACTCCACGCTCGCAATTCGCGGAGTCATACAATACATTTGACCAAAACTTGGGCTTTGAGCCACAAAACATGTTGTGGGGGGATTACATCCCCAACAGCGAGCTAAAAAACAATATAGAATAGTGTCTCATTATTGTGTCCAAATGAGGTAGAGGTCACTTGTATTTATAGCCTCCCAATGGTGTCCAGTTTTCTTTAAGGCCGACCTTGAAAAATGTGCACATGTGGGCTTTTCTTCATAAGTACACTTTCCCTTATCCAATTTGAGTGATATTTAGGTCAACTTTGGTAATACGTCCAAAGTGGAATTTGACCGCAGTTTCATATTTTAACAGTGTGAAGGAAAGCCAAATGTGGACTAAAAGATCACTTTCTGATGAAGAAAAGGATGATATAACTGAAGGAAAGTGATGGATGGACAATTACCTACAAGAAAAAGATGTAGGATCCATAATAATGAAGAAGAAATTAATGACATCGAAAGGAGGATCCCTACAAGCAGCTATAGATCCCATGATCTCCTCCAAAGAATAGATAGTTTATACTGGAAACAAGTCCTTGGTTAAGAGGGATCTTGGAAGAGATTCCTTGGTTAAGAGGGAGATTAGACAAGTCCTTGGATGAGAGGAAATTTGGGCACATTCCTTTTGTAGGAATGGATGCATTCCTTTATAGGAATGGGTATATCCTCCCTAGTTGAGAGGGAGAGATAGACACATCATTCTTGTCTTAACTTTGGGAAGGAATAATGAAGGATTGGGTAAGAATTTGGCATTCGATACTCTTTGAGTATGTGGTAGGGAATAAGAGATAAGAGTAGTCATAGAGGACTGGTATTATTTGAGGATTGTGAATCCAAGATAAGAATAGTCCTGGAAGGACATACTCTGTGAACACCTGGATGGGGTATGTTCCTTGAGAGACAATGATGATGGTGTCTATAAATAATTTTTCTCGCTAACATTATGCTATGATCTTGTGGAGAGATATATTTTTTATTCAAGGCCTTGCTATGTGACAATGTTGGTTGATGTGATGTTAAACAAATGGGTTACGAACCTAACTCTTCTAATGAGAATCCTTCAGATTGAGAATGTCCAAGTACCTTGTATGGATTATGAATATATCCCTAGTTAAGAGGGAGTGTTGAATTATGTAACTAGGTTTGGTCTTCATAATGACATATGTAATCATGAATTTATGTATTTAAATAAAATATAAAAACAAATTTATTATTGTTATTCTTGAGGCATGGGTTTCATGTGTAAGGGAAATTTATTTATAGGTCAAGCATCCATTTAGTGCTTCTAGGGCCTGTCACTGAATTCACAAGTCAATTGAGCCATTAGCATGTATGAAATACTCTTTTGGGCATGTTACATATTGTAAAGAAAATTTATTTCAGTCAAAAAACCCTCCAAAACCTCGTCATGGTGCAAAGATCAAGATGGCCTAAAGATAGCAATTTGTACCCTCAAAAGCCTGTAAATAAGAAGGAACTCGGCCTCATTTGGACACACTCAAGAAAGTTTGATTTCCACAAGATAGAAGCTAGAAAAGGACAAAAAAGGAGAAGAAGAGAAAGATCGCAGTTTTGGGCCTCTCTCTCTCCTTCATGTTAGGGTTTTTGCAGTTACTAGGCAAGACGAAATTTTAAAGTTGCATCGAAGTTGTGAAGCTGCATTGAAGTTGTGAAGTCTTGAAGCTTCACCGAAGTTGTAAATTTGCATCGAAGTTTTGAAGTTTCATCGAAGTTGTGAAGCTACATCGAAGTTGTGAAGTTGTAGCTAGGTCAAAGTTGTGAAAGGTTGAAGCAAAAAAGTTATTGGGTTGAAGTTGCAGAAGAATTTGTTGGGGATCGGAATTGCAGAAGTTGTTGGAATGCAAGATATATTTGACTTGGTCATGGAGGATCTTGGTTATGGATCATAGGTCTTGGAAATCATCAATTGAATATCTATAAGAAGAGAAGAATTCTTGCGGGTTTTCCTCTCAGCTGGAGAGGTTTTGGTTTTGGTTGATCATCTATATCTTATGTCCTCTTGTCTCATTGTTCTTCAGTGTTTAGTAGTTGTTTGATAATAAGAACACTAATTTTAATCAATTAAAATAAGAAGCTAATAAATTTTAAGTAAAAATACACCATAAGTAGTTATCAAAGTAAGATAAATCACCTAATCTAGTTGCCCTAGGTTTCTCAACATCATGTAGCACATCACACTTTGGGTGTGATAATCCTAGGTGGCTCCATGTGACCACCATGTGTTCTACACTACTAACATCTTAATGTGATTTTTTTCAAAACATATTCTATGAAGCATCCCACAACCTAAAACTCCATCTAAATATAAAACAATTCAAATACCAAGGGCTCAGGTGTCACTTGACCCTACCTGCAACACCTACAAATAAAACTTGGGTCCTGTGTCAATTCATTTTCCACTCAACTACATGCACCACTAAACAACACCACTCAGTAGCATAGACCTACCAAAAACACACATGTTTTAAACTTGCTACTGGTCCCATTCTCCAACCAATATGCAACTCAGGTTGAAGAGTGACCTTAATTACATTCCCAAAAACTCCAAAACTATCCCCACAACAAAGTTTGATTTGTTACAAGACAATATGTATCCTTCTTCACCATGACCCAATTGTGCAAGTTGATTTGATCCACCAATTTCTTATTCCTTCTCCTCTCCACATGCTTGGATATATATATGGAGTGTATGGAGAGAAAAGGGCCATGTCCCTTCAAGTCCTATGGGGTTGACACACGACACCCATGCAAGTTGACTCACCTAAATTATTTGGCCAACACACATCTCCTCCATGCAATATACATAACAATTCGCTCAAGTGTTGGTTGGGGTGTGCGTTTAATTAATTTCAACCACTCATCACACATGCTAAGTCATGCTTTTGGGTACTCACCCAAACTCATTGGTCAAATCATGATGTGAGGCATGATTATAAATAGTTATGCTCATACTCAACTTGTCTAAGTGCTTTCTACATAGTAAAATTTTTGCACCAATTTCTTTATGCCTTCTCTACACACTTTGGCCATTATCCTCTCCACAATGTCAAAAGACTAAAGTTTCTCAATCCTTCTTCCTTCACACTCGAGGCCTTTTTTTTCCATTGTTTTATTTCTCTATGTCCATGTTTCATAAGGAGAGGGGGCAGTATGATGCCATCCTCCACTTAGGCTTCCCACTCTAACTTCAATGCTTGTCAGTGTATGCCAATACTTCATTAGGAAGATAGTTATGACAATTAAGGGTGGTTTGTATGGACTTGTGTTGATTAGTGGTTGTCATTGATGTCAACCCAAGAAGCACTAGGGGCTACCTCGATCTTGCATGGGAATTCTGACCTGAAAATTTAATCTATTCTAGGTCAAGGATAATCTAGATGGATTCTACTCGTCGAGATATTTTCGTTGATATATGGCATGCCACGTAATTCTTCACGGTTTGAGATATATTCATGTTTGAAGTTAGTAACCCCAGTTAGTGGGCTAAAACCCTATGGGGTTGTGGCATGGCACTCATAATTGGTTGTGGTCATTGAATAGTCAATAATTAATAATAATAATAAAATCTCCTAAAATCCCTCCCACGTCCACTTGTTGAGGACCCTCTCAACTCAAGACATTCATATAAATAGTGACCCTCATATCCTCCTCAAGTAAGGATTTTGTGGCTTCAAACAAGCCATCGTGGCATTTTCGCTATAACTTTTTTTCTGCAAAGCTTCATAAGTTGAAAATAAAAAAAATAAAAATTGAGTCAAAATCTTGATGAACCTCGTGACCTAATTTTAGATCTTGGTTCGCTATATTTTTGAAGATGTGATCTGAGGAAGTTAGGTTTTTTGCAGGCTCTCAAATTCCACGTCAAACAGGTGACATTGGGAAAATCATCATAACTTTATCTCTGAGCATTGGATTCAAATTTCATAAATAGGGACAGAAATAGGACGGATTGTATTTTGTTGGGTATCACTTTCAGGGTCGAAGGTCGCAACAGGGACACATGTCACTTCATACAAGTTCACTCTACTGAACTAGTCTATAATCAGGTCATCGTGGGAGATTGGGCATAACTCTTTCATGAAGAATCCAATCTTGAAGACCTATAGGGTTGGAAAGAATACTCATAGGGATACCATAGGATGAAATTTCAGACCCTGGAGATCCAAAATTACATAGATACAACAGATTCAATATCGAGCTCCTAGAAGGCAAGAAAAAGCATGCACTCAAGTATCAGTGCAGTAAGGACCACACATCAATAGTCAAGGGTAAGTCTCCTATAGCAAGGTATGTATGATTAGAGTTTACATTTGAATTTTTAGTATCATCTCTGACATATTTTTTTGTAGGACAATGTAAGTATATACATGGTCTCGGTTATATCTTTATGTCTCTATATGTCACAGTTAGTTTTTATACCACATTTTGTATGTCGTATTCTTGATACTACACATTTGATGCTACACCAATTCTACTAAATCTATATGATGTTGTAAGTTCATGTTACTTGTCTTGTCATAGTTGATAGAATGGTCTTTTTTGTTGTACTTGGAACTTGGTCCATCACAAGTCTAGGGTTTGTCATCAATTTTTATTGTATATATCTTTAGGTTAGTTTTGTATATAGTCTTGCATAGAGTCCAGGCCTATATCAAGAGTGGGAGTCTTTGTCTACTGCTGCAACAAGTCAACAACAAAATTGACAAGCACACTTCAGGAGCGCATTGTAATTTTAATTTGTATTTATTCATTATTATGCACTTACATGTGTTTTGCAAGCAGAGGTAAGTTGAAGGGTATTTTGTTTTGTTTTGGGATTGATTTCGCCAAGCAAAATTTGCATGCAGGTAGAAGAAGATTCAAGTACAACATCAAGCAATAATTCAATATCAGAATTATCAAATCAAAGGAGCATTGCAGCGGGACATCCTTGAAGACATGACAACCATCTAGATATCGTGAAGTATTGTTAAGGCCAAGAGTCATCATTGTAAAGTTGTAAAAGAGTCATCATTGTAAATTTGTAAAATAGTCATTTGTAAAAGAGTCATCATTGTAAAGATTGTAAAAGATTCATTTGTGAAAGAGTCATTCTACCTAGAGTCGAAGAGACAGTGTTGGGAGGTATAGGAGTCATTTTTGGGATAATGTCATGGTTGGGCTGCAGGTCATAGAATGATTTGGTATTTGGTCAAGTACACAAAAATCATTGTACATCTTATTATATCATGGGTTGTTGTCCCTAGTTTGGGAATTCACGGTCATGTCTTATTTCAGTCATTATAGGGTGGCAGGGAGGTGCTAGGAAGGCATATGAAGTCACCTACAAGTTGGGGCATGTGAACACTTCAGGGTGGGAGGGTGGTGCTAGGGCGAGTTGTGCCTCGCTAGGGTGTTGTGGAATCCATTCAGTTGATTACTGAAGAAACTAGGGCATTGGGTCGTCCTTCTAGTGGGAGTTGGAGAATAATGCTTTTCTATAATTCTAGGAAGTAGTTGCTTCATTCAGTTGGGGCTAAAGGTTAAAGAATTTATTATAAAATTGTTCGGTTGTTTTTTACCCGAAGGGGTTTTTCCACCTAAAATTATCATGCCTATTGTGTTCTTTTATTTACTGTTATTACTGCATAAACATTGATAATAATTGAAGATTAACTAATGCTCTAAAAAGATTTAAAAGTGATAATTGCTAAGGAATACTGATTCACCCCCCCCTCCCTTCAGTATTTCCAACAGCTTTCTCATGACACACCATAGGGAAACAACCAATATGAAACATACATTCAATGTCCATGCAACAACCCACAATAGGCTTTCCCTCTTAGAACTATGGATTCGCATGTCCCTCCATTTAGGCCAGTCATCAATTTATTTTCACAAACAAATAATTTACATAATTAGGTTTATATACATGGATTTTCATGGAAAAAGAGTTGTTACACATTCTCTTGTTCTAAAGTATCTTTCCATCACACAAAATACTCTCTCTTATGATTGTGTTTATAACCATAATTCTATAAGACACAATATCTCCTAACTTCAACTCTAAATAATCAACAATCAAGGATGTTATGTGTGATTGTGATGGCATTATTATAGTCTTCAAAATAGTATTGTGTGTGTGTGTGTGTTGTGTGTCTGAAGGCATATCTCCATCGTCAGTGAACAAACTTGTGTATTATATTTTTTTAATGGTTTGTTAGTCATATTCTCCTCACATTCACATCAAGTATAGTTGAAGCACCAGATTGCATCATCCACTTTAGTCAATATGGTTCAATATTACTCAATAGTAGTTCTTGTATAGGTATTAATATGTATTTGGAAATTGTAGCAAGCATAAGCAAGCATAATTTTAGAGAGGGTACATTAGGATTGCAAGTTGACCACCCTCAATCTTGTTTCTATTACACATTCTACACATTGCATTACTTCACTAGGCCTTGCGGGTAGTTTAAATTCCAATATCATGATTTGTTTTGAGTGAGTTGGTTTCGGTTATGCTAAAATTCAATTTGCTAGTGAATTTGAGACTAACCATTCTATCATCTTCCATATTGTTGAACGATCCAATTTCAGTTAAACCTAAGTAATATTAGTTGTTGGATCATTATTGATGTGCATTTGGAAATTGTAAAAGGTATTGTTCTAGAAAGGTAACATTAGGATTACAAACTAGCCATCCTTAGTCTTGTTCATATTGCATATATTTTACATGTTATATTTCCTCACTATTCATTGGGGGTTTTTCATCTTCCACTTTCTAGTCTCACAATTTAAATTGTGAGAGTTGGTCATGTTCATTTTTCTTTTCTAGTCATTGAATCAATATGTTTGTCTTTGTAAATTATGTTAGTTTTCATAAATTATTTTAGTTTTAAGCTTTATCTTGACATAATATTTGTGGTATTTCATTTTTTTGTTGATACCATAGTTGTTAAGTTATGGTATGTTCTATGCTTATAACAGTTTACTTCTTTTTCTTATTATATTCCACCGATTAGCAATCACATGTACATAAAGTAAAGTACGAATAGAACATTAAACGATCGATAGAAAACAAACCAAGACAAGAGACACAAGATGTGGCGGCTAGCCAGGGACAAACCCCACAATGTGTGGGGAAACCCTTTGATCAAATCTTCTTTTATCTTTAATAATCCAGCAGAGAGAAATAGTATAATAAATCGGATTCATATCAGCAGTAGCAAACCCTAGATCAGTAGCATCAGCATTAGCGGCTTCATTATCAAACTAGGGCAGACCATATCTCACAAACCGACAGTCGGATTGACTTCATTCCACCACCAAAAGTTTCGGCTTCCAGAGGAGGTTCAGATGAATCTACAACATAGTTCAGATGAGGAGATCTTCTAGGCCACGCAAGTCAATCTTTACTTCTGCAGTTGCAGCTTCAGTTTCAGCAGTTTCCGGCTTCAAACTAGGGTAGTCGATATCTTGCAAACCGTTCGTCGGATTGACTTCATTCCACCACCAAAAGTTGCAGCTTTTAAAGGAGGTTCAGATGAACCTACAGCGTAGTTCCAAAGAGGAGATCTTCTAGGCCACGCAATTCAATCTTTAATTCTGCAGTTGTAGCTTCAGTTTCAGCAGTTTCTGGCTTCAAACTAGGGCAGTCGATATCTTGCAAACCGTTCGTCGGATTGACTTCATTCCACCACCAAAAGTTGCGGCTTTCAAAGGAGGTTCAGATGAACCTACAGCACAGTTCCAAAGAGGAGATCTTCTAGGCCACGCAAGTCAATCTTTACTTCTGCATTTGTAGCTTCAATTTCAGCAGTTTCTGGCTTCAAACTAGGGCAGTCGATATCTTGCAAACCGTTCGTCGGATTGACTTCATTCCACCACCAAAAGTTGTGGCTTTCAAAGGAGGTTCAGATGAACCTACAGCGTAGTTCCAAAGACGAGATCTTCTAGGCCATGCAAGTCAATATTTACTTCTGCAGTTGTAGCTTCAAATTCAACAGCTTCCGGCTTCACATGTGTGAGAGAGAGAGACCCATTTCAGCGCAGTAGAGAAGAGACTCATATCTGCGCAGTAGAGAGAGAGAGATGTGATGAGATGAGTGATTCTAAATGAGGAAAAGTCCTCTTATATTTATACACAACGTTGGTGGGTGAATAGATGCGACTGTTGGGCTTCTGAGCCTACATGAGTTGTAGGTCGGCTTGATAATAATTCCATAATCAAAATAAATTCATATCTCCATGAATACTTATTGGAATTGGATGATCTTTATATCAATCCTACACCTCTCGACGAGAGGAATCTAATAAAAATACTATTAGCCATGAATAAGATTACCCACATGAAGTTTTGCCCTGGTTGCCAATTTTAACAATAGCAGGATAAAGGACTTCCCTGGAATGGGATCTTTAGAAAAACTGAAAATACTGAGCATGAATAACAAAACATTTCTAGTGAAACCAAGTGAATTGTGAACCATGATATGTGATAAAAAATAAAGTTGGATTATGTAAACGAGTACCTCCATTCACGAAAGTCACCAAGGCACCACCTATGTTTGCAAGCTTGCTAAATTTGCTTCACTATGTTAAAATAGTAATGTTTATTTGTGGTTATCATCTATTGATAAAGATACTTCCCCAAAAAAGGAGCCACTTGTCTGGAATCCATGTGGGGTCAGTCATACCAACTCATGGTATTTGTGGAGAAAACTGGTATACACAAGTGATATATCCCACATTGAAGTCCAACCATTTCCTGAATCTTAATGCTTTGTTAGCACGAGTAGTAACAAAATTGTGATCTTTTATGGATTTTAATTTATGGTTGTAACATTTCATAGTAAGCATTTGGTACATGAACAACGTATTTGATGAAACCAACCTGAATTGTGCTTATTTTTTTGCTTGGATGTTAGCTTATCACCAATAATTATTTATTTGTAATGTGATCTAGCAATGCTTGTAATGTATGTCTCTATGTATTCCAATTAACGTGGGGAGTGGAGCCACCAAGAAACCCTTAGGTTTTCTACAAGAATCGAATGTATAAGGGAGAAGAGCCATCGAGAAAACTCAGTATTATATATATATATATATATATATATATATATATATATATATATATATATATATATATATATATATATATATAAATTAAACGCATATCATTGTCGAATATCTAACGGCATAGCTAGACCATCGAATATTTGACAACTTTCAATCAGAGTACTCGCTGGATACTCCATGGAAGGAAGCTTCGATATCTTAACACTCTTGTTGAACAAAACTCCCACCAGCCACTTATATGATGCTTAACCGTCATCTTGAAAGCGTCGGAACGACAACACTTTTGTGGCACAATTTACTTATTTTGTCAATTATTTGATGAATCAACGTCGGCTTGTTCTATCAGACAAAATGACCAATGTGTCGAATATCCGTCTCATATTCAATGTGTCACCGTTAGTTTGGAAGTGTCAGAGCGACAACACTTCTATCACACAATTTGCTTCTGTCATTGATTACTGGCACCTCAATGCTAGTTTGTTCTGTCACATAGAATGACATATGTTTCAAATATCTGACAACTTACTGATGCGCGAACTACAGGATATTCGACGTTATAACAGTCATATATCCAACGATTTATAGCATCGTAAAACCGACTCATAAACATCAGCTTTTAACGACCTTTTTGGCCTTTTTATGTGTCAAATAATTGACATTTGTACCATCGCATATCCGATAGTGACTAAATTGTCGAGTATTCAACAGAATTCCAGCGATGATTTGATAAGCACTAATGTTTTGGATAATTGATGCCAATAAGTCACATATCCGACTAATAGCCATCGGATTTTGGCCCCATTTGTACTAGTGTGATGAGAGCATGATGTGTAAGATATAGCAATGATCACCCCATTAAGGTGGGGCAGTTCATCGCCCACAAGGGTTTGGTGCATTCATGGGTTCCGTAATGATGTGAGGGGCACTCAGAGGAGCCCTATGAACCAAGGTGATGACCATAATGATAGGGAGTAGAGATCATGCTTGACTTTTTCCCACATGCTAAATTTTATTGCCCCGACCATATTTTGCATTTTATGGTACATTTCCTATTGCATGTGTCCATATTATGATCTTCTTTCTTTTTATTCAAATCAACCTTCATGGAATCATTCCAAGCCTGATCCAAGGTGTGGACAAGGGAAGGGGGTGGCTAACACCTTTTGGACCCAATAGATAAATGTGGTCCTAGATAGGAAAAATTTAAAAATGGATTGTAATGAGTGGAGAGGAGTGATATATATGTTATTGGGAAGCAGGACATTCAACCAAAATCAGGGTTTTCCATGGAGTGCCACTCCAAAATCTAAGAGAAAATTGAGGAGATCCACGGGACTAGTATACAATATTAACCCCCCAGTTGAGGTAAGGGAACAAGAGTACTGTAAATTCCCTTCCTCCTTCCAAGTTTCCCAATAATCCATCCCTAAGTTTGCCCAAGAAAAACAAACATAAACACCCAATTACATAATGAAAAATCATACCTTTGGGATTGGATGGACCACCTTCAAACATAAAATCATGACAGACAAGTGAGGGTTCACAATGGTTGGCTCATATGGCGGAGAAAGGTATAACATAAAAGCTATCAGGTAACTGGCTTAAGGGGTTGTTGGTTGTCGACTGAAGACAAGTCTAGGAGAAAATTTCTCCTACAAGGGCCACCCACTGGTGGTGGGTAATAGTTCCCATACTCCTCTAGGATATAGAATCATAGGGCTCTATCTACCTAAACCATTGCAACATTCCCATTCATTCCTCCCATCTAATAGATGCTCTCTAAATTTTTTTTAGACACCAAATAAGATAGTAGTGGAGCCTAAGGCTAATCCATTTGAATCCATGTCACCTTAGAGAGTTGACATAAAATCATTCCTATTGAAGTAGAAACTAAAATAAGGGTATCCTAGTCCCCCTAACTCATGGAAGACAAACAACACTTATAAAGAGGGTGACTAAAAAACCTTTGATAATCAGTAATGGCATAACTCTATCAATATCTAACACTGACTAAATTCCTTGCATTTTGAAGTAGTCTTTGATAATCAATTACATTTTTGGCTAGGATGTTATTTTGGCAGCTCATTGATGAATTCCAACCATGGGACTAGATTCCTATTTTTGAGAGGACCAATTTTGACTATTGATGCACTCATTTTGGACAAGGGAAATTGTACTTTTGAAGAAAATCCCACGTGTTCACATGTGGTTAGGTCAACCCTAACAAGAAATCAGTCACCCTTGGAATCATATAAATACAAGTGACCTCAAGCTCATTTGGACATCACCAAGCATCATCTTCTTCTATTATTCATCGATTGGTTCACACAAATAAGTTTTGTTTGAAGAAAGAGGTTCGCACAGGTCCGAAACTATAGGGTCTGAAGCTCACACATGTTCTAGGGTTTCTGGGTCACAACCGTAGGCTCATCAAAAGAAATTTCCGGGTATAACCATTGGCTAGTATGATCAAGGGAGCAGTTTGAAGGCCTCAATAGCATGCATAGATATTTTTCCATGTGGTTGGGTTCTAGGGATAAAATTTGACAGTTGACCGTAGTTGACTGAAGGCATGACAAATTGACTATGATCTGGGTTGATGCTAGGAACATATTTCTGAATGTTGTTGGGTTAATTTTACTAGATTATTTTGTATTGAGCTCATTTTACTCTCTATTGAACATTTTATGACAATCTAATAGAAGAATAACTCTCAAATGGTTTCCCCCCTTGTGGGGTTTTTCCTGGTCTTTGACCAAATTTGGTGTCTCTTGTTGATGTGTTGATTGTCTCCTTTGTCATTGCATTTATTGTTCTATCTTTAATTATTGTTGATGATTGGAAACTTTAATTGTTATTTAAAATATTTATAATTGAATTGGGATAAAATAATTGAAACAGCATAGAGCAGTGTGAAAATTAACATGGTATCATAGTTAAGGTGAAGGAAAATCCAAAAAGGAGACAAGTATTGAAGCAATCATATTTCGAAATTTGAAGGAGCATATATAGTCAAGTCAATATGTCTTCCTCTTTCTTCAAGGAACATGAGAAGTTGGGTGACTCATATAACTTTGCGGCATGGAAGATCAAGTTGGAAATCATAGCTAACAACAATGATGTTTTGGAATACATTTAAGGAAAAGTACCTGAGCCTCCAGAAAATTCTTCCGCTAATGAAAAGAAAAAGCAAAAGAAAGGTGAGTTAAAAGCAAAGAAAATTATAGTTGATGGTTTACAATAGTTTACTTGCATATGTTGGAAATTTGAGGAAGTCTAAGGACATGTATGATAAGATAGTTGGCATGTATCAAGTCAACAATTTGAATGAAATCATCTCCTTGAAAGATCAATTCAAATACATGAATATGAACAAAGGAGAGTTTGTGAAATCCTACATTATGAGGATATCTCGTCTTAGAGATCAATTGCAAAGAGTTGGGGAAACTGTGCCTGACATGGAATTGGTGATTGTAACTCTTAGAGGTCTCCCTCCTATTTGGGAAACCTTCATTACTATTATAAGCAACAACAATATATTCCTGCCATTTGATGACATTGTTGGAAATCTGACTCAAGAAGGATCAAGGATGGTATCAAGGGGAAAGATACAAAAGAATGAAGAAGGAGTGATCATTGCATTCATCACTCACAACAAGAAGAAGAAGAAAGGAAAACGAGGTCCATCAAGTTTCAGAAAGCCTCCACCTCAAAATTCAAAGAGAAGGAATGATAGAACATCATCTCACATTGAATGCTACAATTTTCACAAGAAAGGTCATTATGCTTGATATTAACTCGAAAATAGCAATGGTCCATGCTACAAAACAAAAAGCAACAACAACAAGTTTGATTATCGAAGAAGAAGAGAAGATCGAAGGAATGATCACAATGGAAGAGATGAAAGAAGAAGAAGAGATGCTCCAAGTGATCATGAAGAAGATCATCGTCCTCAAAAGAAGTCAAGATACTCTAGGTATGAAAGTAATGTTTCCAATCAATCTAAATATATTCTTATTTCTACCCTTACTATTTCTTCTCCTCCAGATTCATGGGATAGTTGGTTGGTTGATAGTGGGGCCACTCATCATTTATCTGGGCATAAGGAATTTATCTCTAATTTGGTAGAGAGGGAGTTAAATTTGAAAATTATCCTTGGAGACAACTCCACTCATCCCATTAAAGGTTTTGGGTCCATCAAATTTCATTTGGATTCTAGGGAATCTGTTTTTCTCCACGATGTGATGTATGTGTCAGGATTGAAGAAGAATTTGGTATCAATATATGCTTTGGAAGACAAAGGGATGAGGGTTGCATTCATCAAGGAAAGGTTCTTACTTGTCCTATTGGATCACCTATGAGAGATGCATCCACATTGGGATCGAGATTTGAATGACTCTACAAAGTCACCGGTAGACATCTTCTAGCATTAGTCCATGATATTAATCATCTAAGTGATCTATGGCACCAAAGATTGTCCCATTTACTTTATGGTACTCTCCCAAAATTCAAGAAATTGGTCTCTAGTATTCCTGATGTTAAATCCCAACATGATGGAGTATGTCCAGGTTGTGCCAGTGGAAATAAGACAAGGGGACCATTCCCCTCTAGCGAGAACAAGACAAATGACATCCTCCATCTCATTCATTCCAACATATGTGGTCTGATGCCCATGCATTCTATTGGTGGACATATTTGTTACATCACCTTCATTGTGTTGAAATATTAGAAAGGCAGAAATATTTTCTTAATGTTGATAATTACTTATGATATGCTTATGTTCTTATTAACTTTCTTATGTTATTCTTTTATCTTAGTTCATCAAGAAATTACCAAATACATATCATGAAGATCAAAGACACCAGATGTAGGCGGACAGTCAGGTAAAAACCCCTACCTAGGGGAAAACCAAGTCAAAAACTCTTCCTTTAATAGTTTCACGAGATGATCCAAGACTCCTTGACCTAGACACAGACTTCCTCCAATCACCAATTCGTCCCTTCCTTTATTATATAGATGATAACCTTTCAGCAAAAACTTCAACCTAGCACTTCGATATTGCAGCAACAGACTTTTGAATTCCACAACAACAAAACTTTGATCCAACACTATAACTTCAACCCAACAGAAAAACTTTGACCTAGAAGTAGAACTTTGACCCAACAGCAAAAATTCGACCTACCCAACTGTAGCCCAGTAAATTCACACATGTGAGAGAGATGACCCAAAACTTCGATCTTATAATCCTTCTTCTCCTTCTGCAATTTCGTACATTGCAACTTCTTCTGCTTGTATATTGAACTTGTGAGTGAGTGCTCCAAATGAATCAAATTGCATTGTATATATAGCCTCTTCTGGAGTTCAAATTACCTTCATGTAGGCTGACTTGAACAAGTGAGGCCCGACATGGTGTGGAGGTGAAAAATGACTTATTTAACTCAATAATAATTCTTTTTACATGATTCAAAAACCCAAGAAGGGTCTCATAAAATGGACAATGACTCAATATAAATCCTAAAAGTCCTCAATGGGGACTTTGACCTAAAACATGATGACCCAAGCATGAAACCCATGCTTTAATAAGTCATAATAATAATAATAATAAAATATTTTTCTTTCTTTTGATAAATACATTTCATTATGACATAAATACAATTATGGAGACTGAACCTAGTTACATTCTTCAACACTTCCTATTAACTAGGGAGGTATTCATATATATACAAGTACATGGAAGATCTCAAAACACATGAAACACAAAGATTTTAGGCACACATGGTGCCACATACTAGATTCCTGACCAGGGAAACCTATCTAGGTGGCACTATGTTAGGCGAATAAATTCCTCTTGTGGACAAGAGCGATCTCCCTAAATCCTAGATGGAAACTAGAAACAAACAGTTAATCAAGCTAATTCCTTCCCTGAATCTATCTTTTCTTGAATCATAAGTTAACAAGGCGAGAAATGAAAATTCATACCTTATTATGACATGCTTGATGAAGATCCCTCCATTCTTCAGTGCATCTCCTCCATGCTTGAATCTAGACCTACACACATGGAAACAACAAAGGATCAAAGGCATATGCAGCATAAATGATTCAATAATTCAAACTAGTGATCAATGGGACTAGTAACAAACATCATTCCAATGGACAAATATAATAATCATAAACCATCCATGAAATTGATCATTTAATCCATTAAACAATGAAGTGAGAAGAAATGCTTGTTGTTGAAATTTGATGACTAATTTTTTTTTCCTTCAATCACAACCTAGTTTTAATTTCACCTTATCTCCCATTCAGTTAAATGTCCTTTCCCATATACATACATTCAACATGTAGAATTCTGGAAATGAATTTTTCATATTAAAACACATGGGACTATCAACACATGCTCAAAATAAAGATGGACATAACCAGACTAGCAACACACATAAAAATACACAGAGATTTTTGGTCAACTTAGACCCAGGAAAAACCCCTTTAATTTTCTCCAAGGAAAACCTATTAGAGAGCTCTTCAAATTTATTTATCTTTCAATTTCAGGAAAAATATTTTCAGACAAAACAAAACAGAAAAATACAACTTATCTCTTCAGCCCAAAACTCCTTGAAAACCATGCTCACTTTGCCTCGATTTCCGTGCCCACTTGAAGCTGAAATATGTACTGTACAGATACGAATATATGGACTGTACGGATTTCTGTACCCCTGTACGGAATGTACAATTTATTTTGTCAAAAAAAATTAAAAACTTCTCGTGAATGGCGTGAAACTCACAGCATTCAAAGTTGTTCATACTTTACCTTTTGTTGTCTTCTATGCCTTGATTTCCATGCCCAGCTTTGCCCAGAAATCACACCTTCAGCTTACTGCAACAAATTTCTCCTTCAAAACTTTTCTCCAACTCTCAACCTCCTTTCTCCAATCTGCTCATGATGAATGAATGCAATCTCTTTTTTCTTTTCCCCCTTTGTTTCCCTAAATGACTTTTGGGAAACCCTAAGATCTAATGGCTCAGATTCATTTAAATCAAGGGATGAGAATAAATGTGCATTTAATTCTCACTTTCTATTTTTTAACTCACCCATTAAATAAAGTACCCACATTCTACTTTATGTCTAAAGTCACTTTTCACTTTATAATTTAACATTGACTTTACCACTTATAAAGTCACTTTCACTTTATAAAGTCACACTTAGGAAAAGAATTATTTTGGACACTTTTCCCTAGGTAGAGACTAACCCATGGGAAACCACTTGTCCAAGGTACATTAAAAATCAACACTCCCTCTTAACAAGGAAAGTGTTTCTCACCACACCCATTTTGTCCCTAAAATGGACATGCTTGCCTCCTGGCAAGGACTTCATGAGAACATGAGCCACCTACTCATTTGTTGATATATACTCCAGCTTCACTACCCCCTTCTGAACATAGTCCCTAATGAAATGATATCTGATGTCAATGTGTTTTGACCTGTCATGAAACACTGGATTCTCCATGAGTTTAATGCAACTCTGATTATCACAGTGAATAATCGTTGGTCTCAACTCCTAATCAAATAGGCCATACAACAACTTGTGAAGCCAAATGGCCTCACAGCTAGCCTAACTAGCAGCCATATACTTAGCCTCAAAAAAGCTCAAAGAAACTAACCTTTTTCTTTCAACTGAACCATGACACAACTACCGAACCCAATATGAAGCAACACCATGAAGTGCTTTTCCTGTCAGAAGCACAGCCTGCCCAATCTGAATCTGTGTAACCTACCAACCTCACTCCATCTCCCTATCTATAATCCAAACCATAATCAGCAGTCCCCTGCACGTAGCGAAGAATGTGCTTTGTAGGTACCCAGTGTACCTTCCTGGGCTCAACCATGAACTGGCTAAGTGTGTTCACTACAAAGCATATATGGCCTATTGTTGACCAGATACATCAAAGACCCAATAAGCTACCTATACAGTGTGGGATCCACCAAACTAGAATCTGAAGCATGAAGCTTCTTCAAGTTGGTGATCATAGGTGTAGACATGGGTCTATAGTTTGCCACGTGAAATATGCTCAACACATCCACAGCATACTTCCCCTGCCCCAGAAATATATGTCCCTCCTCTTGCCACATTTCAAGCCCAAAAAAGTAATGCATCAACCCAATGTCCTGCATCTCGAACTCCATAGCAAGATCCTCCTTGCAACCACTAACCAGTCTCTCTGCCCCAGTAATGAACGAGTCATCAACATACAACACAAGAATGAGTGGATCATACCCTACAATAATGTAGTATAGGTTTAGATCTGCATCACTCTCCGTGAAACCCGTCTACTGCAAGTAAGTATCAATCCTCTAATACCAAGCTCTCGGAGCTTTCTTAAGTCCGTAGAGTGCTTGCCTCAACCAGAATACATTGGTCTCCCACCCAAGTACCTCAAATCCCTATGGCTTCTCAACATACACCTTCTCCTCTATAACTTTGTTTAGAAATATGGTCTCCACATCCATCTGATGGATCTGCCAACCCATTTCTGTAGTAATAGAAATAAGGGGCCAGATAGAAGTGTACCGAGCTACGGGAGAGAAGGTCTCATCATACTCAACTCCTCTATCTGTGAGAACCCTCTAGCCACAAAACTTACCTTTAACTTCTCAATGTTTCCATTTGCAGCATGCTTAATCTTGTAGAGCCACCTGGAAGTCACAACTGACTTGCCCTCAGGCCTAGGCACCACTTCCCAGACATTGTTCTTAATGATAGAGGCATACTCCTCCACCATAGCCTCTCTCCATACCTCCTGGCTAGTAGCCTCCTCATAGCTAGTAGGCTATTCGACAACATAGGATATAGTTCATTCAACATGGTCTAGTATAGAGTTAGTAAGAGTTAGGTACAGATGTTTTCTTTACCGTTGTAACATTTTGTAACTTACAATCCGACGGTCACGATATGTAGTGATCCGACGGTTCACTCTCACCTCGGTATTACCGACACTTGATCCGTGGCTTGACACCCGATTGGTCCATGAGTTCTATTAAAGCGCATGGAGGGTCATTGTTCGGGTAATCCGTGCATGAGAGAAGCTTATGTAAATTTTCATTCTTTGATTAAAAATTGTCTGTACCCACGTTGGGACAGGCCGTGGACTGTTTCCTCCTTGCACTCTGAGGGTTTTAAACCACGTCAAAAATACTGGTGTATTGATTAGATCTGGTTGTGAGCGGTGTCCTCTTGGTATTCTTTCTGAGGAACTTACCCTGTAAATTCCTACATGGTATCAGAGCTATTTGAGGGCCGCGTCCGTTGGTGATCCAAATCTGAAGCCAGTAGAACTGCATGCGGCTGTCGTTTCCTAGATCTGCTGTTTCTTGACTGCTTTCCGGGCCGAGAGGACTGCTCTGTTGCGTTCGGAGCATCTTTTTCAGTGAGGAACCCCTTTCGTTTCACGCGAAAAGGTTTCCGGTAGCCCTAGCTGCGTCATTTATTCAGATCGGAGGTATACAGTGTTTTTTTTTTGCAGTTTACTGTCATTTTCTCTCTGCTTATTTCGTTTCGGTTTATTTAGCCTTTTTTTTTTTCCGGATCTATACCTTTCATTTCTGCGTATGCTCTTTGCCCTGCGACTCTGTGCGATCTGGGCAAATCAAACAGAAAGAAAGGATTTTTCTCATGCGTATGCTCTTTTCTCCCTGCACCTTAGTGTGATCTCGGAAAATCAGAAACATTGAGAAAATATTTAGTTTTTCGGCTAAAAGCTAACTTTGAGATTTTTTTAAAAAAATTCTAGTTTTTTGGCTAAAGCTAACTTCGAGCCGTAAGGTTCGTTTTTCTTTGGATATTCTGTTGGGTTTTGTGTTTTGTGTTTTGTAGGGGAAAAGAGTCTTCCCAAGGCAAGCACGCAAATCGAGGCGCCCCCCCCCCCCCCCCCCCCCCCCGCTCTACTCTCTCTCTCTCTCCTCATCTCTATCTCTCTCTCTCTCTCTCCTCTCTCTCTCTCTCCTCTCTCTCTCTCCTCTCTCTCTCTCTCTTCTCTCATCTCTCTCTCTCTCTCTCTCTCTCTCCCTCTCTCTCTCTCACTCTCTCTCTCTCTCTCTCTCTCTCTCTCTCTCTCTCTCTCTCTCTCTCTCTCTCTCTCTCAAATATTTTGTATAGAAAATTGGTTCAAAGACCTTTTAAGAGAGTAGAGGTCTTGGGTTCAAGTCTCCATTTTGTGGGGGCGGATTTTTTCATTCCCGCACATTCGCGCACTTTGCCGGCAACGTCAACAATTTTTTTTCAAAAAGCCATAACTTCTTCATCCGGAAGCCTTTTTCAGAGCCGTTTTTTTTAAAACCGCCTATTTTTTCGAGATCTATCCATTGGACCACTTACTTTCAGCATCTTCAGCTTCAGTTGTTTTTCAAAAAAATGGAAAGTCCATCCAAGTCATTCTTGACAGCACTAACTACTTCCAATGGGTAGCCTACATGGAGATTTACTTAGAAGTAAAGGTCTCTTCAGAATAGCCACAGACCAAGAGAAGAAACCCAAAGATGAAGACAAGACCAATAAAAACAAATGGAAGAAGACTGACAGACATTGTAACTTTTGTAATCGAGATGGCCACTTAGAATCTAAATGCTTTAAGAAGATGGAAGCCTGGAAGCCGCAATGAAGAAACATAACATCCATCTGGAGCCTACTTCAACTTCAACTTCCGAACGGCATTTTCTACATGTCATCGTCAATCATCTCAGTCTGGTTATGCATTAAAGTATCTTCTTCTTCTTCTCATTCTCATGAGTGGCTCATTGATTCTGGAGCCCTCTTGTCACATGGCCAAAAACCAAGCCATGTTTTCTTCTTTAAATGATTGTAACACCCAAAAATATATATGTTGGTGATGATAGATCTCTTAATGTTGTAGGGACTGGAACTGTTCATCTAGACAATGGTCAGTTCAATGATGTATTATGTGTTCCAAACTTATCCTGCAACCTTCTATCTGACTATCAGATAACTCATTCAGGTGAAGGTAAAATTGTTGAATTTTCACCTCATGATGTTGTAATCAAGGATCTAAAAGATCCTAAACAGATTCTAGCTACTGGTCTTGCTGATGATTCCAAAAGGTTGTATAAGTTTCACAACTTTGGGTCATCCCATCTTCCCCTCAGTTTTTGTTGCTCATAATGATGAAGTGAGCAAACTTTGGCATGAGCGGTATGTCCCTTAAACTATCGCTCCCTTCAGCATCTATGTAAAGAAAACATGGTGACAGGTCTTCCTATGGTAATCTTGCAAAGATGGTGTTTGTTTTCCGGATGTGTACTCGGAAAACATCATCGTGACAGTTTTGACAAACGTGCCTCTTGGCACGCCTCAGCCCCTTTACAGCTTGTGCACAGTGATTTATGTGGTCCTCTTCCTGTTGCTTCATTCTCTGGCTGCAAGTACTTCTTAACTTTCATTGATGATTCTCTCCAGACGCACTTGGGTATACTTCTTAAAACTCAAGAGCGAAGTATTTACCACCTTTTTGGCCTTCAAAGCATTCGTTGAAAAAACAATCTGGACATCAAATTCTTAAGCTAAGAACTGATAATGGTGGAGAATATGTTAAAAATGCATTCATCAACATTTTGCACCGAAAATGGAATTCAAATGCAACATACTGTTCCATACACTCCACAACAAAATGGTGTAGCTGAAAGGAAAAATCGCACCTTAAAGGAAATGGCTAATTGTATGCTGCAATCTAAAGGACTCAGTCTTAGTTTTTGGGCCGAAGCAATTAATTGTGCAAATTTATATAATCAATCGCACTCCTACTAAGGTCTAGAGAATATCACTCCAGAAGAAGAAGCCTGGAGTTCCATTAAACCAGATGTAAGTCACTTTCGTGTGTTTGGAAGTGAAGCATGGGCCCATATTCCAGATGAAAAGCATAAAGCCTTAGAACCTAGAGTGAGAAATGTACTTTTGTTGATATTCTGAAGATGTAAAAGCTATAGACTTATTCCATTTAAGTCCAAAAATGTTATCATTAGAAGAGATGTAAAATTGATGAAAATAATCGGCCTGCTAGCCTAGTCCGGCGGATGTGCCACCTCTTCCAATCTCTTCTATCTTTGAAAACAATTCTTCTTCTGATGATGAAAGCGAGGATGATAATCCTTCCCCACCTTCTCAGGATCCTCAACTTCCAAGATGGGTCCGTGCTACTCGTGATGCAGCAGGTGATCTTGCCGGTGATCCTACAGATCAGCGACGTACACGTCTCAGTTTGAAAGAGCCTCTTCTTTACTGGCTCAAGCTCCATAAATCATGATCCTGACACTTTTGCAGAAGCTTCAGGCCATCCACATTGGAAACAGCTATGAATGAAGAATATCATTCATTGATGACAAAAATACATGGGATCTTGTTTCCTCTACCAACGGACGCAAACTTGTTAGATGCAACAGGGTTTACAGAACCAAGTATGGACCAGATGGGAAAGTTGATAAACATAAAGCACGTCTAGTTGCTAAGGGCTTTTCACAGTTGAAGGCATTGACTACACTGAAACCTTCTCTCCAGTTGCCAAAATGAACTCTATCCCGCCTTGTTCTTTCCCTTGCTGCCTCTTTAAAATGGGAAGTCCATCAAATGGATGTTAAATCTGCCTTCTTGCATGGTGACTTGCAGGAAGAAATCTATATGGAACAACCCAATTGGCTTCATACAAACAGACTCCAGCCTCGTTTGTCGACTTAAGAAATCCCTTATGGCCTCAAGCAAGCTCCTCGAGCTTGGTATGCCAAATGGATAGCTTTCTTTTAGAATCTGGCTTTTCTAGTGTCATTCTGACAATACTGTCTACACCAAGAAAAGTGGGCAACTCTCTCATCATCCTTGTTCTTTATGTTGATGATCTTATTCTTACTGGTAGTGATCCCAACCTTAAAAACCATGTGAAGTCCAGCCTTAAAAGAAATTTGAAATGACAGACTTAGGACACTTACACTATTTACTCGGGTCTTCAAGTCTTGCAATCCCAAGAGGGTATTTTTCCTTTCCCCGTCCAAGTATGCTTGTGATATTCTTCTTCGTCATTTTCACATGAAGACTGTAAGCCAGCCACTTCTCCCTTTCAGTCTGGAGTCAAACTTTCAGTCTCTTGTACTTCTCCTGAAGTTGATGCAACCTTATACCGACAACTTGTCGGAAAACACTCGTATTTAACCCATACACTCCTGATCTTTCCCTTTGCTGTTGGCCTTGTTGCTCGTTTTATGCAAAACCCCCGTGAAAGTCATTGGAAGCAGCTAAAAGAATACTTCGTTATGTTCGAGGTACAGTACAGTTTGGATTCATTACAGTGCCAAAGCCGCTCCTGTTAGTATGGTTTCACTGATTCTGATTGGGCTGGTGACCTTGATGATCGGAAGTCTACTGCCGGTTATGTCTTCACTCTTGGTTCAGGACCTATTACATGGGCTTGTAAGAAACAGCTGCCATTTTCTCTTTCATCAGCAGAAGCAAGTAT